>JAOXNO010000006.1:3136925-3159431 GCA_028565335.1 Limnodromus scolopaceus
GGAGGTGGCGGTGGGGGGGAGGGAGGGCAGGTCGGCCGCCCCCTGCCTCTGCTCGGCCTCGGGGTGCCCGGGCTCCCCCCGAAGTTGGAGCAGGCAAAGTGCCGGCCAGGGGAGCGGCATCCCGCGCTCTTAAACCCGCATCCCGCGGGGCGGCGGCGGAGCTGCTGCCCCGGCGAAGGGGGCCAGAACGACAGCGCCCGCGGGGAGCGAGCGGGGATGGGGACAGCCCGGCTTTTTCCCGGCGAGGCAGCACCGGCTCCGCTCCCGGCGCCCGGCCGCCTGCGGGTACCTCCGGCCGAGGAAGTTTGGGGAGGCTGCAGGCGCCCCGGAAGGACGGCTATTAGCGGGGTCCCCGCAGCACCCCCGTCCTCGGGGTCTCCCCTGCCTCGACTCAGCTCAGCCGTCCTTTTACCGGAGGCTGGGAAGAGCTGGGTGTGCTGGGGGGGATCCCCACGTCGGGTCACCCCGCCGGGAGAAGGGCACACCGCATGTAGCAGGCCTGGCACGGTGGGATCCTCTGGCTGAAAATAGCCCATTTTCATCTGCTTTGGCAGCCCTGGCGATAGTCTTTGCTTCCCGGGTCCCGATGTGGAGGGATGGGGCTGGGGCTGCCCCGCGGTGCCGTCGTGGCTTGGCCGTTTGCAGTCGCTCTGGGTGAAACCCGAAATAAAGACCTACATCTGGAGGAACACATGCTCTCACGCTGCGGGTCCGGACCACTTGGAGAAGCATGTGCCACCCAGGTGTGTTTGCTGGAAACCCAGCCCATGGGGTGCAATTTTTAACTGGAGTGATCAGCCCATGGCAGGAGCTCCACTGCTGTCCAGGCTGCTGGTCAAGGGAGGCTCTTGCTGCACGGAGTATCCTCCCATGCGTTCCGTCTCCAGCTTGCTTCCTGTTCCCATCAGTGACACAAATACAATCTCTTTCTTTCTTTCTTTCTTTCTTTCTTTTTATTTCTTTATTTCTTTCTTTCTTTCTTTCTTTCTTTCTTTCTTTCTTTCTTTCTTTCTTTCTTTTTTTTTTTTTTTTTTTCTATTTTGGAAGGCACTCTGACTGATTTATTTGTGATGATCAAAGGATATATCCAAGCTCAGATCCAAACGGCACACCGCCTCCTTTAGAGAGTTTTTATCAGTTTCAATTCTGAAATGGCCAATTTATCCCTGTTTGGGGAACACCTTGGGAGCGTGTTTCAGTGACGGTTTCTCCTGCAGGCCCTTAGGGGATACTGGTATTTCAGCAGCCATTTGCTGCGCCTGGTGCATGGGTTACTCACTGATCTGAACCCCGTGGCTGTGTGCTGGGGCACTGACTCCTGGTGCCAAGCATGGTGGTGTGGGCTGTTTGTCGCCTGTGATGCTGTGGGAGGGCTGTCGGCCGTGCAGAGCGGTGTCCGGGCGGTGGGTGTGGTACGGGTACGGGCACCAGCATCGCCTCTCCCTTTGCCATCCCGCTGCAGCGCGGCACCTTCCCTACACTGTGACATTCCCGGCTGCTACCGGCATCATGCGAAACAACACAGAAGATAATGAAATACAAAAACTGTGTTACAACAGATTTATTTATAGAACAAGGCTTTGAGGGGTTGGAATTCATGGGTTTTTTTCCTGCAGTTTATGAATTGCTCCTGTGAGAGACTGGGCAGCCTGGATTGCTGGTCGGCGTGACTGTAAAGTCCTCGTGAACCTTGGGAGATTATGTTTAGATGAGTGACCATCCTACTGTATCTGGACTACATTTCCCACCGTGGGCTGCCAGGATACTTCAAGTGCCTTGTAAGCCAGAAATAGCCACCAGGGGCAGTTCAACCGGCAGAGCTGGTGTTCTCAGCACTTACTGCCTTATTAACACAATTTATTTATATTGAAAGAGGTCTTTCTGTGTTTATTCTTTCACAAAATTTATTTTTAAAAAAAAGCCAAGTACAAACCCCTGTAATATGAGAGCCTACACCAACCTCAGAGACTACTTATTCACTGTTGTGAGAGCCACTATTTCCGGAGAGAAAACACCATTTATGGGTGTATTATTTTGTATTTCCTTTCTGTATAATGTTCATTCTGTATCGAGGGGCCACAGCATTTCCTAGGCTTGGTCCCCTCTTCCCCACCAGGCAGCACATACCTCAGACCTCTATTCTGTGGGACCACCAAAGGGTGTGTTTGGAGAGGTTTTGTAAAGAGGAATATCGGGGCAAAAAAGTGGAGGTGCTGCTGCACTGCTGCCTGCCTGGGCGTTGTATCGGTGCAGATGTCATCATGTCCCCGCTGGCTCTGTGATGTTTTCCCCACTATGAGCGCTAGAGAAAGCTGGTCCAGAAATTAAGTTAATTAGAAGCGGTGAGAAAGCTGCCGCTGCTGTCTCCGCTGCTGGGGCTTGTGGGCAGCATGTGCCTGCTCCACCAGCACGGGGGGTACGGCAGTCCTGTCTTAACAAGCCCCTTCCTTCATTAATTACCTCCGTCCCCTGTTCAGGTGCTCTGAACTTCGCTTGAGGGAAAACCTCCTGGGAGCCTGCGCCATTCACGGGTGGGAAGGAGTTGGTGGTGGGAAGGAGCAAGGGGAGGATAGGGACAGTTTGCGATGCCTGCTTTCGTCTGCTCCCTGCCCTGCCTTGGGGGCTTGGAAGGAGAGGGCAGGGGTCTGGTTGTCTGTCCTGGTGGTTCGCCGTGGAGTTGGAAGCTGACGGGGGACGTTGGGCTCCAGAACTCACACCCCCACAAATAACTCTGTGACAACCAGGGTGCTAGTAATGAAGGCCTTGTGCCTGTGTAATCTTCTACTGACACCAGCAATGACTTTGGCCATTAAGGCTTCTGAAGGAATAAGCAAAATCTGAAAAATCCAGCAGCACCTATGTGAATTTTCTACCTTCCTTGGCTCAGAAGCCACGAGTGAGACTGTGGGATGGGGGCAGGGAAGGGGAAGGATGCTCCGGAGGCCAGCTCTCGGGCACGCTGCTACACACCCTGCGCACACAGTGGTGGGGGCTGTGGGGAGCCCCTGGAAAGCGCAGTGCCTCCCTTTCCTCCCCATCCTCCCGAGCCTGGAGGGAGAGGAGGAGGGAGAAGGAAAAATCAGCTGAGCCGGAACCTCAGCACAAAGCAGGACAAGGAAGATTGTAAAGAGCTGAGCTCTAATCTCCGCCCTGAGCCTGCGTGGGGCTGCTGTGCCAGGGGCTCGGGCAGCTCGGCCCCGCCGTGCTGCGGGGTCCATCCCGGTGGAGAGGCTGAAGCTGCAGCCCCAACGCCGGGGCTGTCCATCCCACCAGAGGCGGAACCGAAGGGAGAAGAAAGGAGTCGGTCTAATTAGGTGTGCATTCTCTTCCCCTTGGATTTGCAATGCTTTCTGCTGCTGTCACCTTCATTAAGACATATCTCTGAGTGCCAAGCTCCTCTTTTGATGTTCCTAAAGAGGTGTTTTTTTATGCAGGAGGCACACACACAGTGGAATAGGAGTATCCTGTACCACTGCAAAGAAGTGTCATAAGAGGCAGCATCACAGCATGGTGCCTGCAAGCGCTAGGAGTTGCACTAGGACTTCTCCCTCTTGTCCATGCAGAAAGCTTTGTGCTGTGTCCCAGAGACAGATGGATCTGTCTGGGATTTGTGAGTAACAGGGTTTTGGGGCTTCTCCATCACAGACACACACAGAGGTGTGGGAGGAAGTCTTGTGATATACAAAGCCCAGCCTCTCCTCCCCTTTCATCCTTGTGGTTGCAACTCCTGGAGGTTTCCAGAGGCTGAGGGAAAAGGAGACAATTGTACTGAAAAGCCATAATTAGCTAAAAGAAGCCAAGGATGGAAGCTCCTGTATTTGCACAGAGATGCGAAAGCAATTCATACGGACTTGGCTAAAATGTGCAAACTCACCTCAGCCTGCGCTGGTGTCTCATGGTGGCTATCAGGACATACAGCAGTGTGAGTTTTGGGTGGATGATTGTCCGTTATGGTGGTGTTCAGTGCTGACACTCAGACTCAGAGCAGAGTGGTGTCAAAGTGACACAGATATTGCCTATGGGATGTGTGCAGCATGTATGGAAAGGCCCTGCCTGCATGTAGGGCAAAACGCATCTGCATGGGGTGTTGCACAGACTCTGTCAATATTTACTTTGCTTTTAGAGAGCTCCTGGAAGTCAGGGCTTATGAAATCTGGTCTTGGCCCTACTTCTGACTTCTTTGTATCCTTGACCAGGTCAATGAGCCTTTCTGTGATGTAGTTTCAGCTTTTCCAGCTCTAATGCTGGGAGAGTGATGCTGAGTTATCTCCTGAGGGACCCAGAATATGCTTAAAGGTCAGCCCAGATCTAAAACTTGGAGGTCTGTGCAATTGCCAATCACTTCTTTAGCAGTGACACAGTGTCAGGCAACAAGACTGATGATACTCTCCTTAGGGGTGTTGCTGCATCAACAGCAGGTTAGTCTCTCAGGTTCGGCCGGTCTTCCTCACAGCCTTTGCACTGGGGCTTGGAGCTGATCAATAGGCCCAGCAGATTTCACAGTATCTATTGTCCCTCTCAAGTCTCTACTGCTCAGGGGATTAGAAAAGTACTTGAGCTTCATTTCGTAGCCTTCCTGGTTTTCAAGAAGTGCAGAAGCATTTCACAAGCATGTGTAAAACACTGAGGAAGTTGGAAGCAAGAAAGTACTCCAGTGTTACAGAATATTTGCTTTCATAAAATCGTAAAATAGTTTGGAAGGTATCTAATCAACCTCCTGCTCAAAGCACAGCTAGTTTCAAAGCTAGATCATGTTTCTCAGGGGCTTGTCCTGTCAAGGATGGATGTCATCTCCAAGGACTTAGATATCTTCTCCTTCTCCATATCTCAGACTTCTTGGCCTGTCTGGCCAAGGCTGCTCAAGCCCTTTGTCACCTGGCCTGGGTCAGGACCGTGAGTGGCCTGTGGCCCTTTGGCATGGTCAGGGTACCTCTTGTCTGTCACTAGGCATGGCGGTGGTGGGGTAGGAGTGATGGTGCACATAGTGCACTTGACGGGAGCAAGTGGCTGTCCCTGTGGGTTCAGGAGCAGGCATTGAGGGAGATACCAAGGAGGACCCAAGAGTCACAGTCAGGGTCCCTGGCACAGAAAGGCAGCAGACAGGCATTAAAAAGCTTCTCCTAATGTCTGAACTGAACCTCCCAAACTGCAGTTTTTGGCCATGGCTCCTTGCTGTTTGATCTGGCCTCAGAAAGGCGTCTTTGGCTCCGTCATCCTTGTAACGGCCTTTGAGTTGGCTGCAATTAGATTGCCCCTTCACCTCCTGTTTCCCACACCCAACCATCTTAACTCCCTCTACTTGACCTCCTAGGACACGATGCAGTAGGCTTCTAACCATCTAGCTCACCCTCCACCAGACCTTTCTGGTTTCCCTATGTTGATTTTGGATGCAGGGGCCCACAGCTGGGCAGCGTTCAAGGTGCAGTCTCCCCAGTCCTGACTGCAGAGAGGCAGTGACTTCCACACTCCTCTTAGCACAGCCCATGGTGGAGCTACACATAGTAGATATAGTAGTAGATATAGTATCCACCTTGGTGTCCACCGTAGCTCCCTGGCCAGCTGCAGAACTTCATACGCCTCTTGTGCCCAGTGAGTACTTCTTAATACTGTTCCTCTTTAATTCATTCAAAAAGCTCAGACATTTAGGCAAACAGATGACTACCTACATAGGAATGTGGTTTTTTACTATATTCAAGTGCTAGTTAGCAGTGGCTCAAAAACCTTTGAAGTCCAGGGTTCCCATCCTTTACTTGGCTTCTCCACATCACCCTGCTGAATAGTGGTGATACTTGTTTTTGCTGTTTACTTACTGGAGTTTGATTCAGAAAAACTTTCTCATCCTACATTTCTGTACTTTATCCAAGGAGGTCTCCGTGAAGGTCTGAAGAGTCTTTATTGTTAGGCATGCTTTGAAACCCATCCACAGCTGCAATTCCACATGGGGATAAAAGAAAGGCCCGGAGAAAGCAAATGCAAATTCACCAGCAGAGTGAGGTTCACTGCCTGGATGGGAGTTTCCAGCCCGTCACAGCTTTGCTCCATCTCGTGGGAGTTTGGCACATTCCCTCAGATGGCTCTTTGAATCTTGTTGCCTTTTTAACAGTTGTGCTTTCTTTTATCTCTCTGTGTTGCACCTTCTGCTGGAAACAAAGGAATGTTTGCATTCAAATTTTATGCTTTCTTTTCTTCCCTGAGTGCATGGGATAATTATAGTGCCTTACATGGACTTGTACTAATTGATCAGTTATTAGTGATAATTATAATTTACATGATGGTTTAGGAAGAAGGGGCACTTCTACAGTAGAAGTGATGCTCTAAGATAACAGCTCAGAATTGCTTGCTGATGTGTTAGATCATCTCCTGTGTTCTGCTCTTTGGGAAAATGGGTTAATTTCTTTGGTTTTTTTTTTGTTAAGAACAAATCTTTTGCAAGAACCATCTGGCTCCTAAATTCTTCTCCTGAAGCTGTGCAGTTTGCTGGGAGTTCATTTGCGTCTTTAGCTACTAAAGAGAAAGTAAAAGTGACTGATTGGTCTAAGACTGGGACCATTCACATCAAAGTGACAGATTTTGTGAGCTGGTTTTGGGAAAGTGTTTAAAACTGGTGTGTTTTCATTAAATTTTGAAGACTGTGGGCAGAACTATGCTCTTGGCGCTGCAGCACAGCTCTCGATTCTGCACCCTGTGTTGTTATGTCAGAGTGAATTGTGTGGCTGTTAAAATTTGTGTGTGCGTGTTTGATGACTTTAAATATTGATTTTAATTGTGCGTCTTTCTTAGGGCTGTGAGTGACGATCAGAGCCACGTACAATACCCCATGTGCATAACACAGCAACGTGCGCGGGGAAGAGATGCGAACTCAGTCTGACTCTTAAGCAGAAGGGATGAGGGAGAGGAAAGGGAAAAAATCTTTGGAGGCCCCAAATTCAGCTTTTCCTGCATCCAGGCACCACAGGGGGCTTTGTCAGAGACGTGCCATCAGCTGCCAGCCAAGTCAGGATTTCAGAAGCCTTTTTTGAGAGCTGGTGTCAGGCTGTGAAGGCTACATACAAGGCTACTCTGACAAAAGGCATCTTTTAAAATCCTAAGAGCAAATACTGAGTTTGTTAACGTTGCATTTGTCTCTGCAGAGAGATGGCCACCTGAAAGCCACCAGCACCTTTAGGACTTGCACATCTCCACGGCCCCAGCGTGTTTTGAGGGGCGGTGGGAGGCTGCACCCGGGGAGCAACCCCCTTTCCCTGGGCACAGGTCCCTTCCCAAGCGCCGGCGTCCAGCGCAGACGTGGCTGTGATTAATGCTCTCCCTGCCCGTGCAGACACGGTGAGCGTTGGCTTTACACTAGAGGGCTGTCTGTCCCTTTCCCTTCAGAGGAAAGGCAGGAGTCTCTGTGCCATGAACGCTCTTCTCCTTTACAGCATCTGCACAATTTGACAGGGGCCGGTTTTGTCAGATGGGTAAGGCGATGCGGGCTCGATCCTACTGCTCACTGCCTCTGCCTGCTGCACAGCATCCCTGTCCTCGTCTGGAGGGCACTTTGGAGCTGTTTGTCTTGGTGACATGAAGCGTCTCTGGTTTTCTCACCAGGCTCTCTGTCCTCCTGTGCAGGTCAGAAGGCTTTCTGCAAGAATCAGCAGGCTTCAAGCTGTAGTCTTCCCCTCCTCTTCCATCAGGCCACTTTTGCTGCCAGGAGTAATAGCTCCGAGTGTGTGCACAGGGGCTCGTTCTGGGAGTGTGGCATCTCCTGCTGCTGCCATGGGCTTGCGAGGAGCTGCAGCCCTGGACATCTGCACATCCACTTCTGCGCCCAGGCGGGAGGTGCTTGGGAAATGGCAGGAGGAAGGTCTTCAGTGTCCTAGGGCTGAAAGAGATTTGGCAGCTTTCATTCCATAAGCTCAGGTGGGATGGCTTCCTCTGGCTTTCCTGTTAACAGCAGGGCTGGGACCTCTGTGGGGACCTTGGCCATCATGAAGGCCAATTAATTGCTTCAGGTCCACACAAGCACTCATATCACAGGTATGTTCAGTTCTGTCCCCACTCACCTTTGTCTAGACTGGCTTCAACTTGGGTGAAGATGAAACTAGCTGAGGCTTTGCCCGGCTTAACGAACTCTGTTTGAATTCAGACCTTTCCTCAAAGCGGTGTGGCTGCCTGGAGAGATGCAACCACAAACACAAGCCCCTTCGTGACTCCCAAGTACCTTGTGCCAGCTGCGTTCGGGGCATTCCTGGATGCCTGTGACATCAACATTTGGCTTGGTTTGGGCAGAAGCGGCGTTAATTGAGAGTAGCAAAGTCCTTTGGCCTTTGCTAACAAGGGCCTGCTTCAGAGAGGAGGGAGGGAGGTGGGGGCCGTCAGAGGGGTGGCACTGGTAGGAGGGAGATGCTCTGGGGCTGCGTCCTGCACACACTGAAGTACAGACATCGGTTCGCTGTCAGCAGCTGATTTATGAAGTCCAGGAACTTCTCTCCCTCCCTCTTTTCTCAATTTGCAGCTAATACATCCTGAAGGGAGGGGGGAATTAATAATGGTAATTACAGCAGCTCACAGTCCTGAGCAGTAGCATTAACCACATGCATAGTGATGGATGGTGGGAGACTGCTCTGCTGGGAAATGGCCTGTTGGACCTGTTCTGCATCCACCACCACCCGCCATGGGCTGGGACAGCAGCTGCTGCCAGATGTGAGGCAGAAGGGGGATCGGCAGTGGGAACAGGCTGAGATCTGCTGTCACCTGAACTTGGCGCAGGGATGTCCCTGGGCTGAGCATCAGGGATGAGCCTGTTTTCTGCTCAGGTGTCACCTGCTGTGGGCAGGCATTGCCTTGCAGGAGGGCATTGCCTGATGTCACCCATCTGCCTTGCCTTTTTGTGCTGGTCTAACTCTGCTCCTCTATCTAACTGTGTCTCTGGGGTGTCTATGGAGCATATAAAGCTCTGTAGAGCAGCCCAGCTCGTTTCACAAACTGTGGGATTGATGGACTCATGGTTGTACCAGTGATGGTTGGACTTGGTGATCTGAAAGGTCCCTTCCAACCCAGACAATTCTATGATTTTGGTGTGAGAAGGCAGCGTGCTGGTGCTGGTGTCTGTGCCTGTGGTGTGGGACATCCCCACGGGGCAGTCTGGGAGGTCCCTGGGGAGCTGCCTCGCTCCAGCCCAGCCCAGCCCCTGCTCCCCCACATTTGCACTCCCCGTCGGAGACCGGCAGCTGCTGAATCCCTCGCTTGGATTGTTCAATTTCAATCCACAAAATGAATTTTGGGCCCTCTGGGTGAGAAAGCGTTAGCAGAGAGCAAGGGATTCTGCCAGCCAAGCCTGTCGGGACAATATGGGGGTGTCAGCTCTTGCAGGCTTTGGCGTGTCATCTTTAACCCTCCGTATCTGACATTGTGCGGTGAAGTGAGACTTCAGCTGGGGCTCAGAGGCAGAGCCTGGCTGATGCCTTGTGCCTTGCTCCCAAGACTGGAAGAGGGAACATCTTTGGGTTTGATCTTACCCATGAGAGAGATGAGCCCTCTCTCTCCATCTGTTTAGGAAGAGCCATTTCTAATAGGACATGCTGTTTGCTGCTGGGGCATCGGCTCTGCTCTGAGGGAAGCGCAGGGTCTGGAAATCAGGCAGTGGTTGTTTAAACGGTGTCCCCAGGTCAGTGAGGGCTATTCTGGGTTTCCCAAGGCTGCATCCTCCCCTGTGTGCAGCGGAGGGTGGTTTTGGGCCCTGGGAAAGGGCTCTGTGTGGGGCTGGGGATGCTGGGGAGTAACGTGCCTGCCCGGGCACCCTGTTCCTGCCCGAGGAATGGCGTCGTGTCTGAATAATGGGCCCTTTTTCTCCCAGGTTGGGAGGGAGCACGAAGGGAGCAGCACAGCCAAAGAGAGACATTCATATGAGTGGCACAATGAATGAATCTGAGCTGCCTCCTGGGAACCAGCCCAGAAGAGACTGACTTCCCGTGACCATGGCTTTCTAGTGGGAAATGCTCTTCTTTCGCTGTATTTATTTTTGGCTTTCCTAGTGTTTTGCTAGGCTTACAATTAATCCTAAGCTTCTGGGTGGCCAGCTGGGCTGTGGAGACAAAGTCTTCTTCAAAGCAGTTTGCTTGGTCATTTCCTGAGGACCTTGGACTTACTAGGAGCTTGGGAGAGCTTGACCTGGGTCCCCCTGGGGCATGCACATGCATCACTTTTGGTGGAGAAGGCGTATCTGTGAGCGCAGCCCACACGGGTTGGTGGGTGGAGAAGCCCCTTGGCTGGGATGGGGGGGATGGACGGGGATGGACGGGGATGGACGGGGAATTGGCTCTCCCTTGGGAGAGGTGGCAGCCAGTAAGTTGCTGCTGGGAGCTGGCATGTGGGGAAGGGACCGACGGTGTGTCGCTGCGTGCGTGAGTTGGTGGCAAGTTGACGCGGCGCGTGTTGCATGTGTGTTAGAGCTGGGCTTGCTGCTCACCCAGGTGCACCAGGCATGCTTTTATTGTCATGAGGATCCCTCTGAACAGACTTTGCCTGCTCCAGCCTTTGCCACCTGCGGAGCATTATGTGAAACGTCTTGGGATTGCACTGTGATGGATGGGCTGCAGGACTGGCAGGTGCTGAGCTCCCCGGGGCTCCCTGCACTGCACGGTCTCTGCCTTCGGTGCTGGAGGGGGATCCCAACCCTCTGACGTACTCAGTGCCTGCCTTTTGAGCTTGTTTTATTGGCAAACATCCAGTGGGTGCCAGCCAAGGCAGATCTCTGTCTGCTGTGGGCTCGTTTCCCTGCCTGCACCCTCTTTCCTCCTCCCCCTGCAGCTGAGGTGGACCCTCTGGAAGTGTTTGAGCTGCGTCAGTTTTGGCTGGGTTTCTGAGCCATTCTAGCTTTCTCTTCTCTTCCTCTCTCTCGCCTTCACCGCTGCTCGTCTGAGCGTGATTCCTTTACCATGGACATAAATGCCCTCTTTCCTGCTCATGAAGCCACCCGGCAAGGCATGGGCTCAGAGGGGGGACACTGCCGATGCCAACGCTCCTAAAAAGCCTGGTGATAAATGTGGGGCTTGCTCCGCTCCCTGTGTGCCGGTGGGAGACGGGCGTAGCTGAGCTGAGGCATCTGCTGCTGTCTGCTGCAATGCAGACAGCGTTCGGGCCAGGAAGCAGAGCACGGGGCCACCTGGCCGGGGCACCAGGTCCAGCTCTGCTGGTGGCCTGCTGTCAGCCACGTGATTTAGTGGGTGACAAACAGAGGCCAAGGGTCAGCAGCTCCCACCGCCCCTGTGTGTGACCGAGGCAGCCCCTCCTGATAAATCCTTGTCAGCATATTGTTGTCCTTCTGTCCGGAGAGAAGGGTGACAGTTGTCATGTCTGAGTGCAGACTGAGCATCACAGGGGAGGAGATGGGGTAAACTGGTGGCTGGCAGTGCTGCAGGGACCAGGTCCTGTGCTCTGAGCCTGGGGATGGCAGTGCTGGACTCCTAAAAAAGGGATGTGAGCCCTCCCTGTGTGCAGGGCTGGAGCAGAGCAGGCGTTTTCTGCTCTAAAATGGAGAGATCCTGTGGATTAAAGGAATGAGCCCGACACCTGGCACCAAGAGACGTGGGAAGTGATAATGGGAGATAGGGCTATAATGGTACAGGAATCTCTCAGTATGATGGGAGCTAAATGACATGGTAAGGAAAATTGCACCTCGTTGTGAGTGTCAAAATCGACAGAGAGGAAAAGGAGATGAACAGTGTTTGCCAGTGTACCCCAACAGCTCCTGTGAAAGAGCCCTGATTCACCTTTGGCTCAGGCTGGAGCTCGCATCATCCCCAGCTCCCCCTCCTGCTTCCCCCAAACCTCTCCTGGTTGGGAAGGACAAGATGATGGGCATCATCGTTTGGGACAAGTGCACACTTGTGCAGCCTTGCAGCAGCCCCCCAGGCATTTCTGGATGGTGAGGCTGTGTGCATTGTTGTAAGACAATGTGTCATGGAGCGTGGACATGCCTGGATGCGTGATGCTGTGCATGCATGTGGGGCTACATGAGCAGAGGCCACACGTGCGTTTGGTCATGCAAGCGGGGCATGGTGACTGCTGCAGGAGGGGCTGCTTGTGTTTCTTCCGTGGGACAGGGATGAAAATGATCAGGGGATGAGCACACAGCTAGTGAAGGGGAAGGGGCTGCAGCGTGCTTGTCACCCAAAAGAGACATGAAAATGAGGGACATGGAACAAAAATAATCAGACAAATGTCTATACTGAATACGGGCTAATGACCGCCAAGCCTCTTGGCAGCGGTCGGCATTGCGGTGTGTTCCAGGGGCTGAGCCCTGTGTGATCTCATGGTTTTGGAGCTGGTGAGGCGCAGGCTCCGCGCTGCGAAAGGCACCAAAGCACAGCGGTGGTCCCTGTTGTCACCTGCGTGCTGGTTCCAGGGGAGCTGGAACCCCGGTGCACGTCTCGGTGTGGGGCTCTGGCATCCAGAATGGGAGCATGTGGGAAGTGGGATAAAAACTGGGTGAGGAGAAAATGGAAGGTCTGTATGTAAATTAGTGATGCCTCCTCCATTGGAGAATCACAGTCCCTTCCACCCTCTTCTCTCCAAAAAGACCTAATTTACTGAGGACACAAAGAGAGTTTGACATGAAGAGCTCAAAGGGGCTGGAGCTACTAGATGTCAATGGCAGATGGACAAGATGAGCCAGTATAGAGGAGAAAGCACGGTGAAAAATGGCACTGGATAGCTTGGCTGTTGCTTCTGATACAACAACCAGATGGCAACATGCTGAAAAGCGTAGGAGGAGAGTGTTTCGCTGGCGGGAGAGTCCTCCGGAGCTGCCTCCCACAAGGTCCTGCTGAAAGTCCACGGAAGGTGCAGCAAGGGCCACATATTTACATTTCCAGAAAAACATCCAGCAATGCCAGCCTGCAGGCTCTGCTCCTCCTGGCAGGGACAGAGCTGGGGCTACGAGACAGCCCTGCTCTCTGCGGGAACACAAAGGGGGCTCATCACCAGAGTAGCTTCTTCTGGAAAACCAGCAGCTGATGCCACCAGCCGCAGCACTGCCCCTCTCTGGACTCTGTTTTCTCCTCGCCCAGCAGTTGTGGGGGCTGGCGCATCCTCGCGACCCGCTCCCTCTCAAGCAGTGCCACCTTGTTTTCTTGCTTCAGAGGAGCTTGCTAAGGAGGTGAGTGAGCGGGTTTTTCTTCAAAGTGTAACACAAACATCTGGAGGAGCAGAAACAAGGCTTGGGAGGCAGAAGGTGGTAGGTAAAGGTGAATGCTGAAGCCACGTTTAGCAAAGGTGGCCGTGCCTTGCCCAGTGTTACCAAAGGACTGAGGCTGAGCTACGCGGCACTGGGGGATGGGTTCTGCAGGGTGGTCCTGTGCCCACACTTCAGGGCAGCCCCTCTGTTTCTGCCACCACATCTGCTGCCAAAGAGCTTCTCCCTGTGTTTTAGTCGCTTGTGGCTGAGCCTGAGCCCTCTCCCTCTGAGAGCCCTCCCTGGTGACTGCTTTGCTTCTGCTCCCCATCCCCGTCCAGTGATTCACTTGCCGCTTGTTCATTTGAATTTGTAATAGTCCTTCTGCACTCCCGATAAAGAGTGCTTAATGCGCAGCATTTCTCTGAGTCTGTAGCCTTTGGAGCTTTTTGTGGAGACTCTTTGTGGCCTTCCTGGGCACATTATTGGAGCAACACAGTCCCAGGCACACTGTTGAAAGCAGATGTGATGCTAGTTAATACAGAAGTGCCTCCATTGCTTCTTCCCGGGATGCATCCAGTCCTGGCTGTTTGTCAGATGGGGTAATGGAAGTAATGCTGGCTTCCTCCTCGCTGCCCTTGGCTGCTCTACAGATGCATGGCCAAAGCTTCACCCACTGCTTCTGTTCCTTTGGTTTGCTCCCTCTCAGATCGAGAAGTGTGTGGAGAAGTTTCATGGTGCCACCTGAGAGGGTCCCTCAGCCCTGGTGGGCAGAGTGTGTTTGTGCTCCCTGTGCAGCAGGTTGGCAGCAGTTCATCCGGAGCAACTGTCTAGCCAGTTCTTCAGAACAGCACCTGGAAATATGCAAATTTAACCTTTGAATTTACTGTGCTGTTCTTTTCCTGGGAAATGTCACTCAGGGTATCAAGCTGGGATTGCCTGGGACTGGGCATTGGTGGCATATGTGCTGTCCCTGGGGATGCATCCAGCTGCCCCTCAGCATCGGGAGCTGGGTCCTCTGGGGAGCCTTTGGGTGCTCCCGTGCTCTGGAAGTGCTGGGAGCTGCCGTGCTCTGCCTTGCTGTCAGCAGAAGCCACCCTGAACCGATGCGATCTGACGGGTGAACATGCTTCAGTGACTTGAGCTGGCTCCTGAGTGACGTTGGGAGGATTATGTCGCAGTGGCCACGTGTTGGGTGGGGGAGCTGTCGTCAGTGACACCTCTCACAGCAGTGAGAGCGGCTCCTGGGAGTCAGAGCAGGGGAGGGCTCCTCTGCCTCTGGGGAGGGCAGTACCTGCAGGGTTGGATCCAGATGATGCTGCTGCGGCAGGAGGGAGGTCCCCATTCGGTTGAAAAGCTGAAGGAAATCCCAGCTGTCAAAGCTAGCAAGAGACCGATAGGACCATCCTAGCTCAGAACAGAGATTAAGATGAAGGGCTGAGTTTACAGGCTGCCCCCAAATAGGTACTGATGGAGCAACACAGAGTTGTGAATATGGTGTGGGCAGGAGGGATGCTGCAGGTGGATTTCAGCGCAGGTGAATAACCAAAGACTGTATCGACATCCCCAGAGGGCTTTGCTCTGGTTGCTGGACGATCCATGTTGAAGCCTTTTTTGTCACATCATCTCCGTTGCTTTTATGAGCTCCTGCCAGTGGGGATAGGCTGGTCTCTGCAGCTTTTCCACCATACTTATGTGGACTGCACCAGCTTCAAGTGTGGCTTTGGGGAGGCAGAAGACACCTGAAGAGCGCTGTGAATGGCTCTGGTTGTGTGGCCCTGGTGCAGAATGTTCCCTGCAGCTTTTTGCAGAGCTATTACAGTTGCCAGTACAGATCTGTCTTTGTTTAGGACAAATGCTTCAGGGTCAGCAGAGCAGGAGCTCTCAAAGAACAAGCCAAGGTGTGCAGTTGGGCTCTCCTCCAGGACCCTCCAGTAACAGCCAGCGCGGGCAGCTCCAGGCAAGCAAGACCCTGGAATAACAGAGCAGAGCTCAGCCTGCCTTCACAGGCAGCCCTAAAAATAGCAAAGCAGGATGTCCATGTGATGGGTTTCAATAGGAAAATAGATTCATTTCCCAGCTCCCAGAGGGGTTTTTGGAAACAGCAGAGAGTAAATAAGGGTTTTGAAAGTGATGACAAATACCTTGGAGGTGCCCTTCCAAGCAGCCTTACCTGTTTGAAATTGCACTCACATCTCCAGTGGCTCTGAGAAGGAGAGTGTGAGGCCCTAAAGATCTCCAGATCTAGTGTGCTCTTATTTGCTTGGGTGCTAATTAAGAGAATGTGGAAGCTCTGCTATGTATTTTGCAACTCTCTGTAAATTCAGATAAGAGCCATTACAAATCCATCACAAGGTGTATTAAAATCTCCTTAATTAATAAACAATAAACACAGCAGTCTGCAGGAGAAGGGCTGTCAGCACTGGAGGGAAACGTAGGACAGGGAGGAGGTGGGAGGATGCTGCCCACCCAGTCCTCATCCCCCAGGAGCCAGGCAGCACAGCACGGGGAGCATGGCAGGCTTTGCACAGGAACGATGCTGATCCCACAGCTGAGAGCTGAGCGCTCAAGCTCCTGGCAGAGTGCTCAGTATTGCCACGTTTCCCTGAGGCCACCTGGAGACCAAGGAAGCATCAGTCTTTGTCTTGGCAATGCGGAAGGAAAGATGAGAGCGGTGCGGGGATGAGTTTTCCTGTCCTGTGCCACCCGAGGGGGTATGACCAATGGTGAGTGTCACCCAAGGGACACTGGCTCAAGCCCCTGTGGCAAGAAGAGGGCCCTGTACCAGACATGGCCAGAAGGAACAGCCCACCCCAAGGCTGCGCAGGCATTCTGGACTGGAAGGTGATGGATTATTTACACAGAGAAGAATAGCTCAAAGTGGCGATGGGGGTTAGCGTGTTATCACCTCACAGCAATGGCTTGTGAGGACCATACTTCTGACCCCACTTGCAAACTGGGCTCTGGACTGGCCCAAATCCTGCGTGAGTGCCTTAGCCATTAGGGCAACTTTGGACTTTGCATGCTCCTTGGCCAGAAGTACCTTCCTGGTCTGGATACAGCCCTTCCTGATCAAGTTTTCTTGAAACTAGCACTAACGTGGAGCTTACACCATATTCACATTTTCTCATGAAGAATCACCTCTCAGAAGGGGAGTCCTCACTTGCCTAAAAAGAAAGGACACTGGGGTTTGAGCTGCAGGTGTTGTTAATATATGGACGCAAGAAGGAGGTGGGTTCCTGAATGGGGAAATCAAGCTCCCAGTTGTGGTGGAAAGCTATGGAGACCATTGACCTACTTGCAGATGGAAGATATTGAAGAAATCCCATAGTATGTCCTTTCAAGGAACTTAGGTCCTGAGAACAGGGTCTTTATTGTCCTCTGCAAGCTGGCAAGAGAGGTCCACAGGTGACATGGAACAGTTTCTTTTGCAATAGCTCACTGAGTAGTATTTCCATTTTAGGAAGCATTTCCTCTGCCAGACATCGATGCTGTGCTGGTGTCATGCACTTCTGTGATATGCTGCCTCTGGGGACGTAGCATTTCAATTCACATTACTGTGCCAGTACCTCAGGGAGAAGTGTCACACCAAGACAGACCTGCTCTTCTGTCCCTCTTCTCCATGTTGCTCTTCTACCAGATGGTCTGGGCCTTCCTGGTCTCTACTGTCTTTAGGACACCAAGGGCAATAGCTAAGAGGGACACAGCATTACTACTGGGTGGGAGTGAAGCCACCAAAAGGATGCAGCCTGCTTTTAGTAAATCTATTGCAATTCATGTGTTGGCAATGATGGTGTGGCTTCTTCAGGAGCAAGAAGGCAGTTGTGTCCCTTGCTTGGTGGGTTCAGAAGTCTGAATGTCCCTGGCAAGGTTTATTACTCGGCTGATCCTGATGAGGTGATGTTTGAGCCCATCGTGAAGCGTTGCTTTGTCCAAACTGCCTTTCACTCCCTGTGGTTCTCCCAGTTTGTGTCAGCTGAGGGTTGATGAAGCAATGTGTGTGACAAGCGTCTGGGTTCTGTGCTCACAAATCAGCAGGGCTAAAGGAGAACTCGCCAGGCAAGGATGCAAAGTCTAAATAATCCTCAGACAGCATCTTAAAGCCCTGACAGGCTCTGGACAGGTGGTTTCTATAACGGACTCTATTTTCCACCTGCCCTGGGGCAGAAATACTGATGTAGTACAACTACCTGAAAGGAGGGTGTAGAGAGGCGGATGTTGGTCTCCTCTCCCAAGGAACAGGTGATGGAACAAGAGGAAATGGCCTGAAGTTGCACCAGGGGAGGTTCAGATTGGATATTAGGAAAAATTTTTACACTGAAAGGGTTATTAAGCCTTGGAATGGGCTCCCCAGGAAAGTGGTTGAGGCACCACCCCTGGAGGGATTAAAAAGACCGGTTGACGTAGTGCTTAGTGACATAGTTTAGTGATGTGGGTTTTTTTGTTTTTGTCAGAGTTAGGTTGATGGTTGGTCTAGATGATCCTAAAGGTCCCTTCCAACCTTGACAATTCTATGCTTCTATGATTTGTCTTCTGTGGGCTGTGCCAGCAGATGTTTCAGCCCCTCATAATCCCATCATGTTCTTCAATGTCTGTTCCTGGCACCCACACCCTCTCCTGACCATTCCCTGTCCTGGGTGAGCACGTCTCATGCTCCCAGCTCTCTTGGCACCTTGCTGGGCAGCTCTGATGGCCAGCTGAGTTTGTCCCTTTGGGACAGAGGTTGGGACTTTGGAGTCTGGCCTGAAAATAGCAAAATACATACAAATGCTGTGTCTCCATTAAAAAAAGTCTGTCTGGTTTCAGGTTGCACTGTCTCGACAGGGAGCGGGCAGGCTGGCAAGGAGCAGTGGGGTTCCCGTGGTGGTGACACTCACATGTACCTCTCCAGCTGTGCCCAGCTGTTCCCGAGGCAACTGTCCAAGGTGCTGAATGGCTGTGTCCCCTGTCCCCAGCAAGGAGACCCTTCCTTGGTACCCACACTAAAGGTTTCCAGCCACCACTGTCTCTTGTGGCTCCCTGTCCAGAGAGGGCGACAGGTCCAGTTTCAGCGGTCACTGCTTGAAAGCTGTGCTGTGGCCTTGGTGCATGGCAGGGCTGGAAGGGCAGTGACAGAGGGCTTTTCATGGGGAATTGCACATGCCGGTGGGTCTGTCGGAGATCTCTGACATGTTACCGCACTCCAGCCTGTGTGCCCCAGAGCTGTGTGATGCTCCCACCCTGGCTGCCCTGCCAAGGAATCCCTTGAGTGGGCTACAGCCATCCGGGCAAATGGGAGCAGTTCTTGCTCTGGCTGCAACCCTGGGGCTGTTTGAGGAGAGCTGGGGCAGCAGAGATGCGCCGTCAAACCTGGGACAGAGGAGGATGCACAGGGGCTGGAGAGATTTGCCTCCTGGATGTGCCTCAGGCTGGCAGGAGGGCCTAGGTGTCCTCCACAGCAAGGTGAGGAGAGCCAGACCCTGTGCAGGGCCAGAAGCTCTCCATCCCATGTGCTTTGCTCCCTGGGGTGCCTAAATAATCTGCGTAGAAGGTGGGTGGTGCTTCATGCACACTTGGAGGTTGGCCATGCCACCAGGGAAGCCTGTACAAGCCACGATGGTTTCTTGGACATGCATCTAGCATCAGACGGTGGGCTGCATAGGGGTGAAGGGATGTCTGTCCCCATTCCCATCTTCCTCATGCTGCTTTGCTTGGCTCAGAGATAGTCTGCCATGTGAGATCTGATCTGCCTGTAACATCTGCAGGTCCCCTGTTGTCTGAGGAGAGATGGGGCTGCTTAGTTAAAACCACAAACGCTAATTGCTTATCCTTATGGCACTGCTAAGATCACATTCATCTGAATTGCCACAGACCTTCCTTGCATCTCCAGAGAGAAGGGACCTCAGTGGTGGCTAAGTTACGTGTGGGACAGCCCAGCCCTGCGTGGAGCGGGGTAACTCAAGTGCAGTTGAGGAGACAGTGTCCGGAGCTGGGTTTGGGCCATGATTCTGGGGCATCCTTGCAAGCACCTTATCCTGGGGAGGAGAGTGGTGTTGGTGTAACGTGTCTGCTGTTCTTCCTGTGAGCTGGCGGTGTTTGGCCAGCTGTTAGGGCATCATGGATGGACTCATTCTGCTGGAGTTCACCTGAGGAAGAAAATGTGATGGGGGAGGCAACTCCTGGCTCATCCGTGCAGAAGCACCTTTACAGGGACCTCATCTGGAAGTTATTGCGTCCTGTGGTGCGGGTATGGGCACGTTTGTCACTTCCCTGCCACCACCCGTGCGTGCACAGTGGGACTCCCATCATTGACAACGTAGGGCAGTTGCGTCCATCCAGAGCCGGAAGGAATTTTGGGTGATAGCTGCAGCTACAGCAGAGGCTGCCTCAGCTCTGGGATATCGGCTTTTCTTCCCAAATTCACTCAGGAGAGAACATGTTAGCTGCTTGGGCACATGTCTAACTGCAGCTGGAGAGGAAAGCAACAGAGATTTCCAATGGCACTGCCTGTTTTACCATTTTAGGAAGAAGTGTGTCTTATTATAATTGCCTTGCTTATTTGGAAGAAAAAAACCACTGTAGTTACTAGAAATTCAATATAGAAATTACCAGTTACTACCCTCTGTAGACTAATTTTGAGGGTAGAAGAAGAATGAGGAATTTAATGCACACTATAATGAATGTCAATCTTCTCCCTTAATGAATAGGAATCACAGTTTGCTGCACATTGTAGGGAAATGAAAAGCATCCAAAGTTCAATTCACTTTTTTCCTTTCCTTTCTTTTTTTTTTTTTTTTTCCTTTTTGAGAGAGATAATACCGTGCACAGTAGATGGGCACATTCATTTGTGAACGTTAAGGATTTTTGTCTCTCACTGTACAAGTCAAGGTTTTCCTTCAACTGAGCTTTGTAAAATTTCCTATACAAGCTGAGGCATAATGCCATTTACAGAGCTGGATCCTTGAGAGCAAAGTGGGTCTGGGCTTTTTTTTCCACTCTCCTGTAGCAAACCATCCAGACAATTAAAAGCAGAGATGACCCAGCTTGTGCTTGATATATGCCTGCTATTCTCAGCCGTGGCTTTGCTTGCTGGATGTGTGTGTGTGTGTGCGCACAAAAACGTCCCCCCCCCTCCCCTCAGAGGGGACACAAACTCCCCCATCCTATTGCTGCACATGAAAGCGGTTCCTCTACCTGCTTCCTTAGCTGCTTCCCTTGCCAGCTGGGATCCCCTGCTGGGAGCCAGAGGACGAGTTTGCATCAAGAGCTTTATATTTGAAAAAGCCGACGTGGTTAGCATGGGACGGGTTTATTCCTGGCTGAGGAGGCTGCACAGGAATTTGTCTTTAATAGCAGGGCGAGGGTGGACTCTTCAACACGGCCCAGCTCTGTCGTCCACAGGACCTCGATCCGTGAGAGCTTGCTTTGCCTGTGTGATGTGGGGTCTCTGGAGGAGCGGAGCATCCCAAGCTGAGGAGGGGGAGGATGTCTGTGGAGCAGCAGAGCCTGTATCATGCATGAGGAGCCCTTCTGAGTCCCCATGTGTCCCCACTGGTGCTGTTCCTTGGCAGCTTTGTCACTATGGGACAATCACCTTCCAGTGCGGTTCAAGGGACCTACTGGAAGTGCCTGAGCTCCCGATCGTGGCCTCAGCTAAGCTGGGCTGGACATCGTGCCTTTTTCTATGGCTCCATTAGTATCTTGGCTAGCTTGGAGGCAGTTTTAGGACATCTTGCTGCAGGTATCCCATGGCTAGAGGCCAGCAGCTAAGCATTGTGGCTGGCAGCAGAAGGCTTGGTGGATATGTCTGGTGATGGGGCCAAGGCCCTCAAGTCCTCTGGCTGATGCAGCTGGGATGGCTGAGCAGGTCTTGCTTGTCAGTCTTTCTAAACAGTGGTGCCTCATTGCTAATGGTCCCCTGGCTTGTTAAAAGTTATTCCCTGGGCCTGGATGTCCTTTAGACTATGACTGGCTTTGCAGTTTTCTCCTTGCATTTCTCAGGGTTTTGAAGTGACAGCACTTATCTGCATGTCATGTATCGTGTATCTGCATTATACACCACGCTCACCTGAGCATCAAGCCAAGCCCTAGCCTGGCCTAGAGGGACACTGATGGAGAGTGCCCTGTGGCCACAGACCCATATTACAGTGCCATGGTTTGGCCCAGACATAAAACTAAGGTGATCCATGGAGTAAGAGCTGCAGGAAGGAGCTGCATCTGCCCTGAGCAGGTCTGTCTTGCTGCACTTTGTGTTTTCTTCTAGTTCCCTGAGCTAAACTGCCCCAGTACTCTCAGGAAGGAGTTTTATGAGGAACAGCACCCTCAGGTGACTCATCTGTCAGCCGTGCAGGTGGGGCAGCGCATGCTGAGCCTCTCTGAGGGTTGTGGTTTGGCAGATGGGACCATGTTCCTGCCCATTCCCCTGTCCCAAGCCTTGCAGCACAGGCCATAGTGGGCCGATGCTGCCAGTGTAGCCCAGTGCTAAACCAGTGCTATCTCTGCATTCTGAGACCTTTCTGTGGGAATATCCAGACCTCGTGGAGCAGTGTCTATGGGGACAGAGCCTCGTGAGAAGGGCACTCTGACGACTATGGTTCGGGTCCTCTTTTCAACCTGGTCTCTGATGGACTATATGCAGATCTTCCTAAGACCTGCTCATCTGATTTCTGTCTCCCTCTCCTCTGCATGGACAGCAGTTCACGTGGATATGGCTCTCTGTGATGTGGATTGCTTCTTGCACGCAGCAAATTCATGCTGATGAAGGTGTGCGCTATGTCTTCATCATGGTCGGAAGCTGGAAGGTCTGAGATGGTCCATAACTCCATGAAGGTCCATTCCACAAAATCCCATGGTGTCCCCGTCTCCTGCTCATTTTGTGACCTCCCTCAGGCTTAAGCAAAGACAGAGCTAAATCTCTTTTCTGGAGGTAATTTGGCCTGTCGGCTGCTAAAAACTGTGATTTCTTTGCTGTGCCCCTACAGCTACTCTGTGGTCAGAATCTGTTGGACTCAGCAGTGAGGGGAAAGAGGATTTAGGGTGTATGTGAGAGTTGGGGGTACCACACAGCTGGGCCTCCCCCTGCATGTACTAGCACCCAGGGCTCAGGCACGAAGGTTGCCAAGGGTTTGGGATGTGTGGATGCAATGAAGGGAAAGGGAGTTCTGAGGGGCATGTGGGGGACAGAGCTGAGGGCTTGGCCCCATCAGCCCAGGGGCAAGAGAATCACAGAATGGTTTGGGTTGGAAGGGACCTTAAAGACCACCCAGTGCCACCCCCTGCCCTGGGCAGAGACATCTTCCACCACACCAGGTTGCTCAAAGCCCCATCCAACCTGGCCTTGAACCCCTCCAGGGATGGGGCAGCCACAGCTTCTC
>JAOXNO010000006.1:3159531-3179437 GCA_028565335.1 Limnodromus scolopaceus
AATTGTCTAGGTTGGAAGGGACCTTAAAGATCATCTAGTCCAACCATCAACCTAACCCTGACAAAAATCACTAAACCCTATTCCTAAGGACTTTCCTTGTAATGCCAGGGGCTCTGAGTCAGAGGTGTCCCTGATGAAACCTCTGAAGATGTCTATCTCCTGGCTTCCAAGCGTTCAAAACGCTTCTCATCTCAGATTGCCGGTGCACGGCTCAAAGTCATTCTTACCCCCTGTTTAAAGATAATCCTTTTTTTGGGGAGTAATCGGTGAGAAAACCCAGGGACTGAAAAATGTTGTAGTTGGTAATAAGTTGAAATGCATAAATCTGACTGTGTAGGGGCTTTTTTTGTAGAGTTTTCTCTAGCAACTTTTAAAGGCAGTTATCTAAAAATTTGGATTTCAAGTTTGTAATGTGTAGGCATGAAAATCCCCTCCACCCACGTGGCCAAAATGTCTGGAAAGCGGGCAGACTGGCGAGAAAAATCTTCCAAAATTCAATTTGGGGCTGATAAACTTCTTCTCGGACAGCTTCCAGAGCTTGGCAGGTATCGTGAAAAGAATCTTGGTCCCGTTATTTGGCTATTCGCCCATCTCCAGAAAGATCTGGAGAGAATCGCTCTCCGTATCGCTCCGTTTTTTTTTAATTCGGCGCTAAAGCAGATAATGGCGAGAGAGTCTGATGGTTTTTAAATTATTTGATTAATTATTTGAGACTGAAATTAAACAAAACTGTTCCTGGGGGTTTTAGTGAACTGGGGGCAGGGGGATGCTGGAGGAAAAGAAATACTTAGGATTCCAATGGATGATCTGTAGGGAAGATAAAGCCCTCAATTAAATTTCGCGAGCAAGATTATTCTTTCCCTGAGAATTATTTTACCCCTTCAGGAAATATTTGTTCTCCGTGTTTAGCTTATCATTTTACGTAAGATGATTAGCTGAAATTGGAGTTTGTTTCCTATAGAGTTAAGAGCCTGAATCGGGAATGACAATATCCAGGAAGGCACAAGATAGCATTTAAAACGCCTTCGTAAAAAGAATATAAGGAACCTTCCCGGAAAGACAGAAGAACTGGAATAAAATGGGCAAGGTTGGAGGGGGCTTTGAGCAACCTGGTCTGGTGGGAGGTGTCCCTGCCCCATGGCAGGGCGGTTGGAACTGGCTGGTCTTCAAGGTCCCTTCCAACCCAAACCATTCTGTGATTCCGCAATTCTCAAGAGGCCAAAGGAGAGTTTGGAGCAAAGGACGCAAAGTCTGGGCAGGGCAGGAGTGATTCAGTCACAAAACACTTCCGAGCCACGAAGGCTGATGCTGGGGCTTTCTTTGTCACTGAAATCCTTTTCTTTGTCCGGTGTAGAGTACAAGACCCATAAATGCAGAAGCTCTTCATTTTATGATTCTCTTATGCAAAGTGATGTGAATCTTGGTGATTGCAAGCTGCTGTCGTGCAATCATCTTGTCGTACTAGATGATTCCTCAAAGATGGGCAGAAGAAGGGCAAAGATGGTCTCGTGAAGGCCCTTCCTGATGGTCTGTCAGGACAGCTCCTTGGTTCTGTGCATTGAGCAAGTAATTTTGGAGCTCAGTATAAGCCATGCTATAAATCAGATATTTTATAGCATTGGGTAGAAGGGCAGCATTATACATCTTTTCTTACAAAACCATAATTACTTGATTCCTATACAGTTGAATTAAGTAACGATGATGAGTGACTGGCTAAAATTGAGGTGAATTAGGGCTACAAAGATGATGAGGGGCCTAGAACATCTCTCTGATGAAGAAAGGCTGAAGGACTGGGGTCCTGCTCTGGGGGGACCTGCTTTGGCAAGGGGTTGGACTAGATGTTCTCCAGAGGTCCCTTCCAACCCCATGTCATTCTGGGATTCTGTGAATGTTGGGATGAAAATCACGGAAATCACTTTCCTCTCCTTTCGTTGTGCTGTTGATTTAAACTGTTGGCGCTTGAGCTTCCCAAATGTAACACGGTCCTAATATTGTCCTAAAAGCAGTGATTTCAAGCTAACCCAAATCCCCCCAAAAAAATGCTACGCGGCATTTGGCTGCTCTGGAATTTTGTAGAAATTGCTGAATCTTGTATGGATGATTATTTTACAGACGTGGTGTGAGCATGGGTTAACGTGGCATTGGCAGTTTGGGATTTTTCAAGAGGAATGACTGCGTTTCTGCTTAATAGGTTATGACACCAAGGCTAATTATATACAGTAGGCATTATCAATTAGTGAATAGTTAGGAAAGATCAATGGAAGGAGCGTGATCCTTTCTAGGGACACATGTGAAGGGTCACGCTCACACGGGGAGAGCCCTGCATACTGTAATCTGGCATTAATCCCTTTGCCCTAGAGTATAAATAAATAATGTATGTCACTGATCCACTTAGCAACTCTATGTTTTTAATTTATGCATTTTCTTCCGTGCATAATAAACTCACACGTAAACCTGTTTCTAATTAAAATCCTCGGAAGTGGAACTTTTCTGTTGTTCCTATATCAGCGTCGGCTACAATCCAGTGAGAACGTATACGTGGAATATTTTCAATAAAACAGTATGTATTGAAATTTAGGAATATACCTTATTTTCCAGGGGTTACTTTTGTTGTTATTCTACACTTGTTCATGGTTATGCCATTTGTGTGTGCTCGTGGCCTTCTTTCTCCTTTTTTAGCACAATTTTTTGTGAATGAAGTTGTAGAAGTACTTTTGAGATTTTTTTTGTTGTTGTTGAAGCTTTTCTTGAGAAATGTTGTTTTTTCCCCTGTGTGGAAATTCTGCTCAGAAGCCGAGAGGGGACGTATCATTGAATCTGTCGTTGGCTTGCTCTGGGGTGTGAATTTTTCTCGTTTCCAACCCTTTTCCTCCCAATTCAAGCAAAGTTCTTGGACCTGGGTTTCTCCAGTCCTAGCAAAGCACCTTGACTATGGTTACTTTGAGATTTTATAGAGGCTTTTTTTCTTTTAGAGCATATCTTTGACAGATTATGTTTTATTTTGATTCTTTTTTTTTTTTTTTTTTCCTGAAGCAAACTGGATTTTTTTTTCTAAATTGAAAACTGTTTCTGAGATAATAAAATCCTTTCTTCCCCAGTTTCCCCAAGGCTTCTGGGGAGTATCAATAATGATCGTATCAGCTTGCACCTGCAAAGTAACTATTATAGCCCATGTCTGAAATTAATTACAGGCACAGAAAGGTATTTTACGGAGAAAAAAAATGTCCCTTTAAAGCCAATAGGAGCTGCGTGAAGGGCTATGTGAAAATCAAGTTCCTCAGGTAAAATCATATTGGCTGCGGCAGAATTCATAACATCTGTAAGGCTTCCAAGTCAATTTAGTTTTTTAGCAGTAATTCTTCCCAACATCTTCTTTTTTCCTTTTTTTCCCCTTAGCGCCGTTTCAGCTCATACACGACCTCCTCCATAAATCGTTAGGCACGGCAAGAGTTTCTAAAATCCGAAATGTGTAAGAGTTCAAGAATCTCGGGGAGTGAATTATAAAACCGGACAGATTTAGGTTTACCGAGAAAGCTCCCGGAAAATAAATCTCGTCCGCCAAGTCAGTGCTTTCCTGGATTGTAGAATATTTCAACGCTATAAAACTTTCCGAACTCCGGAGCCCCGGGAGCAGGGGATGAATTCACTGCAACAACTCTGTTTCTTTTTTTTTTCTTTCCCCCCCCCCCCCCGTCATGGCTCGCTATGTTTAAAGATACAAACTGGTAGTCAGTCATCTTGTCCTTTGCTGTCAAGAGGTAGGCTAAAGTTTATTTTTCTTCTGTGGCGTGGGCTGTAATAGGGTAGACCGTGCGTCGCCGCCGAGCCACAATTTACTGACACTGTCCCCTCCCCTGTATGAAGAGTTTCACTGGGAAATGTGCCGCCTTTTCGATGAGTAAATCACGGCGAATCTCTCCACGCTAGTAATGGGCTTCCTTTAGTAATAATAGTAGGTATTTGTGCTCATGCACATCTCCGTCTCTGCCTCTCTCACGTTATTTGTGGTGGCCACCCTTGGAATCTGGTGCCAACACGATGATGGTTTAAGCTGGTGATACCTGCATCGATTCTGTATAACGGTGTGTTTTCCTCTTTCCTTTCTTCCCCCTATTTCTTCAAAATGTCTTCAGTCAGTACTGAGAGATGGTTTTCAGAGAAGAGAGACACTGCTATTAAAAATTAGGACGTTGCAGTTCTCCATATGGCTCTTTCTGAAGCAATACAGGCTGGGGTTGCTGGACTGGATTGGTTCCAATGGGGAGAGTTAGGTCTGTAGGCTCGGAAAATATAGGTTGACTTCCTTCCTATACCCGGACCCCTCCTATTCCTTTGAAATGTTCAAGGTCAGGTTGGATGGGGCTTTGAGCAACCTGGTCTAGCAGGAAGTGTCCTTACTCATGGCAGGGGGTGGTACTGGTTGGTCCTTAAGGTCCCTTCCAACCCAAACCATTCTATGATTTTATGTTTCCTTAGTCACAGATATTTTTTCTCCTTTTAGGCAATGAGTAACTAGAATAAAATCCATGGCTGGTGCTGGAAGCGGAACTCGGGTCTCTCCTCCTTACAGCTTTATATAGAATAAAGCTCTTTCTTGTCTGCTTTGCCTCTGCTCAGAAGGATGCTGCTTAAATTGTTGTGCGGTCCTCCAATTCTACATCAAGGTATCCCAATGCAGAATACCCTGCACCAAGTAGTCTTTGCCCTGCTGTCTTTGGAAGGTAATTAAGGGAATTAAGTCCGATATTTCTGAAACAGGAACACAATTTCTAACGATCATATGCCACAAAAAATGGGCAATTCGTGGAAAGAAGCAAGCAACCAACCGATAATGTAGTAGCACACAATTTTGGATGTAAAATGCCTGCAAAACCGCTATGGATGGGAGATGTGGCCACTTCGGAGGTTGCCAGGAGCATTTGGGAAGAGATGGGCAAGTTATCCTTGCTAGTGACCACCGTGGGAAGAGCTGAAACTGTTGTAGATGCGGTAGAACCTGTTGAGAACCAGTAGAGTCAACGTGGTCCTTTCTGGTTACTGTAATTTCCAAAAGCTCACATCCAGTGACCTAGATATTTGCCTTTTGAGTGCCCATAATGAAAGTGGAAGGGAAAGCAAGTCATTACCGGTTTAGTAGTCAGCCGTAAATTCAAGGTGGCTGCAAGTCGGCCAGGAATTTGATCAGATTAAAATATCCGTCGAGGTCAGTAACCTGTCTCCTGGAACGGAAAGCCATGGGCAACGAAAGAAGAGACAGAGCTCAGAGCTCCAGAATTTAATTATGCATTGCACGTACAAATTATTCAGTTTATTTACTTAAAAAACTCAGCAATGGTTTCACTGGGACCTCTCAGTTCTTGTGTGCATGACACAGCGAATAATCATTCCCTCTTTAACTTCCCTGAACCACTCATAGTTTTAAAAGTCTCCAGTAGATCCTTCCACACCACTGTCTGTCTTCCAAGGAGTCCCAGCCAATTGAGACCTTCCTGGGAATGAAACCCCCACCGTATCTCGTATCACTCCTGTCACCCTCTTCTAATTTTATAAAAAGCCTGGTTGTTCTTGTACCAGCGGTCGCTTTGGAGGCAACCTTAGTCAATAAAAGCATCTTGGACTCCCTCCCTCCTCCTGTTTAATAATCTCCGCGTTTTGGATTCAGATAAGCATTTTGAAGTGACTTGTCTTGACCTCACTGCTCTGTTGGCTTTGTTGAACCAACGATAAGGTCCTTTGTGCGAGTGTCATCTTCCGCGGGAAAAGAAAAGTGCTATTTACCATTGAAAATTTCCTATCAGTTCTGTCTTAGCCTTCAGTTGTTTTCCAGAAGCTTTAGATGTAACGTGCTACGAAACAACAACAACAAAAAAGCACAGCTCAATGTAGTTATTAACATTCGGTGAAGAGTTCTGAAGCAGAGCTTTACATTTTTCCATAGGTGGAGAGTTTGGAGATAGCTGTACTGAAAAAATGTTGTTTACACGGGCCAGTTTAGTTGCTGCGTTTGCAAAGTGAAATTTGTCTGTGCCAAATAAAGCCAGTGTATTTATTTTTCTCTAGCAGGATAAAATCTCTGTGAAAACAAACAATCCCTGAAATACATCCACTTATGAGCTACAAAAATAGAGCTGGTGTGTATGGACCAATGTACGCCCAGCCCTCATTTCCATTATAGAATCACAGAATGGTTTGGGTTGGAAGGGACCTTCAAGACCATCCAGTTCCACCCCCTGCCCTGGGCAGGGACACCTCCCACCAGCCCAGGTTGCTCCAAGCCCCTTCCAACCTGGCCTTGAACCCCTCCAGGGATGGGGCAGCCACAGCTTCTCCGGGCAACCTGGGCCGGGCTCTCACCACCCTCACACCAAAGAAGTTCTTCCCCACATCTCATCTCCATCTCCCCTCTTTCAGTGTCAAACCCTTCCCCCTCATCCTACGGTTCCCCTCCCTGATCCAGAGTCCCTCCCCAGCTTTCCTGGAGCCCCTTGAGGGACTGGAAGGGGCTCTAAGGTCTCCCCGGAGCCTTCTCTTCTCCAGGCTGAACCCCTTCAACTCTTTCAGCCTCTCCTCACCAGAAAGGATGTGCCTGCAGAGCCTGGCTTGCCCTCTGTGTCAGCCTGGTGTCCAGATGAATCCCTCAGAGGAGGAGGTGTCTTGCAGGGGCCATGGGAGCCCCGTGGCCAGTGCCTTGGGGGGTGGAGGAGAGGGGAGGCAGCCCACCCCGCAGGCAGGGGTGCCCTGGCGTAGGGCTGGAGAGGCTGATGTGGTCCTGGGGATCCGGAAGGTATTTTTCCGTCTGTTTTCTCTCATGTGCAAATGCAAACTCCAGCTGAGCAGATGCCGGCTCTGTGCCAGAGGAGTTTAGAGTTCCACTGTTTTAAAATATTTATTAATGTGAAGATGTAGTTAGCACTTAAGCTGAGGCAATACAGTAGAAGTCTTTTTGTTGGAATGGAAGTTAGTGATGCTGAAAAGCCATTAAGCTGTAAATATAAACTATATTAAGTGCTCAGTAGCAACCTTAAATATCCCTTTGTTGGCTGCTCTGCTTCTGCAAGGCTGAGTGTCTGTTGAGGGGATTACTCACTGCTATCGCTCCGCGGCGTGCCCAGCTCTGCCCGATAGCTTCCAGGGGGGCGTGAATGGCTTTGCAGGTGAGATTTCCTGAGCAGCACAGCCCAGTGCTTGCCTTTTGGCCGATGGTTTTTCCAGAGCCGGGGCTGTGAATGGGACGAGGTGACAGAGCAGCTCTGCTCCGCCTGGAGAGATCCCTGCAAGGGCCAGACTCACACACCACAGGCTGGTGCCTCATTTCTCTCTTCTTGGCCCCTGATACGTTCCAGAAGCTGCTCACTTGCCCTTAGGTCTGGCACATCCCAGGCTGAATTCCTACCTTGGCCTGGAGGCACCAGCACCAGGGTCCCAGGCGGGAGGGAGGCTCTGGGCAAGATGCGACGCTGCCTGGATGAGTGCTGCTAGTGGACACAACTCACCGCCGTCCATGACCAGCCCCTGCTGAGGAGCTTCTCCCCATCCAAATGGGCTCTTTGGCCAGTATGGGATCAGCCCTGATCCCCTCGTCTTTGCAGATAAGTCAGAAGAGACGGGCTTTTCCCAGAGAAGTCCTCTCTCCATCCCTCTGTGCAGGCAGCATATTGGGGGAGCCAGAAGCGAGGAATGGGGTGGTGCTGGCCATTTGTGGTGGTCTGTGTGTGGGTGACCATGTTCCTCAAGTGCCTGCTCAGCACAGGGCAAAGCAGAAGAGCAGCAGAAGCCCTCGAGGGCTGCATTGTGAACCCTCCTGCTTGCCTGGTGCCCTGCTGTAGTGCCAGCCCAGCTCTGCTGCCCAGGGTTTAACAAATCTTGTCATTTCTGTGTCTTGACATGCTGAATCCCAGTAGCTAACTGGTTTGGGGTGTATTACCACAATGAAAAGAGCTGTTTGGGCAGCCTGCTCCTCACCCTTTACAGCCCTCCCACAGCCTGTGCAGACCCTGTCTGCATCCCCTGTTTGGCCGAGTCTGTTTGTGCTGCCAGCCCAACGGTGACACTTGATTTAGTAAACTCCCTTTACCCAGGAGAGCTCATATTTAAATCTTTAAAACCAACCTGAATAAAGATTAAAAAAAAAAAAAAAAAAAGAAACCCTCGCTCTGGCTGCTGAAAGCATGAAGTTGTATGGATTTCTTAGGCAATTAAATTTTACATAATAGAGTAACTAGACTGTACAAATTTAAAGAGCACCTGGAATATGCAGGCATATTCTGAAATTTCTAATCTCATATTTCAGCTCTAGACCATTAATCTGTCACATTTCTTGCCTCTTTTCCTTTTCTATCCCCACTGCTTCAGAGTTGGGATAGTGCTGGTAAATGCAGCTCTTCCATGTTCACCTCTAGTCCCTGTTCTGTTGGCTGCTCATTTCCTACGCCCTGGGCATGAGCACCTTCTCCTCTTCAGATCCTGGGGTCAGCATCGTGTTTTTTTGGAGGAGAATGGAGCACAGCTTCTCAGCATCACTCGTCACTTTGCCTCTGCCTTGTCAGGAAGCAGTTCTGCAGCAGAGCCGGGGCAGATGCTGGGGGATGGGAGCACCATCCGCAGAGACAGCACGGACATTCCCGGGGAAAGGGGGTGCAGCCTCATGAGATTGTCATGACACCATCGTGCACAGAGCTGGTGTGCTGTGGGGGGGCACGGGCTGGGTGGACAGTAGGAGGGATGCACAGGTGAGGGGGGGGTAGGTCACTGAAGAACCCACACCACACAAACCTCTGGCAAAAACTGTTCGCTCCCATCCTGTCCTCTGCTGCCCTGCTGCTTGGTGGCTGAATGTAATAGAATCACAGAATTGTCTGGGTTGGAAGGGACCTTTCAGATCACCAAGTCCAACCATCAACCCAACACTGACAAAAACCACTACAAAACCACATCTCTAAGCAGTATTGTCTACCTGTCTTTTAAATACCGCCAGGGATGATGATCACACCACCTCCCTGGGCAGCCTGTTCCAATGCTTGACAACCCTTCCATGGTAAAAATTTTTCCTAATATCTAATCTAAACCTCACCCCGCACAACTTGATGTCATTTCCTCCTGTCATGGCTGTGCGTATAACCGTGTCTCCAGGTCGCACGCCCTCCCATCGTCTTCTTAGCTCCCTGAGCACCCTGCCGACATCCAGGTACTGTAAGCGATGGTGGTGGCTTCCCCTGGCCATGGCAAACGCTCTGCTTCCTCCCCTTCACACTCATCCCTGTGCAGTGCCTGCCACCTGCCAGCAGCTTCCACGCCGGGATGATGCTGCAGAGCCCCGTCACCCCCAGCCCTCAATTCTTTATTCTTCCCTGGCTGCTGGCTTGCCCCCAGAACACGCCAGAGCATGTAATCCCCTTTCCGTTGGGCAGCTAATTCTGGTGTGCTGGTCCTTGCCCTGCTATTTCTCATCTCTGTGCTTACCCCTAAGCTGCTTTCCCAGGTCAGGTGGACAGCAATGATATTTCTGTTTGCTCTCCCCGGGCAGGAGGATGCTCCGTGACTGTGCACAGGTCTGTGAGAGTGAGCTCACCCCAGGAACCAGAACTGTTGGTTATTCTTATTTAAAGCCTGAGATGCACCCAGCAGCATCTGGCCCCTGAGCCTGGGGAGAATCAGGGGGAACATCTGGATGTTTTCTGCTTTCCCCAGTGCAGTGGTAGTGGCTATGCCTGTCTCGCCTCATGGGGCCCTTATCTGCCCTGGGTTACAAATTCCTTGTTGGCAAGCAGTTGTAAACAGCCCAGCTGTATTAATCCTGCTGCTCTGAGGGCTCAACAGGCTGCATGTCTAGTGAGGAGACTGCTTTGGCAGGCTGATACCCTTCTGACAGCTTGTGTTTGTTTGTGCTGTTGCAGGTTTTCTCCGCACTACTTCCCTGTTGGGGAGTTAAAGGGGAGATTTTTCCTCCCATCACAAGAGCATCCTCCAGCTCTCCAAACGGAGACCCTTGTGGTCCCACTTGGGGGTACAGATGCCTAGATCTGTTGGAAAGAGTGGCTGGTGTAGTTTTGTGCATTGCTTGGAGGAAATCAATGGGCTCTCTGTTCAGCAGTAGCCTTTATTCTAGCAAAAGAAAGGGCTGAAATCGTGGTTTATAACATTGGAGACTGTTTTGCCAGAAGATGGTAAAACAAACATGAATTGCAGGTTGTATTTATTGCTAAACCTCATCCCTTGTTTCTCCGGTGCCTTTGATAGCTGGACAAGTTGGTGGTCTCACCCCTTTGCCCTGGAAGGTCTGGCCATTGTAGCAGGGCAGCACAGCTCCAGCCAGCCATAGGGGCTGCCTCCAGATGCCTTTCCCTGGATTAATCCAGCTCTTTTTGGTAGGGATTGTGTCTGTAGATGGCACTGGATGTGATGGGGGCCTGGCTTCTGTCTGGAACTCTGGCTGCTTGTAAAATGCTGATGATCATTCAAGAAGGAGCCCTGGTCAATGACTAAGTGAGTTTAGACCCTGCTCAGCTTCATCTGGAATAGGTCATGGGTTGAAATGATCACGCAAGGTCCCTGTCAGGTATTCCTGGGGTAGCTCTGAAATAAGGCATCTTCAAAATGCTTTGTCTCTTTTTTGTTTCTCTGCTGGGGAAGGAGAAAGGTTTGAAAATCCTGGAGGTTTGGCTGCAGCCCTGTCACCCCAGGGAGCATCAGGGGGCTCTGGGGAAGCAGAGACGTATGGGGACAGCAGGTCTGGGCCATGCCATGCGTCCCACCCTCCACAGGGCATCCAGAGGCCCCTGTGGGCTCAGGGTCTTTCCTGCCATCTGTGATGCAGCTTCATTCAGCTTCAGCTGAAACTGCATCCACCTCTGGGAGCTCATTTGAAATCCAAATAGAGGGAAAAGGGGGAAAAACTAAAACTGACCTGTTTTTGTTTGCCTGCGCGCACAATACATGCTGTTTTAAGCTCCTGGCCTTGATTAGTAAAAGATAATTTTCACATGGAATTGTTTGGGGATGAAGACAAGTCTGGGATGTTAATTTGCTCTTTGTTGTCCCCCAAAAAAACAAGGAGTTTTGGAGTCTGTTTGTAAGCGAGGCAGGGAGTTTTGTGTTGTTTTGTTTTTAGAACAGAAATGGAAGGATCTCCTTTGCAGAGCAAAACGAGCAAGAATAGAAGACAAGGTGTGAATGCTATCTCTGGAGACCTTTAAAAGTCTGAGCACCTCTGAGATGCTTTAGAAATTCGGAGTTGACCCTGCTCACTTTGTTTAGAAAAATAAAAAATAAATAAAATACCCCTGCCCCCCCCCTCCCCATCATCCGTGGCATTCTTTGTGATGACTTCTGAAAGACTCTGAAATGCGCTGGCTGCTGAATAAATTATAAACACACTTCCTCTGGTAGAGTGCTTGTTTCAGGCTGCACATCCAAAAGCAAATTAAATACTCTTTGGTGTAATTTCAAATGGAGCCATTTGCTTCATTTTGAAGATTGTGTATTCAAATTATCTATCTTTTTCTCAGGCTACTCAGGAGGGGGCTATCGCTGGCTGGGAGCCTGGATTTGGAGCGGGCTGGAGGGAGGTGCAGGTGTGAGACGGCGTGTGATGCTCGGGCTCTGTGCTGCCTGCATCCCTGAGCGCCCGGCTCTCAGTGTTTGGAGAGGGCTCAGGAGGGGAACATTTAAATCACGCTGCTTTTTAAAGCAAGAAGAGCCCAGGTCCCCCACTCGGGATGGGGGAGGGCTCCCCTGCACTTCCCTCGCAAGGCAGGGATGGGGCACAGAGGTGCTGCTGGGTCACCCCAGAGCAGGGGTTTTGCTGTAGGGAGCCAGACCTGTGACACAAGCTCTTCTTGGCTGCGGTGCTTTGAAAGCAGCCTGGAAACGGCTGGGCAAAAACTGGGCAGGTCTTGCCAGAGTGGTCCACAAGAAACCTCACTGGAAGGACGTGCATTTCAGTGACAAAAAGTCTCTGGGTTGGGACACTCAACAGGGGTGACACTGTCTCTGTGCCTGCTCAGGCTCCCAGGCCCCCAAAGCCATACAGGGAGATGACGCTCCAGCTCTGTGAGTTGGTTGAGCCCAGAGCCGCAGTGCCATGCACCGGCAGAGCTGCAGCACCCACACCTCTGAGCAGTGTGGAGGCCTTCTGGGAGCCCAGGAGTATGAAATGCATGGAGAAAAGTGGGTCCAGGGATGCTCTAACAGCTCTAATTCTCCACAGGTGACAGGAGAGGCAATAGCTGAACATTTATACATTAAGGTATGTAAGGATATAATAGCACTTTATGTTGTAGAGCAATCCCAACTGCATTTCATCACCCCTTTTGCTGGCTTCCTGCCTGCAAGCTGGACACATGATGTGTCAGTTCCAGCCTGTGTCTGTCCCCAGCATGAGTTATCAGCTCGATTTCAGAAAAGGCTTTAAGTATATTTGAAATATAAAGGGGAACAGGATCCTCCTGTATCTTCTCCGTGAGCGGAGTCCAGTCAGAAATATTACAGATTGATCAGTATTTTATCTGGGAAGGAGGATGGCTCCTTAACATCATTAAGTGGTGACCTTTAAAACTCATATTCTCCTGCCAGCAAGATCGGGCAATGGATGGAGCAGAGACGGATGGCGGCAGTGGGGAATAAAATCAATTGTTTGCTGAGATCAGTGCGTGTGTGTTTTCAGTGGCGTGGAGGTCCCTGGGCCACCGTTCACCATCTCTTTCTGCACATTTCTTTTTTACAGCAGAATAAATTCTGTTTGGTGCCCAAGATGAATTTTCAGAGTCATATGTCATGTTTTACAAGGGGCTGACAGCACAAATTGGGGGAGAATAATGGTGTTCCAGCCTTAACTCACCTCAATGACTTTATTAGATTTCTCATCCAGAAGCAGATGAGCAGGCTGGGTTCTTGGGGGTGTTTTCCGTTGTGAAGCTGATCTGCTTAGTTTTAGCTTTAAATTTGGGTGCCTGTTGATGCTCTGCCCAGCTTAGGCTGTGAGACACGCTGGGTTGCAGCACCAGAGCCAGGGGTGAGACTGCTGGTTGGAGACCACTGATTGGGGACCATGCAGTGGCTTTACACCAGGCTGCTCCAGTTCTAGGTATGGGTCCCCTGGTGCCACCTGCCTGTGGCTTGGGAACGGGAAGGTGTCAATCCCACGCGGATCTGGGCAGGCTTGCCTTGAACCATCTGAGTTTATGGCAGCGTGGTGATGGGAACGTGCTCATCCATGCCCTGCATGCAGTCTTCTGTATTTTAAGGTCATGCAGGTACATTGCTGGTGTTGTAAAAACAAGACCTTCTCAAGGCAGAAAGCCGGATTGTGGTTGGCAAGTGTTGTCCCATGCCAATGTCTTCATGCTCTTGGCCATCCTCTTCTGAGTCCTGCCTCCTCCATGGCTTCAAGGTGAAGGCAGGTCCAGTTGCCGTGCATAGCAGTGCAGTCCTGCCACACACAGGACATTTGTCACCTGAGCACTTGCAAATGTTCTGGGATTTGAACTGTCTGCAGATGTGTGCATTGTCACTTGTGCCCAAGTTGGCTTTACTGCAGCCTGGGAGCCCTCACATTGCCAAGATCTCCATCCCTGGTGGGGTGGAAACTTCAGACCCACTGCAGAGCAGCCTCCCAGGGTGGTCTGCACCCCTCTGCTCCCCCCAGCCTCCTGGGGAGGGAAAATCAGCCATACATGCCATGTGCCTGGAGGGCTCAGTTTGCTGTGTTCCCACAGACTTGGGCTCATGTAGGCTGTGGTGGGCTCTGTAAAGTGGGTCCAGCTCTCTCAGTGCTGCCCACAGCTTCACTCCATGCCTGGCAGGCAGGAGAGATGCCCCGGGGGAAGCAAAGGGCAAAGTGCAAAAGAAGCAGGTGTATGCCTGGTGTGGAATAGGTGTAGCTGAGGGATTTCTGCTGCCCCTGGGCAGTGGGTGACCAGTGGATGCTGTTCCTGTGGGGCTGGTGAGTCACGTTGCTCTTGCTGGCAGCCTGGAGCTGGATCCAGTGGGGTAAATCCCAGTGTGGTCTCTTGGTTTCCATTTCTGTTGCCTGGAACCCTGGGGCTCCCAGCACAGCCTGGAGGATCCCTGTGAGCAGCAGGGATGCCATCTGGAATGTGGGGGTGGCAGAGTGGGCTCAGGCAGTCTTGGCAGAGTGGGGGTCAGCTCTGAGGCTGGATCCCAAGCACGGACACATGGCAGAAGGCCACAGTGACCCATGTAAGTCTGGTGGAGGAGGGGAGGAAGAGGCTCTGTGCTAGCTCAGAGCTGTCTCCGTTCCTGCCAAGGCACAGTGCAGAGTCATTACAGGGTAACGTGCTTTCCAAGATGAGCAGGGAAGTGTTGCATCTTTTTTACGGCCCTCTTCTTTGACCTCTGAGTGGCGATGCTGAGGACTCGGCGCTCGTTCCCCTGTGTTCGTCACAGCGGCGGCTTGTTGTTCGACAGCGAGACAGTTGCTCCTCCAAACCAGATGGGGACAGTGGCAAAGAGCAGCCGCATTGCAAGGAGGGGTGACAGGTCCTGGGGACAGCAGGAGCAGCATAGAGACCAGCTTCAGTCTCCCCTCCCTTCTGAGGACAGAAATCGGGGGTTTTTTTCCCAAGCCCTGAGCAAATACAGCCATTGGCACAGCTGCTCCATGCCCCAGAGGTGCATTTGCTCCTTATCCCCCAGGGAGGTGAGGACAGAGTACCTGTGTCTTCAGTAAGGATCTGCCTGACTTTGGGATGCTTTTGCAGAGCTCAGACAGCTCTGCCCTTAAAGCAGAAGGTTACCCTAATTTATAGTCCCTGGATTTATGGAAGTTATATATCAAGGGAGAGTGTAATAGCTTTCCTGTGGCCCATCAGCAGAGGGGGGACTGTCCTGGAGTCCCTGGGAGCAGGGACAGCTGCAGGACCTTTCACCAATGTCACAGCTTTAACTCTTTAGCTTCAGGAGCAGGGAAGAGGCTCTCCTGGCACTGCCTCACAGTGCTGTTGCAGCTTCCTCCGTGCACTGCTTGCAAGCAGACATTGAGTCCGTGCTGGGAGGAAGCTGGAGGTGGTATCTAAAGCCCCTTGGCTTCTGGCAGTGGATGGTGAACTAAAGAAGCGGAGGTTTCCCAACTCATTCAACCCAGCATGTGGGGCCAGAGATCCTGCTGATTCCCACCAGACTCCCTGCCCTACCAGGGAGGTCCTTCCTGCAGGCACCCTGTCCCCCACACACACTTTCTTCATGCTCATTCCCCGTCACCATTGGCATGTTGACCTTCCTGCCCCTCCCTGCATCCATACCAGAGCTGGGGCTGCTGTTGCTGGGCTCTCTGCCCCTTGGCCCAGCACTCAGGACCTATCATCTCCTCAGCCAGCATCATTTCTTGGTGCTCCTGCCTGTGAAAATGGCATCGGTGTTCCTCGGTTTGTCTGACTTCAGCAGAAATCTGAAAGGGAAGTTTAGCTCCTGCTTTGTTCCTCAGAGCTCTTCTGACCAAGCCCTTAGGAGGGTCGGGATAGAGCTGTGGGGCCTGATACTGGCTGCATAAGCCCTTTCCTCCTCTCTGTCCCGTGATGCGGTGCCCCATTGCCCCTACCCAGAGCTTCCCCAGGTGATGCCCTGGCCGTGGAGGTGCCCAAGGCAGGAGAGAGCGGAGGTGGTGCTGGGTGGAATTTCTCCAGCTCTGTTCACTTTACCTAGTGGGAAGGCAGGGTCCTGGGTGGCAGCCCCATCTAGCAGGGCACCAGGTATTCATAGTGGGAAGTTTGGGAGCTGGGGATCACAGCAGGCATCCCAACAGGAGCTGCTGAGCAAGCCCTGAGCAGCACAAGGGTGAGAAAGGCTCCTCTGGGTCCAGTTCCTGGCAGTACTGGGGCCAGGAGGGTTGCATGGGCTGAGCTGGGCTGGAGCAGACTGTATTCCCTGTAGAGGGACATGCAGAATAATTCCCTTTCTGACTCATTGCTGAGGCTGCAGGCAGGGCCCAAAGCAGCTGGTGGGTGCTGAGGCACTGGGAGGAGTGGGGAAAGGGCAGAGTGAGAGTAAGGGTGGGTGTTTGCAGGGTCCTGGACACCAGGTGCTGCATCCATCCGCATCTCCAGCCCCACGCAGGATAGAGAGCATCACACATTCCAAAAAGCCTAAATGGCTGAAGCAGCTCAGCTCCCTGAGCCTTTGCTCTTGCTGTGTAGCCTCCTGAAATCAGGAGGAATCACCTGGGTTTTCATCATGGACATGGCAGGGCAGGCTGAGCCCTTTGGAATCCGGCTGGGCCCCACCAACCGGAGCTGCGCTTCCAGAGCTGTTTTGCAGTGGGTGTAGGAAGGTGGTGGGTGCAAAGCAGCTATTTCTGGGGCCCAGGCTCTCACGTCCTTCCTCCTCCTCCTCCTCTGCAGCCCCTGTGTGGAAACGGCTGGTGCCCACTCTAGAAGCCGGCATTGCTGCCAGAAGATGGTCTGCTTCTTTAGCAGTTCAGGAGCTGCAGCAGTTACAAAAACGCCTCTTTAAAAATTCATGCTGTTCTGTATCATGTTAAATATTTATTCTTAAAGAACAATGCATTCTCCCCTCCCCCATTCTGCTATGATACCTATTTTGCATATGAGCTGATTAATAATTAAGCATCTACATTTTATTTTGACTAACAGCAGATGTGCTCCAGCCAATTGCATGCCTGTTTTGTTCTGCTGAGCTGTGAATTCTCCTTCCCTCTCCAGACTGAGGGATCTTCTCTGGCCGTGTCTTGCAGTACTCCTGCACTTGGGGACTCACGGTGCCCATGGCCACTCCTGGACCACCCTCCTGTCTGCAATGCTGCAGGGCCCAGGCTCACCTGCTATGGAGAAGGCTGTTGGATTCCCCTTCCCTTTATGCCCAGCAGGATACCAGGGTGGTTTCTTCAGCTGTGTTTTCTCCCTGCCTTGTGACTTTGCTGTCTTCAGGTGAAGATGACGCATTGTTTGTGATGGAGAGGTTTCCCTTCGGCTGGGGCAGGAGGAGATCGGTGCTGACCTGGCCAGGCAGCCAGCATGGCCCACGGCAGTGGCGTATGCCTGGGTGCCAACTTTGCCCTCTGCTGAAGCAGGAAATGGGGGAAGATATTGGGTGTCCTGGCCCAAAGCCAACCATGTCCCAGCTGGCTGCGAGCGCAGAGCTGCTGCGGAGCTGCTGAATGGCTCCATGACAAACATCAGGTGGTGGCACGAGGTCCCAGAGGGCAGTTTCTCGCGATGCAGCTTTGAGCTCCTATGGCTCCTTCTGGGGAAGCCCCTGCTGAAGTTGAGACCCAGACTCCCTAAATGATCCTCCAGTGTGGAAGGGGAGACCTTGAAACAGGCACCTGGCCTGGTGACCCAAACAGGGACACTTAGTCCCGTACCCCACTGGATGCACGCTCCTTTGGAAGCAGTTGGTAGGTCCAGCTCTGTAACTGAACCCTCCCTACACAGGAGCTTTGTCCAAGAGAGAAGCTCAGTGGGAACAGGCACATGGCAACTGGACCTCAGCAGAGGTGTGCAGGTGCTGAGTACGCTCTGGCAAGTATGGGGCCCGTCCCTGGTAAAGCCAGCTCCCATAGACAAGGAGTAACTGGAGAAAAAGACCTCTCAGAAACCTGGGACCCAGTCCTGCTGCAGGAGCAGATCATGGCAGAGCTACTCTGATGCTGCCAAGCTCAGGAAAAAGGGCTGAGGAAAGGACTGATGAAAGGGCAACCTGTACCCTAGGATTATAAGGAATTAATCCTGCTAAGGAAACTGAAATACTGTTCGGGAGAGATGCTTAAAAAACAGCATTAGTATTCTGTGGGAGATTTCAATTTTACCCCCTCCCCTGCCTGCCCCAGATATCCCAAGGAAGAACAAAAATGACCTTTACATTTTCCCACGGATGGGAAATGCAGTCCCAGCTGCTTTGAAAACATGGAGGAATCTTGTTTTCTGTAATTCCCAAGCAGGGTATACATTCTTTTCACCAATAAAAATGAAATTACAATGAGGGATCCATTTTGGAATACATGTTTGAGTGTTCAGGAAACAAGGAAATTAAAGCAAATAGTGTTGAGGTGTTTGTTTGGGGAACTCTGTCAAAACAGATGCAGTTCCTCATCGTGGTCCCTTTCAGGAGTGCTGCATTTCCTAAACGCTCTGTCAGAAGCATCTCAGCCGGCTCTACCCTTTAGTCTGGAATTACAAAATGAAGAGACTGTGCAAGACCGAGATTCACTACAGCATTTGGTGCAGTTTCACGTGAAATCTTTGTCGCAGCCTGAGTTTTAAGTGCCCGGCTTGTAAGCGCTGCCGTAAAGGGCAAAGACTGCCCGGGGGGTTGCAAACAGAGGGCGAGGATGGTAACGGCAGGGCCCGGGGTGGGTGCAGAGGCTGTGCGTGGGGTGCAGGGGACACACACCGGCAACTGGTGTTTCTTATTTAACAGCTCACACTGGTGAGCTGGAGGCAGGTGCAGGCAGAGTGGCAATGAACGGCGCAGATGGTGCTAAACTGGGAGGTGCTGGAAACAACCGCTTGGGGTGCGACGCCGGGAAATGGGGCACAACGGGGTGACGCTCAGCTCACGAGCAAATGGCCTGGGACGAAGACGGCCAAGGGCAAAGCTGGCAACGAAACGACAATGAAGACCAAGGGAAGAGTGTGCTTGGGAGGTTAGGAGGCAGCTTTCATTTGCCACATGGTGCACATGCTGCCAAAACCTCCCTGCCTCCTTGAGCAGGGGGGAGGCTGTCTGCATCCATGTCCTTTGTCTCACTGCCTGCAGAGAGTTTTGGAACTTCAGCAAAATCCTGAAAACCTGGGAGCAGAGAGGGCAGCAAGAGGGAGCAGGACATGGGAAGAAGTGGCTGTGCGCTGTTTGCCTTGCTGGGGCTTGCCGTGTGCCCCTGGGTGAGCGTGCGTGTTAGAATCTGCTTTTAGGAGTGGAGGGACCATGAACAGAGATGTCCCACCTTGAAAGGACTGGTTTTGGTTGTGTCAGGCACTGGCTGTAGGACATACAGGGCTGGTACAGCTCTTTGGCCCTGCTACCCCTGCGAAACTGGGTGTGGGAATGCACCTTGTGCTTTGGACAGTCTGGCTTTGAGGACACAGTAGATGGATGGGCTGCTGTTTCCCTCCGCCGTTTGTGGTTGTGGTTAATCACTGTGACTCATCTAATTTCTGATTTGAATTCTCTGGCTGTAACCTTAAGCCACTGGATCTCGCTTTGCCATCCTCTGCTATATTAAAGAGCCTTTGAGTACCCTGTACTTTTCTTCCTTGAAAGTACTTAGGTGCTGTTACCAGGTCACCTCTTTTAGCTTCTCCTTAGAGGAGAGGCAGATCATGTGTCTTCATCTTCATACCATTTTTCCTGGCCGTTGGTACCATTTTAGACTTTTCTTTACAACTGTTCCCCTCTAGAGCCTTTCTCTAAACTCACTTGGGGTGTTTTCACAACAGAGCGATGCTGTAATCCTGCCTTCCTTCTGCATGGGCCAGTTCCCTCTGGACGTGCAGATCACGTTTATTGCTGACGTTATGTCCCAGGACTGTGACTTGCACTATGACACTGGCTGGATGCTGCATTTTTGATGAGCAGTTAGTGGTTTTGGACAAGTCCTGGCAGATTCACAGGCCTGGGGAGCAGGAAGAGTTGGGTCTGGAGCGTTTGGACACAGGCAATGAAGTTTTGTTTTACTTTATTCCTCTCTGTGTGAAGCTGGCTGGCTGTGTGCTAGCAGCGTCCTCTCAGAATCACAGAATCACCTAGGTTGGAAGGGACCTTTTAAGATCATCTAGTCCAACCAATGGTAAAACAAACAAACAAACAAAAAAAAAACCAACAACAACAACAACAAAAACCAAACAAAAAACCCAAAACACCACACCACACAAAACACCACCCAACACTAATCCATATCCCCGAGCACCATGTCGACTCGTCTCTTGAATACCTC
>JAOXNO010000006.1:3203194-3270367 GCA_028565335.1 Limnodromus scolopaceus
ATTTCTGTTGGTTGGACTAGATGATCTTAAAAGGTCCCTTCCAACCTAGGTGATTCTGTGATTCTGTGATTCTGTGACTGTAATGAGAGCTTCAGCTGATCATCTTAAGATGGATGTTCCGGGTTGTTAAAAGAGCACAATTTATACAAGGGGACTTTGCTTTCAACCCTTTTAAATAGTCTTTCAGTTTGCAGTCCATCAACATCTGCTTTTGCTTGGGAAGTGGTGTGTTTGGCCACTCTCCCTAACTCAGTTCCTCCAGAGGCCCATCTGGCATACCAGTGCTGTGAATACGACTGGGGTGGCACTGGACTTGGTTGTTTCCAATCAACCTGGGTTCGTAGAGCTGATGTAAACTCCTCTTGTAGTCTAAAGTTGTTTCCTTTTTCTAATGTCAGAGTCACTGCAGAGGCCATGCTCTGAAATGTCAGACTATTTGTACTTTCTTTTGGGGGTAACGGGTCAGTGACTTCATCTGAAATTCAGCTCAGACCATTTCTCTTAAAGGTTGGTCCTTCTTGATGTCATGTTGGTGCATTCATTAGTTCAAATTTCATGCAAATATGATTTGAAATATTCTTAATGATCTTAGACAAAGATATGACACCTTTCCTTAACTTTGCATGTTATTTCAGACATTCCACAGAGATTGATAGTAGATTTACATTGGGTTCCAACTGACCCATTGCAAGAAGGGTGGGTGAAGCAGTTGCAGAAGAGCCAGTGATGATGTGCCCATTTAGAGGATGTGTCACTGGTGTGGAAGGGATCCCTGGTGGGATCTTCTGCTCCATCAAAGCCAATTCAGTGTGTCCTTTAAGTACCACGCATTCTCAGTATTCTCCTTATCCACCAACACAGAGCTAAATTGAAGCCTTTTGGTCCATCCCTATTATCCTGAGGGTTTCCTCTTTCAGATTAGATAGTTTATAACTAGCTCATAAGTTAAAAATGCAGATTTCATGCCTCTTGTATTTCATTTGTCTCCTCTGCTGTATTGCTTGTGTCTGGATGTGATCTGATCAGTGGTTACACAGTCTGTATTCAAATGAGCTGTCTGTGGCTGACAACCATTTATTTATGTATATGTTTATTTTTTTAAATCAGTACCGTGCACCACCCGTGTGTTAATTTCTGCAAGGCCATGCGAGTTCTCAGATGCACCAAAGTTTACAAGCATCTGAGCAGAAACCTTATGTGTTACTTGCTGCAAGTGTTTTTCAATTCTCTCTTTCTCATTTAGATTTTCCTCTCAGTCTCTTCTAAATGTCTTTCAGCCACGGGCTTCCTGTATTGTTGTGATTATCAGGAACGGCTGAACTCCCCTCCAGGCCTAAGGGCTCCCGTGGCTCTGGCAGCTGTGGGTCTGCTCCTCCCAACATGCAGAAATTGTTTTGTTAGCATTAGAGAAATCACTTCGGTTTTGTGCATTAATGCTACTATCAAGTCTTAACATATTTTTTCAGAGATTGCCATGTTGCCTTGTCTTCGTTCTTCAATAGCTGTTTTAAGTAGTCAGACTTCCACATTTGCCTTGAATATCTTCTCATTCCTTTTTGAAGTTACTCCCTTTAGAAATGGTTTTAAGTACACTTAGTCTTCCTCTTGCTCAAAGAGTTTTCTCTCACATTTGCTTCCTAACTGGAGAGAAATTTCTCATGTGTCACAGGACCTGGCTTTCATTGCTGTTATTTCACAGACCACTTGGACTGCAGCTGGTTTAAGGGGGCAGATTTTGGTGAAGTTCTGACTCATGTGGAGCAGACCTGGTGGGGGGACGACAGTTTTATTACCATTTGTGATGGTCTGGAAGCATTTATGCCTCAAAAAGCTGATATTTTGATGTCCCTTTTTCTCCAAATATTTTCTCTTGAAAAATATTGTGGAGAATCAAATGTCCTTCCCTTGCATAAAGATGACAAAAAGGAGGCCAAATAACATTGACCTGTGTTGCTGTGCTGGTCTGAGCAATGGTTTTACATGCTCTGTTCCAATCTAATGGTGAAATTGAGCTGAGACTATTTTGTCCAAAACTTTCTGGTTTTATTTTTTTCCCAGCTCTTTGCAAACAACCTGCCTAGAGTTGACCTCGTGTGTGTTTGGTTCACTGGCTCTCTGTGGCTCTGTCTTCATGTGGGTACCAACCTGACTACCTGGGGTAGCCTGCCACTGCACAGCTCATTTCTGAGGCTAAATTTAAATAGAGAGGGTGGACAACGTGTTTTCCCCTGAAGACTTTCCATATCTCCTTGTTGATGAGCCTTGCTATAGTGCCTGGTAGAGCAGTTGTTCATCCTTCGGCTCAGTTAATTTACTGTGCTACACTGCTTTCTCCCGTGCATTTCCAGGATTCTGCAGCCCTTAGGGCATACAATTAAGACATTTCAGTCCGTGCACAGAGCTGGTCCTCCAAGTTCACCTGTGGATAATGCTCTTTCTCTCTCCACTTCCATAAGTTTCTTGGTGTTTTGGTTAAGCAAACACATCAGAACCTATGAGCTGTTGTAACGGCGATCAATAATAACAATTGTGTTCTTTGTGATAGTCTCCAGGAGCCCCAGGCAAGAACTAACATTTGGCAATGCAAGCACAGAGCAAAAATTCACTCCCAAGCAAACCACCTTCTCTTCACTCATTATCAGCCATCATCTTGCAGCTCTCTGGCAGCTCCTCAGATATGGCTCTTTTATCTATAGCCTTTCCCCTTCACACTGATTAGTTGGAAGGCTGATCATTTTCCCCAGAAGTAGCTGCATTTTTCTAGCCTATATCAATCTGCCATTTTTTTTCCGCAACCCTCCCTGTCATTTATCTATCCCCACTAATGCTGAAAGCTTCTCCAGCTCAGTACGGGCAAATTTAATTAACGTGCTATTTTCTCCCATTTTCATCTAGATCATTAATGAGAGTACCTAACAAGTCTGGGTCTAATAGTGGTCCCAATGGCCTATCACAGCATGTGTCCTCCTCTTGATATATCAACCAGTTAACAGTTAACAGCTTAAGCTTCAGTTGGGATCTTTCAGCCAGTAGTAGTCATTCCTCCAATCCAGTGTGAATTGCTGTTTCATGTAACTTGTCCAGAGTGAGTTGATTGATGCTATAGCGTGTATCGTCCATCTGCCTGCCTTGCCCAACGAACTGGAGACGAAGGTGCAGGTCTCTGCCTCAAGTCAGCACTGGGGAGATACAACAACCCAGTCTGTCACCACATTGGGCTTATGGGTGAAATGGTTCTACACCAATGGACACCCCTGCAAGCCTCTCCCTACTCCGTTGGCCAAGAAAACCCTTGCATGCTGAGGTCCATCAACACCTGGAGATGGAAGCAGCCTCACGCTGGTAGGTGGCAAGAAAATTTATGTGCCATCATCTTCGCAGGCAGCTGAGATGAGTTTGAAAATTGCTGTGGCAGTTGCGTTTTAGGTGCTGAGAAATCCTTGGGGTGGGGGGGTTGCCACTGCAAGAGCCACCCTTGTCCCATCAACTGGCCACCATTGCTGTTTCACTCACCTTGCTGCTCTCCAGCCAGCTAGATGCTGCACTGTGGGAACTGGCCAGAGTCCCAGGGAAGATGAACAGGAGGACATTGAAGTTGTTTGATTTCAGTTCAGGCAGCAGTTTTGAACAAACCCAGCCATCAGACACCCCCACCCCCTACTCCGTCACGGGAAATCCCAGAGGGATTTTCCAAATCTAGGATTAGCCAGTTCCCTGATAATAGCCTCTGGGCACCAGCAACTAACATGAGGGCTAAGAGGCATGCGTCACCTTCAGCAGGATTTTAACACATAAGAGGAGAGGAGAAAGAAATAGCTGCTGGATTTTAACATTAGCAAATGTCAAACCATACATTTGGGAATGGAAAAAAAGTAAGGTGACCTCTAGACTGCTGGGGAAAGAGCTGGAATATTTTGATAATAAAGAGGATTTAGGGATTCAGAAAACATTGTCTTAAGGATGAAGGACACATGGCGTCTTCAGCGAAGGACACTGTTGCCTGGGAAGAATAAAGATCCAGAAGATATCAATGCAAGACCTATGTGAAGCCACCAGCTTAACCTAGCAGTGAACACGGCTGGAGACACAGGGAGTGTGGACCAGCTCTGGGGCAGGACACAGACCTTCCCAGCAGCCAGACTGCAGAAGTACGAAATGGTGAGCAAAGGGAATCTCAGGCCTTTTCTCAGGGCAGAGGAGGACTTAGGGTGGTGGCAGTGTGAAGAAGAAAGGCTGCTCTGTGGTTATGACTACAGAGGGATGCAAACAGGAGATGCTGTGTAAACACACCAGCAGAGACAAGAAGAGATTGCCCTCCTTTGGAGACAGCACAGGCTCGGTCCTCGAAGCACTGGGAAGACACCCTTGCTTGTGGTGACATTTTACCAAATGGTGCAGAATTTATCCACTATTTCCTCTGTTGTCAACCTGATTTTCTCTGTGTGGTTTCCCTGGTTTCTTGGAGTGTCAGGTTGTTGCTGTTTTTTAACACGATGCTATTGCAATGTTTGACCAAGCTGTCCAACAAGGGAAGCTGTTTTGGACTGTTTTCTCAGCCAAAGGTGGGGTGAAGGGGATGTCTCCACACGTAGCACCTTAGAAGGAAAATAGCAAGGTAGAGGCCAAGGGGGGTGAAGCAGAAATGGCAGCATCTAAATCCTGGGTGGAAGTAAGTTTTCATGAGGATGTAAGAAAAAGACAATCTGAAATTTCTAGTTTTACTCTAAAGTACTCATGGTTTCCCTGTCGAGGTCCCTAGCCTGATTCCTCACACAGGGCTGGAGGGAGTTTGCTGGGCAGTTTTTGTGGAGTTTTGGTTTCGGGAGGTTAGAGTCCTGGAGAGGTTTGTATGCCAAGGCTGACACAAAACGCACTTTTTTGAAATGTGTTGTCTGGATGGTGCCCGTTGGAACCGGCGAGGTTTGCTTTTCTTGTCCTTCCTCTTGTCAGAAGTTGCACAAGTGATTTCCCCAGAGAAAGAAGAGTTTTCTTCCATATTGGCAGGCAAAACAGAGCAGGGGAAAATGAGGAGTTATGTTATGTTTTTCTGCCTTTAAATCCACAAGACTTACTCTTCTCTTTCCTTGGCGTGCATTGAGTATGAGAAATCCTGAAGAAAGTAACTGAATATGCTGGGATAAGCCTTTTCCAGGCTATAAGAGATGGGATATTCTGCTTGTAAATATATATATTACATATCATGTGACTTTTTGGTGCCTCATGTTATTGCTTTTAACCTCAGGAGTATCCTGCATGATTGAGCTTCCCAGGTGCATTTCTGTGATTCTGATGTAATTTCTATTCCTAATACAGCCAATTTCTTCATTTTTTCCCTTCAGTTAATTCCTTTGATGACATGATTCCTATTTCCCCCAAATCAGCAGTTGGTCCTTGGTCTCCCTCTCAGTTCTGAAGGAGGTGAATTAAACAAATAAAGATGGCAAATGAAATGGCAAAAAAAGTTCACTTAGTATCATGAAATATTAATAGCCACTCAGTATTAGTGGAAATTAGTCCTTCTGCACTAAAACTGCTCGGCATGGAGTGACTGAACTGCAGGGTATGAAGTCTGTGTCCCCATGGAGATTTGCAGTCCTGGCTATGGGATGGAGATTGCCTTTAATAAGCTTCGTGGTTTGGTTCTTTTAATTAAGTAATATGCTTCAGGGGCTGAAGCAAAATGTGTTGCACATGTGTTGCATCCCTTTCTCAAACAAGGCTGACAGTGGGATGGCAACGCCTGCCTTTCCCGCTGTGGGAGAGTAAGGAAAGGGTGGTGGTTTGACAGAGCGGTGGCAGAGTGACGTGAATACCTCGTCCTGGAGAAAAACAAGTCTCACGGAGCCAGCACTAAGGAAATCTTCTATTTTCTCTGAAATGATCCTGAGTGCTTAAGGAACTTGCCTCTAGAGAGGCTGTGAAGTAGCACCTCCAGAGGGGGATGCCCGTGGAGGTGAGACACCATCTATCACGAGCGGTTTATGGAGAGTGACAATAATCCAGCCCTGGATGGATGTGCAAGCCTCTTCCTAAGGGGCAAGCGTGGCAGAGTTGTCAAAATTAGCTGACAAGGTCCCAGTTCTAATTCCTTATAAATATCAGAAAAGCAGGGGAGCCCCAGAGGCAGGGAAGGGCAGTGCCCACCTCTGGTTTAGAGCAGCAAGGGGGAAAGCCCAGGAGGTACAGAGAGGCTGGTTGGTTCGATCTCCATGCTGTGGGAGAAAGAGGAAATGTTAACAGAACTGGAGATCAAAGGCATAGAAATACCGTTAATTTCAACTGGTAGATTTCCCAGAAAGTATTCTTAAAGCCAGACGAGTTCTCAGTTTTGTCTGATACTGTTTTTAAAGGTATTGCTGTCACCATTATTTATTAATCATATTGCCACGATGCCAACAAGCCCCAGGCATGGACTAACGTCCTGGTCTATTTGACGTGGACAAAAAAACCCCAGTCTCTGCTCATGTATCTGGATTTTCATAATATATTTAGACTTATGTCAGGCACTTGATTTACTTGGTGGAAAATATACTCTCTATTGAATCAATGGACAGTTATTAAATGGATTAAGAAACAGGCAGCTAAAAGCTCTCAAAATGCAATTGCTGTTGGAGGATCATTGCTGAACAAGCTGCTCGCATGGTAGCTTTGCAGGATTCAGCTTTCACCCCGGTGTATGTCACTATTTTCATGAATGGTCCGGAAAATATATATAAATTAGTTGCCTGTAAAGTTTGCAGCTGACTCAAATTTTGCCATGATAAATAATGATGAAGGCAAGCCTCTAATGCAGAGCAATCGCAATTGCCTGGTAGACTGGCAACAGTGAAACAACATGAATTTTAATACAGCTAAATGCTCGGTCATCCATCTCCGAGCGCGGAATGTAGGGCACTCCGTCAGGCTGGGAGACTGCCTGCTTGAGGGCAGCAACTCTGAAATTGATTTAAGGACCATATTGGATAACAGGTGATTATGAACATTTAATGCCCTTTAGTGGTGAAATGGATGAACATCATCTCTGGATAAAGAGGGGAAGCCAAAGTCTGAATAAGGAGTTTTTATCCGCCTTGATTAAAAAGCAGGAAGGTGCTGTAATCTACTGTAGCTGATGAGACCCAAGGGCTGGAAGTTGAGCCAAGGGCTTCCAGCATGGAAACCTGGTGCAGATTCCTGGCCGTGTACAGTGGGGTCTCTGAACCAGGGTGGAGATCTGTTGTAAGAGATGTGGGTAGCTGTCTCTGAAGCCATATCTGTTGTAAGAGATGTGGGTAGTTAAGGCTGGCACCAGCAGCTGCTGCCTTCGGTGAGGCTCGAGGTGCTGGCTGGGATCCTCTCCCCATCGCTCGCTTCCTCATTCCCACGCAAACAGGAAGGTGTATCATTAGTGTCCCCTTGTATTCTTGTTTAGCTTTGGCTTCACAGACTCTGCACGTCTCAGAGAAATACGTTTGCAGAGTTGTGGGTGTCATGTCTCTTATCTGGTGCGAGTGGATGAGCGAGCTGCAGAAGGGCAGGCAGGCATGTCTAATGCTGAAGCTGCAAAGGAGACAAAGCCCACACCCGATAACGATAGTGGTGGTTGAATTTGCACACTTATTAAAAATCAGTCCCAGCTTTTATCTGGGAATGAAAGAATGAGCCATGTGAAGGTAGCGGGGATGTGTGCCAGGATGCTGGGAAGGATGCCTAAAGAGACAGTGAAAGGAGGTGGAGGGGGAGTGTGGTGGGACTGGGCTTCCATCCCACCGCCCGGATGGAGGGGCCGGGAGTCCAGGACAGCGCTGAGAAATGCCCTGAGTCCACACCACAGAGTTTGGTGTAAGGCGGCTTCGCAGCAGAGACCTCGCATTTCATCATATGTCTCTGCCACTCCACTCTTCAAGGAGACAGCTCACGGGGTGGGGTGGAGAGCTGTGGTCATCCCGGCTCAGAAAGGAGAGCATGACGTTGTGAGCAGGGCAGAGTCACCTGTGCTTACTCTCACATTTTCATTTCTAGCTCTTCTTTGAAAAAGTGGTTGAGTTTAAAGTTGAGATTAAAATGCTCTCCCTCTCCCCGTCCTCCCTCCATCGCCTGGAGCGTTCGCTCCCAGCTGGTTTTCTGCATCCACAAAGGCCAGAAGGCTGAGGCCATGGGAAAATTTTGGAGCAACTTTTCCTTCCAGGCTCTTCCCTGGACTTCATTCCTCCACTCCACATTACCTGCAGATGCCAGGTCTGTAAGCAAGAGCTGAGATAAGTGTGATTTTAGAGGAAAACCGAGAAAAAATGCTGCCTGGTGCAGTGGGGCACTTCCAGTGCTGAAGATGTGGGGGTGGGATTTGCAGCTGCAGGGAGGGGGGCTGCAGTCCCAGATGGCTGGGGGAGAGCAGGTGTAAATGCCATCTGGAGCTCTACCTCGCCTTTCCGTGAGTCACTCGCACACGGTGCTTTCACCAGTGCCAGGTTTGGACATGCAGGAAACTCTGCTTCTTACTAATAATGTTTTGAAGCATTCCTGAGATACTTCGGGCTGCATGGGAGTTCTAAGTCACCTCGGGACCCAGCGTTCACTTCCTTTGGACACCTGCTTGTCCCTGATTTTTTACAAATGTGGCACAGATAATACTAACTTCTGTAGGAGCTAGTTGTGATTCACAATGCATATTTTTTCACCTCATTCTTCACAGCATGAGGATTGAGTGGTGGCAATATCATATATGATCCTGTTCATGCAACGTGCTGGATACATCCCATCTGGATAAGATGGAAATGAGGATTGTGACAACTGATGATGGCCTCACCCACTGTGCTGGGGACCGGTCACAGCTTCTTTCCGTCCGCTTTCTTAGGCAACCTGGGATCTGCTGGGATTTACTGGGCTGGGTATTTTAGTCATATCTTGCTTTGCCAAAGGCAGTGTGGCAGGGGTAACTATGATAATACCGTGGCCATTGGTGGCTGTGACTTGGAAAAAATGCAGATGTGACATTTCTCCCAGGCTGTGAGGAAGGAGATCACTTTCCAATGCTGGCCAGGCTCGGGGTTGCAGTGAGTGCCCTGTGGCAGCCCTGTGTGGTGGGTTAGGGTCACAGCAGTTATTCAGAGCGGTCATCCAAGGTGAATTCATGACTGGTGGATTTGGAGAGTTCAGCCTGCAGGCTTTGGTGGATGTCCCTCTGCACTTGCCCTGTTGGCTCTCCTGTAGCAACCCTACATCCTTCCTGCCCGTCTTCCCCCTTTTCCTTCCCTCGTGCTCATTTTTCCCAGCGGTGCCACCGGTTCTACAAATGCTTGTTCCGGGCCATGTGCTTTCACCTTCTCTTTGGGCACTAGGCATTTTCTGCCCAGACCTCTTGCCTCTCATCTGACTTCCACATCAGGTATTTGCCTTGGATTTCTGCCTTTGTCACAGACTGTCCCCTGCATTGGACATCTGCATCTGCATGAGATTTTTGTCTCTCCTCCAGTTGTTGCTGTTGTATTGGGTAACTGGCACGGTATCGTGTCAAACTCACCTGCTCAGAGCCAGATCCCTACAAATCCTGTGTGTTCTGCTGAGGACAGAGGCTGGTGCTGAGGTTGGCCTGGGGGAAGGGACCTTTGTGGTGTCACACTGGCATAGGGGACACTAGAGAGAGCCAGGAACAAGGCAACACCAAGACTTTATGTCTTTAGGAGAGCTGAACATGGCCAGTGTTAAGCAACAAGACACGATCACCTCCTGAAAGGGGACACGCTTCTGCATACAGTGCGGAGATCAGCTTGCTTCTGAGGAAGAGAAAGGGACTACTGGGAGAGCTTGAATGGGCCAGCAGCATCTGGGACCTACATACTTAGGTCCCAGCCACTGGAATAGGCTGCCCAGGGAAGTGGTTGAGTCACCATCCCTGGACATGTTTAAGAGTCGTTTAGATGTGGTGTTGGGGGATATGGTGTAGGGGAGAACTTTGTGGAGTAGGGTTGATGGTTGGACTCAATGATCTCAAGGGTCTTTTCCAACCTGAATGATTCTATGATTCTATAATTCTACACGGAAAGGACCAGGGTTGAATGGTATCAGGCCCGGGACTGAATGGTATAAACCCACGTAAGAGGCCTTTTCTGCAGGAATTCTCCATGGTTTTACTTTAAGGTCATAATCTTTTCCCTTTAAAAGGTCATAAGCTTTTCCCTTCCAGATATGCAATAGATAACTGGAAACAGAACAGAGGAACAGGCAGATTTATTACATCTTCTGCAAGAACAGCTAAAAACTCTACCACTGCTGATAGAATTGGCAGAGACTTCATCCCACCAGTTGAGGTGGCAGAGCACAGAGCTGGCAAGAGCATTCATTGAAGCAGGGCTGAGGATATCCATAGGATTTTCCTATGCCCATCAATAGGAAACAGTGATAACTAGGTCTGTTTTTTAATGCCTAAGAGTATAACCTCATATAAAAGATGTGAGCAAAGTTCATTCCTCTTTTCATGTAAACCATTTTTAGGACCGTCTTTAGCCTGTGTCAATAGGCAGGTTTAGCTATCAACACAGGGATTACCAAGTCCTTATTTCTGTGAACTAGTGCTGCGGCTTGGCTGCTGGACCAGGAGGATGTCACTCCTTACAACCAGCTTACATTTTAATGTTTGGGCACAACTGTGATAATATTTCTGCTTGAAGGAAAGTGGATATTTGGGCACATGATTTGTTGCTGCAAGGGGTTTCACGGTAAAATTCATAACCACACACTAGATGGCAGATGCAATTTAGCATTTGTAAATACAAAGTAATGTACACTGGCAAACAGCCCAGACCCTTACCTAAACAAACACAATGATGGGCTCTAAATGAGCTATTGCCACTCAGCAAAGTGATCTTGGGGACTTTGTGGACGGCTCTCTGCATAGCTCAGCTTGATGCTGAATGATAGCAGGCAGTGCAGGAGCTGCCAGGGAAAGAGCAAGACATCTAAACCTCTGCATAAGTCCACGCTGCAGCTGCATCCCAAGCACCATCCTCCCACCCCTACAGTGAAGAGGACCTGGCAAAAGCTGTAGAGAAGTACAGCAAAAAAATGCTGTCTGGAGCAGCATTCATACAATCACCTAGGACTTGAAGAAAACCTGAGAGAGTGGAAAGAAGGATTCATAGTCTGTAAGGAGACTGGGAAATTCTGCCTCAGGCAGGCCCTAGTCCACTGTTTGCTTTGGGCTTGTAGAAGATGTCAGAGCAAGTATTGTCTTTCAATCCGCATCTGCTCCAGACCAGTGTGTCAGACCAGCCCAAGCACGTCCTTGTCTGACTCCGTGCAGCTCTTCTCACGTTCTTGTATTATATTCTCTTATTTCCTGGCCTCACAGGGCATTACTAGGCTATAGTAATTGATATTAGTGTTATTGTTATACAGGGACCTAATGACTCCTGTATTTAAATCCCTTGATATTTTCCCTGTAAAGGTTTCTCCTGACCTTTTCTTTGAGACTCTTTCACACCTCCATGGCTTGCAGCAACCATTTGAAATTCAGCAGGAGGAAAACCCTCTGGCTAGAAAAAAACCTTGCTTTTTTGTTTTTCTTTTTTTTCCTCCTCATCAAATTTATATTCAAATTGGCTGAAATAGAAACTGTTAACTATCACCTTTTCCTTTCCCTCCCTGATGCTGCGGAGGGAAATGCTGGCAAACCACCAAAAGTATAACCCTGCCCAAATGTTGTTAGGCAAAACTGAACCCGCTGCCAAAATGCTGGGAGCGCTGGAGAGCCCCTGGCAGGGATGGGGAGCAGGGCCGGCCGGGAGCTGCTTTGGCAGAGTCCTGTGAATGGCTGGAGCTGCCCTGGCTCAGGTCTGTGCTGCACTCCACTCACGTAATGAGTCGTGTAGTTCAGCCCTAAGCGATGCTGAAGAATCGGCATTCAAACCCCTCTGGAGGTTTGTGAGGATGGATTCTAAGAATTGCACATGATATAACTCGCTTTTACCTTCTTCCCTTAAAAATATCCCTGCAATATTAAGTCCAAAAATCACATTAAGGGAGCATGATTTAGGTGGAAAAGATGAACACCTAGAAGTTAGGAAATGGCACATCTATTGCCTCCATCCCCTGCCTGGATACATTACGGAAATGACCTTTCATTTCAGACCACATATGATATTTTTTCTGATGAAATTCTGTCTTGTTCAGGGTAGAGACTGGTTATACTAAAGAGCAGGACTGAGGCTGTGCTGCCAAAGGGAACGAAGAGCACCAGAGTCCCAAAGTTTAATGGATCTGGATGCAGTCCCAGAGCATGTGGGCTCAGAGACTGTCCCTATAGAAGCTAGGGGTGGGCTTTGGGTGCCTAAACATTGATGCCATTTACGCTACACCGTGCTCCAGCTGCTGGGAGAGCACAGGTCTGCTAGATGAGCTGTGTCAAATCTGCCAAGACTCAGGTTGGCATCTCAGACCCTAAGGGTGTCTCAAAGAGAATTAGCCACCTATTTTTAGGCAGCTGGGATTTGGCACCAGAGCAAGGCGTAGGTGTTTCAGTGTGAGCTGGGACTCTGAGGGATGAACTCAGATGGATGGACTCTGCGCACAGAGCTGGGCCACTCAGCCAAGCCATGAGAGCAGTTCAGAGCAGTGCCCCACTGACTGTGCACCTCGAGAGGGGTCCCTGACACCCCAACGTCCCCACGGAGCTGCAGATATGCCACAGGACCTGCAGCAGCTCCAAAATGTCTTGCTGCAGTGAGGATGCTTGCACAGCACTGGGCACCTGCCTGCTGAGATCTGCTCTGAGTACTCCGTTCCCCAGAGCTGTGACACTGGTTGCTCTCCCAAGGGCTTGTGTGGTGGCAGAGCATCACTCCTCTCCTTCTCACCCTACAGCCACTCCAGCTGCTCTACCATGAACCAGCCTTCCTCTCCGCAGCAGAGGGAGGGAGGAGGCAGCAGAAGGTGGGGAATCTCCAGCCTGGGGTGAGACTAGTCCAAACCAATTCTCCTTTCTCATTCACCTCTCAATTCGCCTTCAACACGAAATGCATAAAAGTGCTGCCCTCTTCCTTTTGGTGCACACGCAGTCACACACAGAAACCCACCTTTGGCCACAGGACAAAGCAGGAGACACTGAAGCTGCTTTGCAGAGTGTCTTTCAAAGCCATGTGCTGAATTTCAAACAATAATCAGTTCAGAACAGGGAATTAAGCAGCTATATTGTCTCCATACTATAAACAAAGGCAAAATGCTATGTGCATCAGCAAAAGGCTTTGTATTGTAAAGTACTCCCTTTATGTCCAACCAGGAGAGAATTCAAATGATTATTGACCCTCCACTGTAGGAAAGCTGCATTATTATATCTCCAAATCAATAGAGACAAGTGCAGAGCGGCAGAGAAAGGCCACGTCTCTGCAAACTGCAGAAAATTGCATTTTGCTTTGGCCTCTTAAAAAGTTTGCAAAGCATCTATTAGAGGCCCCCAGAGCCTTTTCTTTCTAATTGCCATGTTTGACAATGCGATTGCACAGGGGACTAACAGAAAGACAGATAATGGACCCTTTTTAATTGCTTCCCAGTTTCATGAGTCATAACACTTCTGAGATGGCAAAGGGGAAGTGCAGCAGTTTGACTGAAGGAGGTTTCTGGCTTTTAAGAAAGCTCTGGAGGAACAAACGCTAAACTCAAAGCCCAAGTCTTGGAGGGACTGAAGGTTCCAGGTACTGGATTTTCTTTCATCTGTTGCTTTTGACCAGAACTATCCAGTTAAGTTTTAATCATATTCTGGAAGGGGTAGGAATGGCTGCTCATCTAAGAGATGAGGGAATGGATGTCACACCAAGACCCTTTTTCTCAGGGATGGGCACTAAGGTTGAGTCCTGCAAGGTGGAAGAGTCCAGCAGGTGGTGGAGGATCAGGCAGTTGGCAGCAGTGGTGGGAGCACACTGCATACTATGGATTTCTCTATCAGGTTGAGGGAAGGACACTGTAGCTTCCCACTGGGAGCTGGGCTTGGAATATATTTCTGGGGTCGGTCACATAGTAGCCCTTCTGACCTCCCTCCTCCCTGTGACACCAGTGAATATCTCCCGTACTTCTGGCCTAAGGTCAGCTTATGTTTTTCCTGGAAAAGGAAGGAGGCCACAGCCAGAGCTGAACCCAGCACTCCAGGAAAACAAACGATGGCATTTACCTGTACCAGCCAGGCTGCGGAGTAGCTGGGATTTTTCTGCCCAGGTCCTCTGGATTCTTGCCATCTGCCCTCGACCAGGGCTTTGCCCTTTCTGCTCAGGGCAGCATCCACCGGGACCCCTCAGCATCATGGAGACTTGGTGCCTCCCAAGAGGAGCAGAAATCCATGATGTTCACACTTTTCCTGGCAAGTTCTAGGCTGTGTCTGTGTGATCTTCGCCTGGACATCCTCTGAAGGTCTTCATCCTTCACCTCTACTTAGTGCCAAGGGAAACAACCCTCAGTGTGGTGTACAGGACAGTCAGGACAATCCACAGGACAGTGGTGTACAGCCTGTAGGCGCCGGGCACTGCCAGGTTGTGTCCCAGCCTCTCTGGGGATGGACTGGTTTGCCTGGGTGCTGCCTTCACCTCACCTAGACAAGACCTGGGCCATGGTGGTTGTAGAGGAGGAGAGGAGGATGGAAAGGTCATCAAAAAGAGATTCAAATAGGGGGAGATGGAGAGGAAAACAGAAGTGCCTGGTTTTGTGCCAGGGTGCCCAGCTGATGGGTGTTGGGGTGCCTGGGTCCTGTGCCTCTGTAGTCCCTGGATCCAGCTCCAGCTCCTTCCTCTGTGTTATAGCACCAGCTCTGCACTAGAGCATGATGCTCAGTGAGGTGATGCTCCACACCATGCTGTGGTGCTCAGCTGAGCATAAAGGGACTTGGGTCCATGCTTTGTGTTATGACGCTGGGCCGCAGCACAGGTGCCTGTGTCCAACTGATGGTCTCCATCCCCAGGGGCACAGGGCAGTGGCACCACTGGCCTGTCTCCATCTTGCAGGGCTTGGTCTAGAGTAAGAGATTACCTGAAAATATGGGGGTATAGTCCAGACAGACAGGAACAAGCTCTGCTGTGCTTCAAACCTTCCTAAAACTGTGCAGCTGTGTTAACGTGGCTTGATGCCAGGTCTTAGCAACCTTCCTGTCCCAGGACCCTGCCTTGTGCTCACCCCTGTCCTAAAGTGGTCACTTGGCACCTGGACAGGAAAAGCAAGGTAATATTTCCCTGGAACTGGATGGATGAAACTGTCCTGGTGCAAGGTCTGGATGGCTCATGGCACTCGGTGGCCACTGTGGTCTGTGTCACACTGAGCACAAGGCACAGTTACTGGATGAACACCAGTGATGGAGAAGCTCCTTAGAGGAGCAGGGGAAGGCCAAGGCATGGGCTGTGTGGTCTTGGAACCGGGTCACCTTGACTTCCCAAGGACATCTGTGGACTGCAGTCACTCCTGCACTTGCTTCAGGTCCTGCGCTGGCTGGGGACCTTCTAACGACTGCTGGGTGCTGAGCTTTGCCATGGATCAGTCAGGACAGGGTTGAACTGCGCTGCAGGAAAGTAACTGGAAAAAAGCTTTGGGGGATGATTGACAGTAGCTGTCTCCGGTGGAAGGAGCTAATCCGAGCAGCTCATGAACACCAGGTCCCTAATTAAAGTACACAGGCTAGCCCTGCCTGTAATTAATTTCCCTATGCTGCTCCGCTGGCAGCCAGCTATCAGTGCCACTGACTCACGGCTCCCAGCAGCCTCAGGGGCATTGGCAGCTGGAGGAGAAAAGTGGTGCCTCAGAGTAGAGCAGGATTTGCCCCTTCCCTTCTGCTCCTCTGTCCTGGGGAGAACCTCAGCGTGTCTCCAGCCCAGCACACACCCAGAAGCTGGGATGGGACCTTGCTGCCTGGCCCCAGCAGCTCTGCCCATGGGAACGGGCGTTGATGCACGCTCGGGGGCACAAGTGATGCAGTGATGCGGAGGGTGCAGGAGCATGGCTGTCAGGAGGGGGTGGCACAGGGCAGGGTGCTATTCATATGCATGGCTTGTTCTCTGCTGGCTGCTTCATGTTCTCTCTTTCTCTCCCCATGTATACATGTATTTATTATGCACTTGCCTCCCCTGGCTGGAGCTGAAACAGGAGCGTTGTCGTTGTGATTCCTGTCCCATAGGGATGGTTCTTTGTATTCACTCCGCTGTGAGCTTGTCGTATATTTATAAGGCGTGTGGGATGCGTCTGGGCTGTGGTTGGATTTTCCCCGAGCAGGCTGCAGCCCCTGTGGTATTGCCAAGGCAGGGAGGAGCCTGCAGTGCTGTCTGCCGACTGAGCACTCTGTAGCTGGAGTGGGTGGTGGTGCGAATCTCATTGCTCCAGAGCCACCCTGGTCCCCACCATCTGAATCATGAAACCGAAGACAGGGGCTCCAGAAAGTCCTATTTCTCTGGCTACAGGTTTTCATTATCAACTGGATAGAAATCGTGCTGGTCAAAGAGTTGCCAGCACTGTTTTAATTTCCCAGGAGGCTCTTCTTGGTGTGACATGTCTCCAGCAGGGGATTTCAGTTGTCTCGTGTTACTTTGCTCCATACAATGGGACGTGATATGTCAAAACATGACAAGCCAGCCAGAATGTGTCATAATACTGCACTCAACACACTGCCTTCCAGGGACGCTCAGCGGCTAATAATATCAGGCTCAAATTATCTCTGCATGCTGAGCTGGTATTTTTTCTCCCATGTGAACTATGATATATAGGAGTCTCCTGCCTATATTGGACTGCTGGATCACCACAGTTTTATTAGCTGCACACGGTGAATTATTTTGACTCAGGACTGGGATCCCAGCCTGATATTGCAGAAAAGTGACTTTCCTGCCTTGGCTTCTCCGATCCCTTTGTTATTGCTTCAGTAAACAGTTTGGTGTGATTTCCATATGATTTAATCCTTTATTGCCAGGGTTTGAAGTTAGCAACTTCGATGCAGAGATAATGTGATTTCACTAGCAACGCGACCGCTTTTCAGGCTTTTCTGTGAGATGCAGACCCTTGTCCCCAGGATGTGGCCCCGCAGGAGACATTGTCCTGCGCCGCACACGCATGGCTGGATGCAACCGGCCTCCCCCCAGTCTTCCCAGTTTATCACATTCTGCATCATTATCCTTTTCTGCCTGACTTTTTGAACTCTGCCATCTTACCTTAAAGCGTAATGAGGCATCAACGTGCCTGAACAATATTTTCAGTCTCTCAAGGAAGAAAAAGCCTCACACGACAGCCAGGAGAGAAAGCTGCTGTTTGTCCCTGGGCTGGAGATCCACAGGGATGGGGGGGAAAACGTGTCTCTTTGCCAAAGGTGCTGTGACGAGCCGGGAAGGAGACACACGTGTCCCCGCTCACACGTGGTGTTTCACAAACAGAGCCTCCTGCTGCTACAGTTGCTGCCCATTCATTTAGCTCCCGCATGGGGTTTAGAGGAAGCAATTTAATTACTTGCTGCTAATTGCTGGTAAAGCACTGCTGAAACTGTCTCTCTTCCCCTCCTGCCGCACCGCGGGCAGAAAACAGCAGGTCTTTCAGCCGGGGGTTCAGGCTGACCCTCCCTCCTGGCTCCCCTTTCAGAAGATGAAGCAGGCTGCGGAGATCTGTCCATCTCTGCCCACCTCCAGGCCCTTTCCCAGCTCCCAGCTGGGACTGGTGAACTTGGTGAATCAAAATGCTTCCTTGTGATTATTCCTGTGCAGCACAGCTCCTGGGGAAGCGGATGGTCATCGCCATGAAAAAATGTTCCTTTCAGGGTCTCTTCAACCCCAGTGTGCTGCCTGCACGCTTGGGACACATGGAATCTCCTTCTGCCTTGCAAACTTTGAGGAATCCCTGAATCAAGCATTGCATGTGATTTCCTCCAACAACACTGCCCTGTGTGGAAAAACCTTCTGTTTTATCCTCTTCCTCAGTGGCTGCACAGGTTCAAAGGAAAAAAGGGGAAGAGAGGAAGGGAAGCAAGAATATGTGGCATAGAGGTTTGACCAAGAGAAGGAAAAGGATGCTCTTGGCCCCGAGACCTCTACAGGCAGGTCTGACCTATAAGTTATTCTGGGAATCTCTCACAGTTACAGGAAGAGCAGATCAGTGCAAAATTGTTCACGGGAAGTCACAAAGGCCATATTTCCATCTTACACTTTTGAGTGCATTTTGGGGACACCTGTTTGTTTTGGAGAGTTGTTTGGGTCCTGAAAAGCGAGGAGCTGGTGGCTCTGCTGGAACGGGATGCAGAGTTGCCTAGTACAACCCCGCGGCTGCGGGAGGCAGCCATGGCTGGGCAGACACTTTCCCATAGGCTGAACTGTGCTAAATGTGCCTGTGGCAGAGACAAATGGCCCCCCAGAAGACAAATGCCCCCTCCTCTGCTCAGAGGCAAGCTCTTTGGAACAGGGCTTATGTCAGATGTACATACAGCACCCACAATGCAAATACATATTGATGATCACTCTCTTTTGCCACCAAAGCCAGAGACCTCCTAAGTGTGAAAGACTGAGGAGGTGCTACAAGTATATATTGATTTTAGCCATTGTGTTCAGTGGTACAGCATTTTTAATTCTGCATTTTAATCGTTTGGCTCCCGTGGCATATGTTGTTTGTGGTTAGTGGCAGCGCACTTAGAAGGATGATTTTCAGGCTCATCTATTAGTTGCCAAAAAAAAGCACTCTCCCATGACCCTGGCTAATTTGCATACTATTTTTGTTGTCCTTTAGGAAGCAAACTGCTGATTTTGGTGCTTTGCTTGAACATCCAGTCAGAAGTGGAGTCTTGCCCCGGGGCGTGTGTATGCTACAGTGAACCGAAGATTACAATAAGTTGTCAGCAGCAAGGACTGACAGCAATCCCCACTGAGATTCCCATCCAGAGCCAGCGCATCTTCTTGCACAACAACAAGATAACCCTTGTGAGGTCCACCAGCTTCACCTCCTGCCGCAACATGACGATTCTTTGGATCCACTCCAACAACATCAGCCTCATTGAGCCTGGAGCCTTCTATGGCCTCAACAAACTGGAGGAGTTAGATCTCAGCGACAACACGAACCTGAAATCTATCAACCCGGTCACTTTCCGGGGTCTTGTTCACCTCCACACCTTACACCTGGATCGTTGTGGGCTCCTGGAGCTCTCTACAGGGCTTTTTCGAGGGTTGTTCTCCTTGCAATATCTCTACCTTCAGGATAATAATCTTCAGGTCCTGCTGGATGATACCTTCATAGATCTCGCAAACCTCACCTACCTGTTTTTGCACGGTAACAAAATCAAGATCTTGTCAGAGAACGTCTTTCGTGGGCTGATCAACCTCGACCGGCTGCTTCTGCACCAGAACAGGGTCAGCCTGGTTCACCGCCGGGCTTTTCATGACCTTGGGAAAGTGATGACCTTGTATCTGTTTAACAACAACCTGACGGTGCTCACAGGGGAAACCATGGCTCCCCTGGTGTCCCTCCAGTACCTGCGCTTGAATGGCAACCAGTGGATCTGTGACTGCCAGGCTCGCTCTCTCTGGAATTGGTTTAAGCAGTTTAAAGGATCATCTTCAGAGCTAGAATGCCACCTTCCCCCCCGCTTGGCAGGGAGAGACCTCAAAAGGCTGCAGAGCGCCGACTTGGAAGGGTGCGTTGACTCCCTCAACCAGATAAGAACAAGCGTTTTTAGCACTAAGACCAGATCTGGCAAGCTGTCAACTGGGATCCCCCCTCTCAGTTCCCATGATGGCTCCCCGAAGTGCTGCCAGCCAGAAACTGATAAGTCCTTTATTTATGAAGCTAAAGGCAAGGCAGGTCCTTCCTCCCACAGCAGCCGGCCATCCTCCAACAACCCTCTCAAGGATAAGGAGAACATGTCCAAAACCAAGTACGTTGAGACGGACCCTTCCAAAAATGGCAGCAACAAGCAGATAAACGATTCCCCCTTTGGGACCTTCCCCAGCATTGTAGACCCTCCATTGACCAAGTTGAAACCAGAATTTCTAGAGCCTATTGAACCTTCCACAGTCCCAACCAAAAAGAGGCAGGGCTGCTCTAAAAAGAACAAATCAAAGGCCCAGTGCCGCCTCACCCAGCAAGGAAACAGCTCCACGTTACAGCTCAGCCTAAGCCTTTTGATCCCCCCCTTGGTGTGGAGCTTACTGTTATTCTGCTAAAATTAACTCTTTTCCTGGGTTGATGACACTTTAATACTAGACTTTTGCTGACCTCCATAAATGTTGCAAACAAAAGCAAAACTACCATCCACCCTGAGAAAGCTTTGTTACACAAAAGTTAACTGGATGCCTTTATAAAAAACAAAAAAGACAAACACCAAGATGTACATAATTTATTTGTCCTGAAACCTGTGAATTATACCTTTGGTCTTCAGAACTGCACTTGCCCACAAAGCAGCTTTTGCTACAGCAGATAATAAAGAAATATGGTTTATTTACAGGAAAAAAAAAAGTGTAAGAAATGCTCTGAAAAGAATGTCTAAAATCTGTTTGTAACTTAACATCACACTGAACAATATTGCAGGTTCCCATTTGCAGAGGTAATGAATTTGATGCTGTTTTAATCCTATGTTTATGAATATTGCAGTTTTTCTGTATTCGTTCCATCACACCATGTTTACGGGCAGCATTTGTTAAAGAATGCTACCTTTTCCTTCACAAGATTGCAGTATATATAGATATGCATTTTATTTTACTTGTGTACAAGTATACAAAAAAAAATATAAAATAAAGATTTCTTTTTCCTAAATGGTTGTCCTCTGCAAGGGGTGACGTACACTAACCAGCTAAAAAAGCTGAAAAATTAAAAGGATGTTGAGTAACCCATGATTTGAAGGCAGGTTGAGCATTTAACACGACAGTAATAAATAAGACATACTCGGTGCAGTTATGCAATCTTTAACTGGTGCCAACAAAGGGTTTCCTTGCATGAAACATGCTCTGCTAATGCGCCTGTTTCCCTTCGAACTGTCCCATGCGCTCACCCGACACATTTCAGGATGCTCAGAAAAGCAGGAAATATTAGCCCAGCCCCTTGGAGGGAGATGAGGACTCCAGGTTGCAGGTAAAGGAACACCAGTGAGCAATCCCAAGGAGTCGGGCAGGGCCATTTTTCTTCTGATACGCACAGATAACTAGACTCAGCTCTGTGGTTAATGAACCAGAAAGTAGTTCCAGAGTGGAGCAGCACTCAGGCTTGGATTTATGAAATAAGGTGTGTCGTCTCCCCATACACACACCTTCTGGCCTTGCAGCTCAGGCCGGCTGTGCTGGAGAGCTGGTGTTCATTCCTGGCTGTGCCACCAGGGAGTTGCTTCATGGAGTTGCTGTGCAAGTGACTTCATCTTTTGGATGATCCCCATCTTTGACCTCGGGATGCTATGAAACTAAAACCATGGATGTCTGGGTGCTCCCACACTGCACGGTGGGCTGTAAAGCACCTGCCCAGATCTAGCTGTACTTCAGACAGCCCCCCATCCACTCTGCAGGTACTCCAGGTTGTGGCAGGGTTGGGCAGACAGTTTGCCAGGAGGGTGCTTTTCTTATTAAACTCTAGATTTTCTTTTGTGCTCCTCTCTTCAGGAGGACTGTTGAGATAGTGAGGTCTATGCACATAAGACCAGCCTGTCACTTGCCGGTGGCGGGTAATGTGGGCCAGAGAAGAGCAAGAGCAGTGTCATGGGTGTACCAAGGTTGTGGGAATGTGCACTAGAGGACTATGTGTGCAAGGCAGGCTGAAGGTCTCCAGGCTGCACCAGCCCCTGTTGGGGATCACAGCACTGGGACCGGTGCTCAGTTTCACAGAACAACCAGACGTGGAGGAGGGAGGGACCATCGCAAGCCAGGAGTAAAGGATATTGGTAGGGCCATGACTTGGTGCCAGCCTTGCTCCCAGCTTGATGGTTCACGAGGAGGAAAGAGCGACTGTGGGAAGAAGCAGGGGAGGATGCTTGGATGGCTCATGTCCCAGAGAGACTGTGATGCTGCAGGTTGGGCAGACAGTGTGGCAGAATCTGAGGCTGACCTGCAGCAACTTCACGGGGTGTTGCTGGGTGCATTCCACCTCTGCCACAGCCAGTTTCCACCTGTGTGAATAACAGGGAGGGCAATGCCTAAACTGTTGCATTTGTGATCTGTTCTTCCAAATCCATCACTGGGGCTGCCAAAAAGATGTGGCATAGCCCCACAGCGCATTCCTGGCACTGAGCTGGGCACCGGTCTGTCAGTACCCATGGTATGGCTGGGCAGGAGATGCTGTGCAGGACGGCCCTGGGATCCCAGCAGATCTGACTGCTGCCATCCCAGCTCCATGACCAGCTGATGCCTCTGCAGAGGAACCAGGCGTGTTTTGGTGCAAAAGTGTTGTCCTGCCCAAAGCATGAAGCAAAAAATGAGGCTGGGATTCCAAAGTGCCTTGTAAGCCAGACAGCCTTGACAATCCCGGTGCCTGCATGCCTGTCCAGTTTGTGTGCATACTTATCCACACACACAGGCGAGTGATCAGTGTCACCGCCTGCTTACTGCCATACTTGCTAGGATTTGTCCCCTTTGTGCCTGTGCTGAAGGATTTTCTGAGGTCCTGCACGCCCAAAGCAGGCTCTGTCCTCTCCTACTCATCCAAACTCTTGAGGGATTCAAACCTACACCTGGAGCTGAAGCACAGTAGCAGAGAGCAGCTCAGCCTGGCTTGGCCACAGGGTCAGCACCACGCCAAAGCTCAGAAAAAAGCCAGCAGGAGAATTGCCAGATGCTGTGATGGGCTGCTGTGGAAACTCCCACTTTGGTCATAATCTCAGGGCACACCGTGTGTCTCCCTTGTACAGGAGTTAGTGGGCATTGTGGTCAAAATGCTTGGAGCAGTGCCCACAGCTCTATGGGCATGAAGAAACTGGAAGAGGTGGCAAAAAACAGGAGGAACCTGGGGGAAAAAAAAAAAAAAAAAGAAAAAGGAAAAAGAGAACAGCTGTGTGCTGTGGCATTTCCCCACAGCAACTAAACGGGCCCCAAACAGAGCCAAGATCTGGGCTTGTCCATGCCCAAATCAATATCACAGGGAGTCTGGTTTTGGTGTTCCCTGTGGTTAACACAAAGCAGACTAGCACATTACTGTCACTTACCCTCGATGGAGTAGGATTCACTTTGTGCCAACCCAGTGACACTCTTCCTGCTTTCTAGAGCTTGACTCTGCTGTGCTTTCTGTGGCTTCTAGGACTGTATATTGGCCACAAGCCCAGAAGAGTCCCTTGTGCTAATTTCCTAGATTTCCTGCTGTCCAGATGCCAATTTCTGTGTTTGCAGGCATTAGAAGGCCATTTGAATGACAGATTATTGAAGAAGGGGATGCAGTGGACAGCAGGAACACCTATAGGAGGTTGGAAGAGGCAAAGGGTGAGCTCTGGTGTTGATGAGGGAAGGGAGGATTCCAGGACTTCAAAGGAAGGCAGTTTTGCTTCTGCTTTTTGCTTTGCTGGAGTTGGCACAAGTCTTACAGATATTCCTAGATCTATTTTACTCTCAGATGTCACTGAATTAAGTGGGATTTACCCAGAAGGGCCTGTTGACTGTTCCCCATCTCATGATATTTTCTTCCTTTCTCACTGTGCAAGTCACAGTCAATTTTCTGCTCACGTCCTTGATGCCAGGAGTGAAATCAAATAAACAAAATGAACAGTGAGTATCCAGAATGGCTCTGGATGGATGAGGGATGCAGTCCTGACTTTCCTGGGAAGAATGGATTACCCATCACAGAGCACAGAGCTGCACAACTCAGCACATAGTGTCCCCACTGTCACCATGCAGACCCTTGATAATGCAGTGCCCACTGTTGAAGGTGAAGTCAAAACACAGGCTCTCAGGCGGTGGTGGAGACACTGTGCTCAGATCCACACTTCTCCTTTGCTGCCAGCTCCTCACTTGTCCTTGCAACAAGCAGGAACAGCCCCAGAAGAGAAACACTTTTTCCAGGTTTTCAGGCCCACCTGTAAGCACCACCAGGGTCCAAGCTAGCCAAGGAGACAATTATACCCCTCCTTGCCATGGTAATGTGTGAAGTGTATTTATCCTCTTCCCCCTCCCTCCATCTTCCTACCTTTCTGCAGAGGGCAGGGAGATGGGCCTGTGCCTCTGGCTGTGGATGGGGAAGTGGAGTCCAAAGGCTTGTGTCCCTAGGGGGTGATTTTTCCCACCCGTGTGAGGTGCCTGACACAGGTATGGTGAGCCTCACTCCAGAGGTCCCCATCCCTGTCTACCATCAAGTTGCAACATCTGACACAGACACATCTTATGTAAAAGCAATTTAATCAAACTGGTTTTGAAAGCTTTCTTTTTCTTCTTTAGTGGACAACTGTGATTCGCTGAGATCAAAACTTTACACGGGGATGCTGTGGCTTTGATGCCATTTCCATCAGCAAGACCTTTTTGATCAAAGTTATGGAGGAAGAGAGGGGTAATGCAGAGTGAAAGAAACCCTACTAATGGCCTGGTTTGTAAGAAATCCTAAATATTTTTCCGAAAGGACTTAGATGCGCTGACACACATAGCTCAAGCAGTTTTAGTGTAAGCTGTGGTGTCCTGAGGATTCTTCACTTTCCCTGTCCAGAGCTGCTCTGAGCCTTCAAAAGATGGTCTGGGTCTGTGTGTTGAAATTCCCTCACAGGTCTGGGTCTAAACCTCATTGCTATAGCTGCTGAGTCAGCCTTGCTGAAACACATCATCAGATGGCCAGGAGAGGCTGGGAGCAGGACACAACCATGGCGAGGCACTGGAAGGTGGTAGTTTTATTCTCTGCCCACTGCCCACAGAATATTGCGTGCCTGCAGAGTTTCAGAAACAGTCATTTTGTCACATCCAGGGGATCCAGGAGAATTGCAATGGCCTGAGGGAGAGAAGCTCAGGCAGAGCTAGTGGTCTCTCTTGGCTTCAGGCTTTAGGAGTCTACAGTTGCCTGAAATGTGTTTGTGACAGAGGCTTTCCTCCCCTCCCACCCCTCTTTCAGTGGATGTGAGAGGACATGCAGGTTGCCTTTGTTTCTCCTGCCCTTCCTCTAAGACAGAGGACTCCTGTTTCCAAGCTGATCACAGCACCACTGTGACTCTCCACTGCTAAAAATCGTTACTCAGGTCCCCAAACTGAAATCAGCTTAAATATATGGGGCTTCTTAGTGAAGCTCATCTGCGTTCTGCTTAGCTGCATACTGACTTTGGAGACCATGTTTCCAAGCTTTTCTCATCTTTAGTTTTGAGAAGAAGAGGCTGAGGGGAGACCTATTTGCCCTCTACAACTACCTGAAAGGAGGTTGTAGAGAGGTGGGGGCTGGCCTCTTCTCCCAAGGGAATAATGACAGGACCAGAGGAAATGGTCTGAAGTTGGGGCAGGGGAGGTTTAGATTAGATATTAGGAAGAATTACTTTACCAGGAGGGTGGTCAGGCACTGGAACAGCCTGCCCAGGGAGGTGGTGGAGTCACCATCTCTGGAGGTATTTAAGAAACGTGTAGGGGGTTTTTGTGTGTGTATGGTTGGACTCAGTGATCTCAGAGGTCCTTTCCAACCATGACAATTCTGTGATTCTGTGATCTGAGGCTGAGGTGTCCCCACTCCTCCTCTGAGCTGGGGAACAATCAGAGAAACACCAAATCTCACAAGACACAGGACAGTGCTTGGAGCTGGAAATGCTGTGTCGGGAATGGAGCCTGCTTCTGGCAGAAGGTGAGGACAAGCACCTGCTCATAACCCTGGCCCCGGGCTGCAGGCAGATGGCATCTCTGCCCCATCCTGCCTCAACAGCTCACAGAAGATCATGGGACAAATGGCCAGATCCTGTGGCTCCACAGGGCGTACATCTCTCCTCCTAAACAGGATCTCCCAAGCCCTGTGAGTATGTGGTGTTTCCATATCTCTCTGCTCTGACACAGAGAAGATTAGCTGAGCTGCTGAGTTCTGCTACAAACAAACGTGATACATGGAAATAATAAATGCTGGAAGGTTTTCTAATTTGAAGTTGTGTTTCTGGATTAGTTCCCTTTCATTAGACAGTGAGAGAGAGGAGCTATTGCCGTTCTGCCGCCTTCTCAAAATCAGAAAAGGATAAAAAACCCCAGAGTCATTGAGAGATGGGGGTGGGCAGGAGAACGGATCAGGCAAGAGAGGCAAAGGTGATGATATTGGACCACGGTGTCACAATTGCTGATGGGAAGCTCCAGAGATAGCATGAACTCTGGGTACTACCACGGTGAGGGCGAAGAATTATACAGAGACCTTCCTTATAAAGCCAAGCCCAAACATTTGAATCTGGCAAGGGACAGAAATGCTAATTAGAGACCCCTTGATTTGTGCCATAACTAGGGCACTGTATGGGGAAACGCTGAGGCAGGTGAGACTTAATGGAATTGCTTCCCAGGGCATCTATAAATAGGGATAATGGAAACTTGGCAAAGAAGCATGATGAAAATAAAGGTATACACCACCCACTCACTAAATGATGAGGCACTTCAAATCTTGAAATGACCCACCTTCAGTACAGTTTGAGAGACTTGTTCTAGGTCAGCAGGTACCAAAAAGGCCCAGCTGTCATCAAGGATAAAAACAGCAACGTCTTTTGGGATGAAATCATAGCTTCTGATAGGCTTCCGCCCTCCATGTGGCACCAACGCGGGCATGCGAGCTGGGATGAGTCACGGGCTGGGCGTCTTCGCAGCATTTCGGCTGTGGGTGGCTCCATCTGCAGTGGTTTCTCTGTGGGTCAGGGTCCATCTGCAGTGGTTTACTTGTGTCAGGGTCCATCTGCAGTGGTTTCTCTGTGGGTCAGGGTCCATCTGCAGTGGTTTCTCTGGGGGTTGGGCCTGTTGGCAGCGGTTGGCTCATGGCTCAGCTCCTTTGTGGTGGTGTGGTTGTGGTGGCCTCCTACTCGTGTTTGTGTTTGTTGTTCTGTGGCTGGTTTTGTGCGTTATCACTTGGATTTAAAACAGAAAGATAGGAACTGCAAAATCTGGTATGAGAAGGGGGTGCTGGATTTTTGGGCTGATTGTGGTCAGTGGGGTGTAAACCGGCACTTCGGCAGCTCACTGCACATGTGTCAGCTGCTGTAAGAGCCTGCTCCGCTTTCTGCACAACTGTCTCTAGCGCAGTTTGATCCAGCACCTCTCGAAAAGGAGCTTCATGTCATGGACAGCTGACGTGTCCCAGGAGCACAGCAGCATCTCTCACCAGATCTGCTGCCTGATCCCCCCCATCACCCCGAAGGGCCAGGAATGGTCCCTGCTGCCCCTGAGCAGAAGGGCACGTTATGCACTGGTGTGTCCATGTTGGCATCTTTCTTGTACAGCCCCTGCCATAGACAGTCCCCATATACAGCCCCCCCAACACCATCAGCCTCCCCATCGCTGCCTTGTCCTGCTTGAGGAACCCTGCGTTTGGCCCCTGAGCCTTGGGGTACAGCAGCAGAGACAGCTCTGGCCAAGCTGCAGTTTCCAGCAGTGTCAAATGCACAATATGAGACCTCTTGTGAGTCACTTTATCTCTTTCCCTGCTCCCATCCAGCTGCCAAGGGGCTGGTGGTCGGAGACTTCACACACATCCAAGCTTTTCCTTCAGCAGGAGAAGGGCAGGATGGTCGGCTGCTTTTTGTTTTCACTGGAGCAAAGCCCTGGAGTGGGCTGGCTGAGGACTGTTGTTGAGCTGCACGCTTCTTAAATAAGGGCAGAGCTGCTCTTTTCTCCCTTGGTATTTCCATTCAAACCTCAACAACAGCAGCAGCAGGAGCTGCTGCTCCCATGGAATATTTATAAGCTGTTTGCAGAAATGTCAAGAAGAGCCAGTGGTTGTATTAACACACTCTCAGAGCAGCAGTCTTGGAAAGTTATCTTATGTGATTCTTAGTCAAAGTGCTTTATGTAACGGTTACAAGCGCTTACAAATCCCAGCGACATTTTCTTGTTTCTTGACAAACAGCCGCTCAGTGTCCTGACACTGAGACAGGAATCAATCACTGTTGCTCATTCATTAGCCGTCTCCATCCTCCCCTCCGCCCTGTGAAATTAACACCAGGTTACCTGGGAGGCTCAGTCCCTTTCTGCATGACAATTAGAGACTGAGCTCAAAGGAGATGCAGCCCGGCTGGACACAGACGCGCTCCTCACCCGTCGATGTCAGACATTCATGCAAATTTCAAGTTGACTTCAAGACGGTCAGACTAAATGTTCCCATTTGCTTTGGGCAGTAAAAGTTGAAATTTTAACAAGGTTTTCAAGTAAAACTGTTAAATTCTGTATTTTGCTAAATGATTTTTTTTTTCCGCTCCTCACTGCCTCTCCCAAGCTACCAGACTGACCTTGCTGGGACTGCGGGGATGAGGCTGGTGAGGATGAAGGGTGTTGAAGGGGAAGCAGCTTGAAGTCTCCCAAACAAGGAGGTCTGGGAATGCATTCGTATTTCTAAAAGTTAGGGATGCAGGTGGAAAGTACATTGGGATGTTTAACTTTACTATGTATGTTTTGAGGTTGTGTGTCACTTTGGAAGTGTCTCCAGCAACCACAGCTCAGCAAAGGGGTTTGGTACCAAGGTGCTCTGGACTCCACATGGGTAAGTTCTTGGGGCATTGTTGGTTTGGCTGGACCTGAGAGATGCTCTGGTCTTTAACCAGTTGTTCTTGGCCAGGTTTTGTAACCTGGAGACGTCAGGAATATTTAGGTAAAGTCAGAGGAGCATTTGGCTTCTGATTTGTTTCCACCATTGGAATATAATACTTATTTCCACCAGAGTTGTGATCTTTAAACAACCCAAGAGATTATTTCCAACCACTGGGTGAAACAGGGACCATTCCAGAAAGAATAGGTGCTTGTGGGAAAAAGTCTGTTTTCTCCTACCAGAGTGGCATGATAGTTCTGGGAAGGAGAAAACTTTGACATATGGACATTGTGTGTTTCTCTGGCACTGGTGTACCTCATACATCTTGCCAGGGCTCTAAGTTAATTAACAGGTCCTAATGGTCCTGACCAGCTTTTGACTCCACCCAAACTGTGAGTCCAGGAGGTCTATTTATGTTCAGCCTGGAGCTTTAAGTCCCTGTCAGGGCCATGCAGGAACCCCAGTCTACAGCTCGGCCATGGTCATGTCCCTGCCTGGCTACGGAGCCCTGCTGCTCTGAACTCCATCTGTGAGCTGATTTTGTGGCTTGACCTTGGACCTGTCACCTCATAATGGACCTGCTTGGTGATCACTCCACCTGACCTGTGGATTGACTTCCTGGCTTCACCTTAGACCTGCCTCATTGCTGTGATACTGCCTTATGATATGCCTTATCACTCTTGGCCACCATCTATTGGTCTTGTTTCCTCATCAGGTCCTAGGGGACAGGCTGTGGCTGGTGGGGCCCCTTCCAGCTGTGGGATCCTGCTCAGCTCCTGGCTTGCCTTCCCTGACGGAGCAGCCCTGCTCTTGCTGCTCCCTGGCACATCTAATGAAATCCTAAACCTTACAGACACCAGGTATATGATGAGGAGGGGCCAGCAGAACAAAAGGCAACTCAGGTGGCCTGATGCTTGTCTAATGTACGACCCCAGCCTTCTCCAGAGCCACTAAATTTTGCTGCTTGCAAAACCTTTTGTGAGGCTGGAACAATGGATATATGTATAAGGGATGTCTAGTCAAGCTTTATACTGCCCAGGGTCTTTCTGGTTTGCTTGAAAAAAAATGAAGAGGAGGGTGGGCTCCAAACCATGTACCAAAGACTGGAAAGGAAGCCTCTAGTGTGCCCAGGGGTTGTCATAGTGAAGATGAGTGACACATAATAATGATGAATTCAGAAACTTTCACCTTGATTTCCCTGCCTATTTGAGCTTTGAAGTGAGCCTCTAATACTATGTTAGCAGTTTATTGTGTGTGCTTCATTAAAAATACATCACAGACTTTTTTGAGCTAGAAGGGACGCAAATTAGGTCATCTCGTCCAGCCTCCCGCTGTTCCACCAGGACTCTGATCTCGCTAATGACTCCAGCCCAGCCCTGACAGGTGCTCGTCTGGCTGCCGATTGAAGCTCTCGGTTGACAGGGGGGAACCAGGCTCCATCCGAGATGATTTAACTTTTTAAAAACTTTTCAGGCTTCTTGTTAAATAGGGTTTTATTTCATGTTCCAGTACACCCGCTTGGTCAGTGCTTGAGCTGCATGGAGAGCAGCTTTGTCTCCTCTGATGTGTTGCAGCTCCCCTCTGTGCTTTGAGCCACGAGGATTCAGCCACTGCTGCTGCCATGGAGCAATGCAGGCGTAGGCAGGTGTTACACAAGGGCTGCTCACTGATGGGAGGTCTTCTCGAATGCATCTCCACAGCTGAAAGCACTTTGGTGGAACGGTGGCTCCAGGACCCTGGTCTTTCCTCATGGTTTGTCCCCAGCCCTTTCCCAGCTTTGTTTTCCCCCATGCTTGTCCCCTGCAGTTCCCTTGGCCGCTCCTTTGGGATAGTGGTGCAGGCAGAAGCCTAAGCCTCAGCACTACTGAGAGAAGAAGAACCCCTTCTGCAATGTTAGAAATGTAGAGTTTGCCTCAAACTCTTTGTGAGTCTGAGCTGGAGGCCACAAGGGTCTGAGAAACTCTGGGGCAGACATAATGAACACACCTGCATCTTATTTTCCTTTTGAGCTGAGTCTCTCTATGGAGTGGTGCAGCTCTTGAGGTTTGGTGGGACCTCAGCATCACACTTGCTTCTAGGTTGCACTGCTGGTTGCTGTGATAGAGCCCCATGCAGCCTTTTGTCTTCCTGCCAAGGGAAGGTTCAACAAAGCTGAGCTAAAATGTTCACCAACACTGGTTGGTGTGGACAACCAAGGCAGCTGTGCCCCGTGTGAATTCAAGAACTAACTTACATAATGTGTGGAAGAGCAATGAGATCCATCAAGTCTATGAACTCTCCTGTGGGCAGCCCAGGAGCTCCGTGCATCAGCTGCTGCACAACTGAGACAGATCGGAGCTGCCAGGTCCTCCCTGGTGTGGGTCTGTGCTGGTTGTCAACAATTTGGGAGATGCATCCTAGATGTTCCTAATGAGGAAGAGTCTGACCCAACACTTGCTGCTTCTGGAACAAGTGGTTTGGCCAAGGTCGACATGGTGCTGGCAGACCTGAGGGAGAAACGACAAGAAAAATGCAGGGAAGGAATCAGTGGTTTTTGGCCTGAAAGACCATCATGCTACAGCGTTGTTGTGCTCTGAACTGAGGTCTACAAGCAGAGTTTCATCTTGAGGTGAGATCTGAGTACATGCCTCCCCTGGGAGCATGGGGACCCCTCACTTACTGTCTGTGTAGCCAGACCTGGAAAGTCCAAGCAGCCTGAGCTGGACTTCCCTGGACTTTGAGGCAGAAGAGACTGATTCCAGTGTGAAGATGCTCCTGGGATTTTCTCAGGCTCCGTGCCTCCTCCAGGGGAAGGAAAGCACAGACCTTCATTAGCTGTAATGACTGTCTGTCTTGGGCTGGGGCCACGGGCCCTGGGCTATGCGGTGCTTGGCAGAGTGCTGTGCTGAGCAGTCTGGCATGACCTAGAAAAACCTCTTAATGTGTTGTTCATTTTGAAAGGGGCAACGGTCTTATCTAATCACAAACCACATCCTTCAGCACCAGAGCCACTGCAGCCAAGTTAACTCAATTAGTAAATCACCACGCCGAGCTATTTAGAGACAGTTTTTAATGGCTCTAGCAACAGGAGGATAAAAATATAGAAACAAAGTGCACTAATAGGCTGTGATGGGATAACTGGTGTCCTTCTCCACCCCTGCAGGGCCTCTGCAAAACGGGGCTGTTATAAGGGGCTTTCTTATTTCCATGGGGGCCCCCTCCCTAGACCCATTCCCTGAAGCTCCTTCTTTGTCATCTCTGCAGCCTCAGAGAAACTCACACATTTTCAAAGCATGCGAGTTTGAGAGGGTGTGTGGTGGGATTTTTTTTCTTTTTTTGCTTTTCCCAACAATGTTATTTTAAGTCTGTCCTCCCCCTCTTCCCTCCTCCAGGTCTGTCTTGCCTTGTGTTAGCCCACTTGAGATCTGGGCAGCTGCATTCAGAGGTCCTGTCTCCTGTTTTGGGGGGGCTGCTGGCTACCTGGGGGGACAAAGTCCAGGTACTGTGTTGGCTGTAGAGGGGTCACTGGGGAAAGGGGATCAGTCCCAGGAAGGGTGTTTGTACCCTGAGACCCAAGACCATGCTGCTGGGCTGGCAGGCTGTTACGTGAGGACGCCTGGGACCTTTTCCATCTTTTGCCACAACCTGCTACAGCAAAACCCAGCCAAAGCAGAGAGGTTAAGAGTCATTAGCCCCCTGTGTCACCAGAGTTCTGGAGAGAGGGAGGGCTCCTGTGCAGCACTTCTCTTCAAGACCTCAGTCTCTCTAGGAATGGCTCAGCCCTATATTGACATTTCTCACAGGAGAAATGGAGGCTCCGAGCGGGTAAAATGCCCCAGGTGGCCTTAAAGGATGATAGCAGAAGTGGGGTTTGGACACAAACTGCTGCATTTTTAGTCCAGGGCCCATCAATTAATATGCAGAGAATTTAAGTCCTTAACTGAGCAACAATCAGCACCTTTCTCAAATAAGGCTGAAAATTGATGTTCACTTATATATGTTTCTTTCTTTGCATTCAGTCTCACATTTCACTAACAGTTGAATTTAGCAGGTCCGAGTCAATTTTGGAGATGCTCATTCCCCCCACACAAGATGGACAGGTGTAGCTGGAAAGCCTGACATGAAGAGCGACCTTGTGGTAGGGTGGTGCTCAATCAAGAGCTACAGAGGCAGGAAGACCAGGGCTGCCTCCCCATGCGGTCTCGCTGCAGACTCTTTGCAAGCACGTCTTGGGATGATCATCATTTTCCCACGTGGCCTCACCTCACTCAACCTGGCGAGCACTCGGGGTGGAACGACTGCTCTGCTCTCCTTTCCACAGGCACCGCTTAATGTGTGGCCTGGTTCACCCAGCCCTGCTCCAAATATAGCGCTATAAATGGCCTGGTGCTTATTGCTATGGTATCTGAGTGCTTCCCAGACAGTACTGCCTTTTCAACACCGTTGTAAAACAGGGAGGTTGTTTTAACGCCACTGTAGACAGCGCTTTCCAGGTGCTTGGGGAGCAGGGCATTTGGGGAGCAGGGCATTTGGGGAGCAGAATTTGGTGCTGCTGCCCTCGAATCTGCTCAAAACACATACGGGATTTGGCTTGTCAGAGCAGCGAACTGCCAGAAAGTCACTCCCAACCTTCTCCCTTTCAGTGAAAAAAAATTCTATGGTTCGACTGCTTTGAGGATGCCACACAGGTTAAAAAAAAACCCACAAAAACAAAAAACCGAGAAAACTAAAAAAAAACGCCACAAAATTGTGATATTTCTAGTCTTTTCCTTCCCAGCCACTTAACTAACAGACAACATTTTCTAGACATCTCTAATGAGATTGGTATATATAAATGATACCAACATGCAAATAATCTTTAAAGTGTTAAGTGGCCAAAAGAGTTTGGACCTAACAGAAATGTCAGTGTTTTTCCACTTTTTTTTTTTCCCCCTCAAGAGGGCTGAAAAGAGGAAAACTGTGTTCAACAAAAAAAATAAATCTGTTGGACTGCTTCTATTTCGCGTTTCTCCGGTGGAAGCAAAATCTTGGAAAAAGCAGCCTGCGCTTAGGCAATGGTCCCTGAGAGAGTCAGGCAGAGGCCATCTCCTCTCCCTCAGCCCAGCCCTGGGAGCTCTGCAGAGGATGAGGAACACAGGTCTGGTTCCTCCTCCACTTCTGTCCCTCAGGAGAGCAATCCCACCAGAGGCCAGCCAGGAGAGAGTCACCCCCTCCCGAAAAATGGGCTTTTGGCCAAAATGCCTGCGTACATCTGTATCTGTGCAGATACCAGTTTGGTTTCTTTTTCCTCAAGTTTTCATTGAAAACATTGACACAGGAACATGTTCCACAGCACTTTAGCTTTCAAAGAAAAAAAACCCAACAGTTTTTGAAAACTGAAATTTTTAGTGGAAAACTGAAATTCCTGGGCGGTTTCCTTTTCCAGTGCTAAAGGGAAATTTTGCAAAAAGTCAAATTTTCCTACAAAGAAGTGTGAGCTGTGCTGTTTTTCAAGCAGCTGTAGCATGATCTCATACAGGCAAAAAAGAAATGTAGCCTGTGCGCTGGGGGCGAGAGGCGTCTGGTGAACAAGAGCAGATTGTTACACCAGTGAAAGGCATTAAGATTCAACAAGTGAAAACTGACAGTTTTGAGAAAGGAGCACGGAGGGAGAGGATCAGGTTAATTAGCCTCCCAGAAGAATCAGAGGCCACAAGCTCAGCAGAACTTTGTGGAGGAATTAATTAAATGTTTGTTTGTAGCTGAGCTTGATGATAAAAACCATATATATATATAAAAATCCCTACTGCAAGTGCCTATTGCATCCTGACATGTTGAGCTCCTCCTGGACTGCTGCCAGATGCTCATTCAGCCCGGTGTTTGCACCTTTAAAGAGTCAGCGGACTGAGAATTAATTGCAAGGAGCTCAGATGAGGCTGCCAGAGGGAGACCACCAGAGCTGCCTTCATCCCTCCACCCGGCGTTGGTGGGCAGGATGGTGAGAGCAGGAGGGGCCGGGCAGGGCGCGGGGCTGGAGGGATGCAGGGCTGCGTTAGGCACCTCTTGGTCTGCAGCGCTCTCAGGGTCGGAGCCAGGCTGGCTCTGGGGAGCACGGCAGCAGCTGACCTGCTGAGCATGGCCCCTGCAAAGCTCCTTTCCTCTCTCCCTGTGGGTCACCTATTCAAGGGGCTGATGGCATCAAAAGCGGGTCAAAATCTTGCAGAAAGGTTGCACTACTGCTGGAGTACCACAAGAGTTTTTTCAGGAGGAGCAGTGACTGGGAATACAGAAGCTCTGCTTCAGCAGGGCCAATCCTCAGGGCAGAGTGAATTCCTGTTTGGACCAAGGTTCCTGGACCTTGAAGTCTGAATTTTGCTTCTGTGCTGTTTGGTCATGAGGTTCAAGGACCATTGCATATGGCGTGAATAAAGCAGGAGACACTGAGAAAATTGCTGGGCTTCATGGCACTGAAGTCTGCCTCAGCATGGAGCTGACAGATATAACCCATAAAAGGCTTTTGCGGGGGATCTGACATCATATTCTGTTTTTAAACACTAGTATTGGGCATTACCTAATCCATGTTAAATGGGTTGGGAAGTGACAACAGACTAAAAAACACTAGTAATCAACACAAAACTGTCACTGAATGGGGACATTTCTGTCGGGATCTCAAGGAAACAGTGAAGGCTTTGTACTTTTCAACATTTCTATCAATTATCTAAAAATAAATCTAAAATTTGCAGATAACATCAAGACTGGCAGAATGGCATATACACATAAAAGCAAGCAGCTTTACAGACTTAGCTAAATTCCTGGGTGAGCAGGGCTGCTCAATTAAAATGTGTTTTCGCACAGGCAGATGAGTGTTAGCTCTTTTGGTTCAGGGCAGACATGAGCTGTGGAAGGAAGGACCAGCTCCGGCAGGGATCTGCAGAAGGTGAGCGTGCTGGCCGTCATTCCCAGGCCAGCAAATTGGGGCAGGATTTAAGAAGATCAAGGACAGGGTACAGAAGGTAATTTTAGCTTTTATATAAGACATTGATTGGACTGGTAGAAAGATGCTCTTCCTTTGATACTTTCTGCTTAGTGAGTCCCAAGAAATATTGATGCTGTGGGATTAATGCCATCTCCCTGAGCATCCTAACTGGTGTTACTGGTGGGCAGGCCATGGCCGTGTGCTGTGAGCACAGAGACCTGAACACTGGCTGAGCTGGGGCATTGCTGCCTCACTGCCACCCCTCTGCCTTGGACAACACCGTGTTCCCCTGGCTGTCTGGGTTATGCAGCCTTCCTCAGGCAGCATCACAGGGTGACTTCAGTCCCCAAATTCTTGCCCGATGCTGTGGAGGGGGCGTTTGGTGATGGGGTATATGACAGTGCATGCTCTGGGAAAAGGCAGAGGGCAGTGCCAGGGTACCCCACACAGACATGCCTTGCATGGGACCACTGGCGAGACCTTCCATGGGTCTTGGATGCACCAGGACAGGCTCTTCCGGACACCACACTCAACCTCAGGCTGCCATGGGCACTGGTCCTGGCTCTGGGTTTGACAGACAGTCCCCACTGTAGGAGCCAGATCTGGTATGCCAGGACCTCATGGGGCAAAGAGATAGAAGTCAAATGTACACAGGGTTCTCAGTTGCATTTGAGTTTTCTTCCCAAGGGAATGTGTTATCAGGGTAGGACCCCATCAGTATGGGGTCAATGAGGGCAAGCAGGAGTTGGGAATGTTCCAGCATGGTGGTGTAGATGCAAGTGACTCTAGAAACACCCCTAGTGTTTTATGACATGAACATAAAAATGAGGCCATGTAGTGTGGTCTTAAAGGTACATAAGGAAACAACCCTGTCATGGGTAGCTTCCCTGAGATGACGTATGGCTTTGTATGCAAACTCCTAAGACAATCTTTTATTTTTTCTGGGGTGGGGAATGATGAGACACTGACCCAGCCCCAAGGGATCAGGTCAGCAGCCAACACAACCCAGCTCTTGGTTGCTTCATTTGCAGAGACGTCAAGGAACCACAACACCTCCTGGAATCAGAGTTTTGGTCTCAGGTTGGCTGTACCCATCATGGCAGTTAGAGAAGCAGCGTTGAAAGAAGTAGCGTTGAAGGCTTTTGGACAGTCTGTTTCATTTCAGCTCTTTGCATTTAGATCATTTCAATTTTACACCTAAGCAAGAACATCCCTGGCTGAAGCTGTGTACTGGGGCACCAGGGTCCCCTGCAATTTGGCAGGTGTGTTTTAAACCTGCTTCTGTTCCAGGGGAGGTCATAAATGTCCTCTGAGGGAGTTTATGTGCCCCCAGGCACAATTCGCTTAGCTTTGAAGTTAGAGCTGGATCACCACTCTGCCTCATCAGCACAGGAATGGAAAGAAACTGCCATTTACTGTTAGGTCTTAAGCACAGGCAGGTGCCAGGTGGGTGCCTGAAAAGGAAACAGTACAAGTGCCTCTGAATCACAGAATCACATGGGATTGAAAGGGACTTCTGGAGATCATCTTGTCCAACCCCCAGCCAGAGCAGGGTCACCCAGAGCAGTTGGACAGGAACACATCCAGAGAAGGGGACTCCACACTCTCTCTGGGCAGCTTGTTCCAGGGCTCTGCCACCCTTAAAAGTAAAGAAGATTTTCATCATGTTGAGATGGAATTTCCTGTGTTCCACTTTGTGCCTGTTGCCCCTTGTCCTGTCCCCGGACACCACTGAGAAGAGTCTGGCCCCATCCTCCTGACACCCGCCCTTTAGCTATTGCTCAGCATGGATGAGATCCCCTCTCAGTCTACTCTTCTCCAGCTGGACAGCCCCAGGTCCCTCAGCGTTTCCTCAGCAGGGAGAAACTGTAGTAGAAAGGTCATGTTTTACAGGACCTGTCCAGGCAGACCGTAGAGGCAACATAACCTCCCTCATGTACAGGAGAAACAGGGTCTGACCACAGACACTGCCATGCAGGTTGCTTAATACAACAAGTTGTGTGAGATATCAAGATACATGAAGGGAGCTGAGGCCAGAGGAGAGGAAGGTGGAAATGCTCTCACTGGGGCACCAGTGTTGGGCTGGCTCCAGAGGCAAAGCTCTGCAAGAAGGCTTTTCTCAGTGATCTGTGCAGAACTAATGATATAGCTAAAAAGGGAGCTGAAATGTAATACGAATCCTGAGATCAGAAGGAAGATAAGCAGATGTAAACATCTCAAATTTCTACAATAGGGGCTTTTTTTCCAAAGGTGATGAAAAGAATCTTACCAGCAGCACCAAAGCTGATTGGGGGTGAGACAGCAGCCCCAAGACTCCTGAGATAGGGGGATTTATTTAGAAGACAACCACGGGCAAATATGTTTTTTTTCCCCTTGCTTTTTGATGAGGAATATTGCTGGAATCAGCTCAAGGGACGGAGGCTTTGATCATGCTTTTGTGGAGCTAGAAAAGCTGCTTTGAATTCCGGCACAAACCAAATCCCAGGAGGGACTGTGTGCATGATGTTCACACTGGTGTAGAGGCCCCTGTTCAGATGGTGGGACTGTCCAGACACAGTCACCATCCCCTCTTGAAATCCTGCACTTAGATATGAATGGGCAACAGAGCACTGATACCCTCACTGTGCTGCGGATGAGCCGAGAAATTAAAGGCAGCTACCCAAATCTGAGCTGCTCCTTGCAGAGGAACCCAGAGCACCAGGTACTTCCAGAGGACAGCCCATATGAACCATCTTAGTACCTATTTTAAGACAGAAATATCCAGATGCCAAAGTTATTATGGAGGAAACCAAGGTCAAACTGCAAATAGCCTCTGGTATTGCAAGGACCAAGGCTTCCTCCAGCTGTGCTTCTGGGGGTGCATGGTAAGACCGCTTTCCAGAGAAGGTCCTCGGTGTGGAGTGGGAAGGAAATATAAAGGGGAGACAGATTCATAGCAGTAGCTGTTAAACATATTTCTGCTAAGCATGCCAAGAAAAGTAGTGCAAGTGTGTAAGAAGAATATATCTTCTGTGCTGAGGTGGGTCATAAATATGCTTCACCCAGGAAAATTGTCATTGGGATTTTTAAATAGTGACATTAGATGTGCTAGAGGACAGAAAAGATCCATATCCAGTGCCATAGGAATGTGATAAAAACAGTATGTGTGGATTTGGCTAGATTTGTCCTATCCTCAGAAACAAGAGTATTTGTCTAGAGAGTGTTAATTGGAGTAGCATGAAAATATTCCAAAAATAAGTATCTTTTTTATTCAGGAAACAGTGTTTCTCTGAAGGAAATTGCTTTAGGAGTGACACTAATTTTCAATTACTTTTTTTCATTCCCTGCTTCTATTTTTAAGCAAAATGTTTGAGAAACAAAACTTCTTTACAAGACTTTGAAAGTACATTTAGTTGAGTGTGTGGATTTTTCTTCATTTTGGCCACTGAAAAACCTGTGAGAATGGAGAAAACTCAGCTTCTCCTGTGTGGATATTGGCTTCCCAGCTCATGCCACCTGACAAAAGCAAACCTTTTCCAATGGTAGCTTTCTCTATGAAATCGTGAATAATTAAAAGGAAAGATTTGACTTTTAAAAATGAGGTCTTCTCCACTTGCTCATGTTTTTGAACTGGACAAGGATCAAATGAGAGGGAAAATCACAAATTCTATGTGGGAAAATGAAATCTTCATATGAAAGTAATTGCAGAGAGATTTCTTTTCTTCCTGAGAATACAGTAATTGAAAAAACAATCAGAGACCTCCTTAGTTTTCTTAGCAGTTTTAGTGTTATTATTTCCCTGAGCCATTTTGGAAGATTTTTCTCAGACTAGTGATGGAGACAAACCAAGTTAAATTTATTCCCAACACCTGTACAATGTGGCAAAGAGCTGTAGGTTCCCTGATAGGCATCCAAGATAATTGCTATGGCATCCTTTCTTTCCAGTGAAAGCCTGCCCTGGCACCACAGCTTTCACCATAAAAACACATTTATCTGCCCCAGTGTGATTAAGCCCTTGGAAGGGTGGCCAGAATGTAACCCATGTGGCAAGGGGCAGCAGAGGCAGCTCTGCCAGAAGCGATTCAGCAGCTCCGTGCACACCCCACGCCATTCCTCCCAGCCCTGGAGCCAGCCGGGCTTGACCATAAACTTCTCCTTCCTCACCTTCCTGCATCACCCCTTTGTGTAGCCGGTCTCAGCCCTGGCTAGCAGCTTGAAGATGCGGGGCGAGAAGAAAGCACGGATGCGCCGGAGAGCCCAAGGAGCGCAGCCCCGTGGATGCTTTGAGCTCATCCCCCGTTTGACTCTACCCCCTGCCTCCAAACTCGGCTCTTCCATGCATTATGAATCCAAAATCTGCTGGGACTGGCCCTTCTGCCAGGGACTTGCTGTGTCCGCAGGCTGCCCGTTCCCATGGCTTTGCCCCCCAAAGCACTCAGGCTTTGCACTTGGCTGCTGCCTTTGTTCTCTTTTCGTCTTCGCTTTATCATTCCACAGCTCCCGTTTGTAGCCAGCACTTCCAGCCTGACAATTAACAGTTGCAATTAAGAGTTGCAGAGGTAGGTGTTTCCCCTCTGAAGGGACCTGATGTTTTCCATGCTGAGCATGAGAGAGATTCCCACTGAGGTAGCTAATTTGTGCTGCTTAGTAAACACAGCTGAATATTGTCCTTGCTGGCTACGTCTAAAAAGTTGCAAAGCATTAAACCAGGCTTTTTAACCTATTTACCGACAATCCCAAATTCCTGTCAAAAATGAAAATGCATGAATTTTAGGTGATTTTGCTCAGACCATGCTCTTCAAAGCTGCTAAGCAGTTTGAAAATCAGATAAAACAATGAGGAAAAACAGTAGTTACCAGTGAAGGATTTTTTTCCCCCATCCATTTTAAGGAAAGAGTTGCTACATAAAAGGTAAGATATAAGGGTGGTCCACAGAATACATCCATAGAACTAACACCGCTAAGTAGATGGAGCATCAAAATGCTTCTGTTGAGTTCGCAAATCCTTTAGCAATTGATAAAATGGTAGAAGCTGGGAAATAATGGGAAAAGATGATCTGGTCCTGAATGGAAAAAAAATCTGCAAAAATCAAAACAAACAACGAGTGGCATGGAGTATTTTCACTGACTTTTAGCTCTTGAATTCAGACATGCTACTGGTGTCCAATAATGGCATTTTATGTCTTGAATAGTGAATGCCAGTATGAAGTTAATAGTGAAAATATGTATTTTACAAATAAGACTGTGTCTCGGTATCTGCAGGGGAAAATATGTTTAGATCCTACTCTGCTTGTTGCTAAAAGTGATCTAATGTTGCAAGCGAAACAAGAAAAGCCTCCAACAATATCTGTCTGGTGATGAGAAATGATTAATTTAATACCTGCTGGAATAGCTTCGTAGGCATCCCCAGGACAGCTGGATGGATTGTACACGATACAGAGATGTAGCACTGTGCAAATAAAACAATGAAGAAATAAGGAAGTGTTATTGATGGAGATTATTTCTCCCCTTACTTGATCATAACAGTTTTATATCTGTGTAAAAATGAATTCTAGTTTGTAATGTGGTCTCTGGGAGTTGTATTTATTCTGTTTATTGGTATCAGGAACTTATTACTTTGCATAAATTATTCATGTGAATCAGACATGCTTATGATACTCACATTATTTGTGTTTGGAGGGATGGGGAGCAGAAAGCCACCATAATACGTCTTTTTTTGAGAAAGAGCACTTGGAAATCATGGGGCATGAGAAAACCCCAGTGTGAACAGCGCCGTGCTGCTTACACTCCACACAAAAAAATATTCCAGTCCGATAAACCATGAGGGTGGTGGGGCATCCTCACCATGCACGGTGGAGCACAGTGCAGAGCCTCCCTCCATGGGGCTTCGTGGGGCACAGCAAGGGCCCTCAAAGTAGCAAAGGGTAGAGGGGAGTAGCTCTCCCCTAGCAAAATACAAAGTTTATCCCACAGCCTTTCAACGTGGAGGATTATGTGCAGAAATGGCATTTAGGTAAAGATTTAACATCTTGCTGGAACATCTGTTCTTTAGCCATAAAAAAAGGGGCTGGGTGGCTATTGCTCTGTGATCAGCAGGAGATCAGAAAGATCAGCATAACAGTCCCCTCTGGTTATGAATTTGTAGCAGGGAAGTACAATCACTTCATTCACTGGCCTCCACTGGCAAACGCCAGGCAGGAGGAGCCCATAAGATGAACAACAAACTGCTGGGATTGTGCCTGTAGCTGCTGCTTGACCCACAGGTCACACATCAGGGACACATGTTGGGTTCTCGGCCTTGCAATGGGGTCTTTTGCAAACCAATTAGCTTCTATTTCCCTCTGCAGTTGGTATTTGTCTTAAAAGCATATTTCTTTCCTAATGAGATGGAATTTTGATTAAAATGCTATTAAAGTTTGGTTCTGATGTCAAGAGATGGATTTGGCAGGGGTGCTGCTGCAATGGATCCCATGCAGCTAGAAGGGAGGGTGCTGCCTCGTTCGCCCTGGGGGCTGTTTCCTTCCCAGGGCTGTTGTTTCTGCACAAGCCTTCCCCCCGGGTAGCTGCTGCGTTGTTGCCTTTTTGCAAGCGGTATTTCAAAAGACCTGGCTGACGTGCACTTTTTTGGAGCATCCTTGGAACCACTGGGGTGGTTTTGGGTCCATCTGAGCCACGTGCCTGTCCCATTGCAGCTGGTCCTTCGTTAATCATACCCTAGCGGTGATGCACTCAGCGAGCTGCAAAACGTTGCCGCACAGCCTGTCTCGCTATCTCGTTCGGAGCAAAGCTTGAAATTCCTCTGGTGCATCTTCCTCCAGCTGCATTTTCTGCATCCAGATCTCACACCTGCACAGTGGTGTAACCACAACAGCCTGTCCACCCTGGTTTGGGTGAAGAGCAGAGAGAGCCCACACTGAGGCTCCGATGGCTTTATCATAGGAAGAGAGTAGCCCTCTGTGAGCACCTCAGGCACCGGACTGCAGCACCAGGGGCTGGGTGTAAATTTTCAGCTGTCAAGTGGCTCAGTCCTCCTCCAGAAGCCTGGGAAGCAGTGAGTAAACTGGCCAGGTGCTCAGCGACTTGCTTTTCTCCACTGACAAGAGAAGAATCGAGTGCCCTGGCGAAAGCCACGCTTCACTGATGATGGAAAACAAAAGGGCAGCAGAGGAAAAAACTGTATTATGCAGTAACCAGCAACTTTTTTCTCAAAGCACACAGGAATCACTTAAAATCTTTCTCTCATCTTGATGAAGCAGCTGGTAAGGAAGCCACTTCCTTCCCCTGTGGGGTGCTGTCATCCTTCATGGCAAACTTTGGCCATGCCAGGTAGCAAACCACCAGGCTGGCTGCACAGCCCCAGCAGAGCGAGCTGCCCACCACCCTCTCCTCCCAGCTGCTCTGGGAGGGTCCATCTCCATCCCCAAACCACTCAACTTCCTCACAGCTGAGCTGGAATGAGCCACAGCCATCTGAAAAAAAACTGGAGAGAGGGCAGGTCAGTTATAAAGGGGCAATCCTGCAAGGCAGGCTCAAGTGAACGATACGCATCTTAACCCATCGGACACACGGACTTAAATCAAGGCACAGGGAGCACAGGTGGGACTTGTGATAGGAGAAATGGTAAAGCCATGACCCCACAAATGACTTGGAGATCATTTGAGACAACCACCTAACGGCAGCTCTCTCCAAGATAAAGGAAACTGGGATGGGTGAACATGAGCCAAAAACTCATTCATAGGGAAATGCCGACTGGGGAGAAAGAGGTGGTGTGATTTCTGTATACAATATTAGGGAGAGCAAACTACTGGGTCTGTATCTGATATCCACATAGTTAAAATATATTGTCAAGCCGGAAAAGGTAGACAAAGACTTGCAAGGATGAGTCAAGGTTTGGAAAACCTGCCTGAGTGTGACAAACAGAAGGAGCTCCGTCTTTCAGTTTATTAAAGTGAAGTTTATGAATAATAGTCACAGCACAAAAATCCACCCATAGGGTGCAGATTACTGATAGCAAAACAGTGTCTAATTTTGCTGATAAGGACAGATCAAGAGCCAGTGGTAGGAAATTGCAGGCATGGAAGACTGCGTCTGAAAACGAAGCACAGACTGCAATTTATGATAATGTTAGCTATTTAAGCAGTGCTGGACTTTTTGCTAGAACCACTGAAAAATTAGACACACTGAAGCTGTGCGTTGTGGGGTCCAGGTTGGACGGGCTGGATCTTGCACAGACATACAGAGCCCTATGGCTGCACAAAGTCCAAACGAGCAGATTTTTAGGCAGCAGCCTGAGACGGCAATTTTAGGACTGAAATTTAGGATGTGTGCTCCAGTACTACACCCAGAGGCATGTTCAAAACCCATGTTTTCTTGGGTATTGCCTTAGTGGACCCTCATCCTTCAGTTTGCTCAAAGCAGGAGGAAGTGCTAAGCCATAAGCTCATATTTCAGGCAGAAATAGCGAGGTCAAGCTGCGTGGGATGTCAGGCTGGCCCGTACGGGTGTACTTCTCTGAGTCCCAAACACTCCCTGCTCCCTGGGTGCAGCCTGCTGTACGTCATTTCACAAACGGTGAGAAATTAGTTCCTGATCCTGGATATAAAAGCCAAGGGCAAACAAAGACCAAGATTGCTGGTGTCAGTACTGTCCTTCCAAGAGGTAATTTGCTTCCACAGATTGTCCCTTTCCAGGGAGAAGGAAATTGCACCAAAGCGAGCAAGGGGCATAGTGGAAACCTCAATGGAAATCAACCCAAGAGAACAAAAGACACTTCCCTTGCATCCTGCCTGGCACCTACATTCCCGATCATCGCTTTGCAAGTGGCTTGAAGAGACTCTGTGCATTCACTGGGCTGCCTACAACTGCTAATCGCCTGGCATGAAGGAGGGCCCTAATGTTTGGTAGAAAGAAGATGTGAACCTGCAGCTAACAGCCTTGGAAAGCGTTCTTCCCTGACTATGCTGAACATGCAATGCATTTGCTTCCTCTTTTCTGAATTCCTCGGGTTTACCTGCACTCATTTACTAGAAGAAGTGACATCACCAAGAGTAGAGATGTTCTCCAGCGCACAGACTAACAAAAATGACCAGGACATCTCTAAGAAACTGCAAATATTTAATCATCAATAGCTCTGGGCCAGAATCAGTCATTATTAAATCACCTCTGTAATAAGTCTAACCTTGATAGAGGTGCTGGACTCTCATTCAGCTCATGCCAGCTCTGAGGGTTACATTCACGTTCCTAGAAACATCGATGATGTTGCGACGTGTGGTTCTCCTTGTGTGTCATTCTTTCCCAACCATTGCACCAGATCACACTTTTCCGTGAATGTCCAAGCCACATGCATTCTCTGAATCACAGCCCCATCCCTCCCTCACTGCTCCAGGGAAAGGAGCTCAAGGAATAATTAACTTTACTGCTTCCTGTAAAATCACTTGTTTTTCTGGGCCCTGGAAGGCAGGAGCTGGCAACATTGCGTGTATGTTAGTGACAGCTCAGATCTTTCACCTCCTTCTGCTGTTTTTGCAAATGGAGGGCAAGACTGCCTTGTCTGATTGTCACGAGCAGAGATATGCAAGTAATTGTTTTCTTGATTTGTCCAGTGATCCAGAAAGAAATAATTGTTTGAGGTTGACCCAAAACCACAACTTTACAGAGTTTTTGGTAATGTGAAGCAGTTCATATTGGGTTAAAATGCCAAAAGAAACACTTCCTCTGACAAGAAGTGAATTGTTTTATCTTGGAGGAGTTGTTTTTAATCGGATTTACAGGAGGGGGGAGTTTTGCTTTATAGCTGCTCACCTGCCTTGCGTTGGAGCTGGGATGGGAACCAAGCACTCCTGTGGCTTGAGAGAGAGCTATAGGCTGGGTGGACACAACCTACACTGGGCTATAGGGCAAGAAGGACAGGACCTTATCCTCCTGCATGTGTCCAATATGCTGAGCCATTAATCACAATAGGCAGAGTGTTCCCTCCTGGCCTACGGGCATGTGTCAGAGTGATTGGGACCCTGGCAGGATTCATCTGCCCAAACATAGATGCAGACTAGAGATGTCTCCATCTGAGTAATCATCAAGAGTCCCATTATGGTCAACAGTGAGAAATCATCTCTGCCAGAAAGCCATCAATCTTGCTATCAGGGAGATATCTAAGTAGGCAAAAGCAGTGACTTGCATGCTGAAACCTGTTATTTTTCTCTAGCTTGGCTGCATGTGCCTAGACTGTGGAAGTATAAATTTGGGCTTATGAATTTCTCCTTTCCTTGCTCCTCCCCTAGTTTTCAGCTTTACTTCTGAAGACACAGGACGGGAAGAGCACTGGTGAATGCCCCATCCCTGGGTTGAGATGCGAGGGGTACATTTCACCCAGACACATACTTGGGCACTGTGCTACTGAGCACAGACAGCATCTCTTCCAGCTTCATTCTCAATGTATGCTCATGCCAGTTTAATGCCTGCATCTCCCCAGGACTCCAGCATCCTCATTTGGAGAAAGCTGCAGATTTTTTCTCAGCTAGTACAATTCATGAATTTCAATCATGCTTTAGGATGCTTCTCCAGCTCCGAGACATGGCCGTCACGGTGAGTCACAGCACTGGGATGGTGCCTTCCTCATCAAATGCTCTGGCATTTTGGGAACTGCTGTACTGAGTTTGGAAAAGGAGACAAGAAAGAAGAAGTGAGCATAGACCACTAGAGAGGAAAACTTTCTTAGGAAGGCAGATACCCGTAGTGGTCATCCATTCAGTCCAGAAATTCACCTTCCCACAGGCTGTGCTGTGGTCTCTGCTGTGCAAAGTGAAGCTGGGGCAGCAGAGGAGCGGGTTGCTCAGGGCAGAGGCACTGCACAGCTGCTGTCCCCAAACACATCCCACTTGTAGGAATGGTTTGGAAGCTCCTCTTCTTCCTCTGCCACTTGGTGGCTGATTCACTGAATCCCAACTGTGACTGTTAGGTTTTCTGCCTGGAAGCCCTGGCTTGTCAGGAGGATTGAGAGCATGAGTATGATTGTCTGCTCATGGGAAAGAGATATATTTGTTTTAGCCTCTTCCCACAATAACGTTAGGACTAGCTCCAGAAGCGTTGCTTACCCAGTCGGGCATTACTCTCTTCCTTCCTTCTTATTTTCTTTTTCATTTTCATCTGCTCAGGAAATGGAAAGACTCTTCTGCCTTCCTGTCTGATGGAAATCCTATAAGAAGAGATGGAATTTGTATTGTATTGTGAAGGCACCTGCTTGGAGACTGTCTTCCACAGTCTGGGATCTCTCCTTCCAAGATGCTCAGCTGCCCATGAGAGAGAAGTGAGGGATGCAGTGAACAGTGCCAGTGGTGATGTCCATTGGCCTTCTCCCAGAGACTACACCCTGGTTCCAGTGGTCTCCACCAGTATATAGCACACAGCATAGTCCTTCCATGTATTTTTGGTTCATAATGTACCCATCCCCTTCCACATCCTTCAGCATCAGAAATATTTGGCTTCATTCCTAAAGACCCCAGAATTCTCCCATTTTCCAGTGGGACCTCCCTTTACACCCATGAGTCTTAGAAGAAGAGCTTGATCAAAGACATCCCAATGGAGCGCTGGTCCATTGCAACCATCCCAAGCACATGGTGATAGTGAGTACACTTGGGGAAGGAGGACAGCAACGTGACCATGAAGAAAGCACTCACATGCTGGGAACTTAATGAAAGCGATGTAGAGGTACAACCGATACATGGCCCCTCAGTATCATATGACAAAATATTAAACAGGACAATTCTCCCGCGTGGCAAAGGCTTTTAACAGGACTAAGTATCTGAGTATGAAGAATGCCCCTACACGTGTCCTTCAGTTCCCAGCACTGACTACTGCAGATTTCATCACAAAAGGACTTAGCACTTGAAAGGAAGAAGAAGAGATTCTGACTAATTTGCTGACTAAATATTTACTAAAATAGATTGCAGCAATAAAAGTCAAAAACTCCCCAAAGTTAGGATGCAGATTGAAGATCTAGAAAATACAAAAGGAGAGGTTCTGGTGAAAAATCTAACTCTGTCCTAGCTTATGTAAAGACACATATTTTTTCATAGAATCAGATAATTTAATTCCAAGCTAAAGCAAAACTGAAACTGAAATTTTGGGAAAACCAGAAACTCAAAGAAGAATTTGGTTTTGGGTAAAGTGAAAACTTGTTTGACAAACCACAAACATTTCAATTTAAAATCGGCAAATCCTTTTTTTTTTTTTTTTAATTAACCTCAAACTATAAAAAGCACAATGATTGGAAACCAAAGAATATGACATTGCCCAAGTGTCTTTAATAAATGCACAAGCTGCAAAACAAATATGGATTTCCAAAACATTTTGGTGTTAACACATTTGCATTTTCACTGACTAAAAGTATTCCTACAAAATTTCAGCCAATTCCCTCTCTAATATTCTGCCTTCTCAATGCAATCATTTAATACTGATTTAAAGTCTGTGAAATGAAGGATGAAGAGCTGATATTTCTCTGTAGTCTTTTGATTTTCTATATTCTGACTTTGGTCCATTTGATCCGTAACACACAGATTTCAGTAGCATAAGGGATTTTTTACATTTATTTTCATAATTTAATGTTTGTTTTAGAAAAAGGAGGGGAGGAAAAGCTGCCAGGGCTTAATCATGCGGCAATCTTGAATCTTACCATGACTGGGGGAGGAAAAGAAGGTTTGGCATCTTTGCTGCAGTGCTAATTTGCATTGAGGAGGATCTTTACCCTTCGCAGCTAAAAAAGATGAAGTGCTAACTTCCAAAGTGACATTTTGGAATTTGTGTGGAGGTTCTCACGCTGTTGGAGCTGCATTTAACACTCTGACTGTTACTTTTATTAAGCCAGGGATGGCAAATTTGTCCAGAGGAATAAATGCTGTGGGGGGAGGCGGTGACGGTGTTTAACTCAGGAAGGGAAGTTTATCCCCACAAATAAATTGATATGGTAGCAAAATCCATGACTCTGGAAACCTGGGAGATGGAAGGCTCTGACCACCGAGGCACACGTTCCTCAGCACCATTCTTCAAAGGTCTCCTTGTCACCCACCAGAAGAGCCCCTTCTCACCCTTCTGGGCCAAAATCAAGAAAGACAAAAAGCTGCATTTACACACAGGGTGGCAAATCCTCTAAAGTCTGCAGCTAAGCCAATTCCACAGTTTAATTCCCCAGTGTTATGGCATTTTGTTTCAGCTCTGCTCAGGGCATCTGTGACCTGTGTGGACAGCTAAAGCTGCTTTTGGTCAAAGCATGACTCAGTAGCCATTCAGAGTGTGCACTGCAAAACATGTCCCATTTTCCAGCTCTGCCTGGGAAAGGCTTAGATACAGATACAGACTGGTTTCTACTGACAGCATCCTGGTACATGCACATCATCACAATGCTGGGTTTCCCCATGGTGTTGCCTTCATGCCACAGGGACTTCCAGAAACTCTGAGCTTTGCTGATCAAGCACATCCAGAAGATTTTGTGTGTGTGAGTATGAATGTGTGCACATGTGTGTGATCACAAGGTGGTGAGATTCTCCCCTTGTCCACCTCTGCTGCTGCAAGCCCACTCACCCTGGCAGTCTCCTTGGAAATGGAGCAGGCTGAAGGTTCAGGACAATGCCTTTAGTAGTCCAGGTGGTTTCTTTCCAGTTACAATTCAGTAAGCATTTCTCTTCATTAAACATTAATGAGAAGCCTGAGTAGTGGCTATCCATGTGATGCCATGGTGCAGCTCCTGCAGCTTCCTGCTCAAGCCAACCCAAACCCTTCATTCCAGGAGTTTGTGTAGAGTGTTTAGCACCCGACTCAGAGGGACTCACGTGGAATAGAGCATGAAATCACTGTCATGGTAAGCAGTGAGCAGTCATCATTTCTCCTTATTGCTCATAAACAGGTGCAGCAAGCTCCTCTAATAATGTTTATTTGTGGTTTACAGACTTCTGTGCACTAGAAAAGCATGGTCCTGGGTAGAAAAGGAGCTCAGAGCTGTGTTTTAAATGCAGTCTGGTAGAAGGGAGAGGCTTTTCCAGCCTTTGAAGGACACCTAGAAACCAAGGAGTAATCATATTGTTTTAGACACAAAGGTTAGAAAGACTAGTTTCCTCTAGTGCAAAAATGCATCCAGGAACAGCACTGAGATGGGAAGTTGTAGCTCTTGGATGGAGATGATGCATTCTAGGGCTGGAGCAGTATGGATCTGATCCACTCCTAGGACTGCCAAAATTGCAATAGCTTCATGCCTGGTCCAGACTGGGAGAGGCTGATAACTGAGTCTGTAAGCAGTGCTCTGCACAAAACACTTGGGTTTTGGGATGGATTAATAGTTACTGTGATTTTAAGATGTTGTGCAGCTTCACACATACAGCTGGTAAAGCTCCCCTTCATTTTTCCAGTAGCAAAATGTGAGTTACGTCCAGGGTTCTATTGCCATCCACTCTGAGAAATCACCAATGTAACTGTCTGCTAATGAAAAATAATGGTAGCAGCATCTTCTCTTTGTCCTCTGCCTTGCTTCTCTGGACCAGTTAGACCTTGTGAAGTCCCCAAGCTCTGTAAGGACCCACTCGCATTGGACCTGATTTAAATTCCACTGAAGTTTGTAGAAAGCCTCCATCGGTCTCATATACATTTTTAACAATCCATCAGCCATTAAAAGGGAGCCAAAAAGGATGGGTGGGTAGATTCCAAACAATTGTGACCCTCCTCAGAAAAATCTTTGCCCACGTTTCAGACCTGATTCATGAAATGTCCCTCCATTAAGAAGGGACACAGGAGAGCAATCCCCAGGAAAGGGGCCCTCAGCCTCCCCAAGCCCTCCTCTTCCTCCCACAGTAGGGTACCTTTAAGGCCACAGACCCCCCCAGGCTGCCAGAATATGGTTATTTGCACAGCCATCACAGTGGCCTCCTGATGTCACGAGTTACCTCACCGTGTTCTGTTCTGGACTGTCTAAATTCTGTCAACCCCCAGCAGTTGCCATCTCCTCTGCTCTGAGCCCCAAGAAAAGGGGATGAGACAACATGGCTTCCACCAGGCTGCTGCACCAGGAGAAGTTCCTCAGAGGTCTCCCGAGGTTCCTGGGGCCTAGAGATGGTGTTTCTTCAGCCTGAGGACAAGAAGGCTGCCTGACGGGAGGTTGGAGATGAAACCAGACCCTCCACAGAGGTTCATGGAGAACAGAAACAGGTCAAGCTGTTGGCAACATGTGCCAGTGTCTCACCACCCTCACAGCAAAGAATTTCTTCCTGAGATCTCATCTCAATCTCCCCTCTTTTAGTTTAAAACCATTACCCCTTGTCCTATGGCTCCCCTCCCTGATAACGAGTCCCTCCCCAAGAACATTGAAATAAGGAGCAGGTGGTCCAGGATTCTGGAATTGAAGTTGCTCTGGTGGCTCCGGACTGGGAGCACAAGAGTGAGCTGTTTGTAGCTTGGTGGGCCCATGACACATCAGGACATTTTGGAAGGGATGCAACATACAAATGGGCTCATGATCAAGGCGTGGACTTGACTGTTGATGCCATTGCACAGGTTATCCATTAATATAAAACATGTACCATAATCAAACAAGGCAAGCAGCTAAAGTCTTTTTGGTACAGAGGATGCTGGCTGAAATGTCAATATGGGCAAGCCTGGCAGATAGATGGTGTCACACTACCACAAACCCACCATGGCATGTGCTTTACATGGTGGAAACAACTGCTGGATGGTTGGAAACATACCCTGTCACCCATGCCACTGCCCAGAGTACTGTCTTAGGCCTTGAAAAGCAAGTTTTACCATGACATGGCACCCCTGAAAGAACCAAGTCAGACAATCGGACTCATTCCAAAACAACCTCCTAAGCACCTGATCCAAGGAGCATGGCATTGACTGGGTATATGACATCCCCTATCATGCATCAGCCTCTGGGAAAATTGAACGATAGAATGGACTGTTAGAAACTACCCTGAGAGTGATGGGTGCTGGGACATTCAAGCACTGGGATACACGTTTAGCAGAATCCACTTGGCTAGTTAACAGTAGAGGATCTGCCAGTTGACCTGGCCTTGCCCAATCCAAATCCCTGCACGGTGTGGAACATGATAACATCCCCATAGTGCATATAAGGAGCCTGCTGGGAAAGACAGTCTGGGTCATCGCTTCCTCAGGAAAGGGTAACCTATTTGTGGGATTGTTTTTGCTGAAGGATCTGGACGCACAAGGATCTGGGTAATGCAAAAGGATGGGTGAGGCCAAGGTACACAATCACCTTGTGTACCTCAAGGTGATGTAAGCCTGTGTGAAAACAATCCAAGATTTCACTTGTCACCACTGCTGTGACTGCCACAGCAGGACTCTCTGACTGCCAGCCAAACTAGAGGCAAGAGGAGGAATTCATTGCAAGGTTAACCCTACAAGCTGGCCCAAAGGGACTAGCAATGGAGATTGTAATGGAAATAGCTTTAAGTGGTTGTAACCCATGATTTGAGTTGGAGGTTACAGGAATTTCTAGAGCAGGAACCACTTGAATCAATGCATAACAGGCCTTACAAGAAGTTCCAGTGCAGCAGTGACCCAACCTTAGCTGGCTTTGGCGCCCAATAACTCCATGCAACACCCCACCTCTCCGAGCCTGAGTGACCAACATAACAGATGGAGCCAAAAGTCATGGACTAAATTGACTCGAGGGACATTTTGTGGTTATTTGTGGGTATTTTATGACATTTTGCAAGAGTGGTCCATCGACTAAGGGAATGATATCTGTGTATTATTTCAAAGGATGGGAAGGGGAGTGGTGGTTAATGAGGAAGCATTTGATAGTATAGGATCTGACATGATGTAAATGTATGGAATAAGGGGTGGAGAATGTGCTGATTTTGTCTAGGATAAAATTAATTTTCTTCATAGTAACTAGTATGGGGCTATAATTTGGATTTGTGCTGAAAACGGTGTTGATGATACAGGCAAGTATCATCATTATTGCTGAGCAGTGCTTACACAGAGTCAAGGCCTTTTCTGCCCTTCACATCGCCCTACCAGTGAGTGGGCTGGGGGTCCCCAGGAAGCTGGGAGGGGACACAGATGGGACAGCTGACCCCAACTGACCAAAGGGATATCCCATACCACAGGAAGTCATGCTCAGCAATATAAAGCCGGGGAAGAAGAAGGAAGGTGGGGGGATATTCAGAATGGTGGTGTTTGTCTTCCCAAGTCATCGTTAGATGTGATGGAGCCCTGTTTTCCTGGGGGTGGCTGAACACCTGCCTGCCCACGGGAAGCAGGGAATGAATTCCTTGGTTTGCTTTGCCTGCGTGCATGGCTTTTGCTTTATCTATGAAAATGTCCTTATCTCAATCGATGAGTTTTCTCACTTTTACCTGTCCGATTCTCTCTCCATCCTACCAGGGGAGAATGAGTGAATGGCTGTGTGGCACTTAGTTGCTGGCTGGGATTAAACCACAACATATATGAAACATCTGAGGGAGGAAGAGAGTGGTTTGGTATCTAAAAATCCTAATTTTGCTTTAATCCTAAAACCAGTATATCCTTATATGCTATAGTCCTAAAAGGAGGATCCTTTTATAAAGAGGATCCTTATATCCTTTTAATCCTAAAGCAAATATGGCCTTATATCTTTTGGTATATAAAAGTCTTAATTTTGCATTAATTCTCAACCTTTTCTCTTTATGAAGGACTGAGGGAGGAGGAGAGCGGTTTGGTTTTGGTATATAAAAAGAAAGGAAGGGGAGGAAGAAAGCACAGCTCCACTGGTGACATTTTCAGGCCAATCAGGAGAAGGTGACCTGCTAGGATCATAGACTCAGAACGCCTTGGGTGGAAAAAAAGAACCTTTAAAGATCAACTAGTCTACCCCCCTTCCCTAGGCAGGGACACCTCCCACCAGACCAGGTTGCTCCAAGACCCTTCCAACCTGGCCTTGAACCTCTCTGACATCTTGGGATGCAAATACAGTGTTCAAAAGCTGTACTACCCTTTCACTCCCTTCCTCAGTGTCCCTCAGCCAAGCTGGATCTGAATTGGACATACACACTATTTTGAGGCTGGGAAAATACCTATTTCAGATTTGTAGGTAACTCCAGGCTCTGCTGGAAGGGACTGGTCACAGAAGGGGCATCAAGGGGAACAGGTAGCATTAGAGAAAGAATTACTTTTTACCCCCAAGGTTTTTTTGAATATATGGGGAAAAAAATTCAAAACTAAAAGACAACTACATAGGACTCCTTAAACTCTTTAAAAAGCTCCTGTCTGCCATATGCTTAATTTCCAAGCCTGGTCACCAGGGACTGGTAGGAAATCTAGGCAGATGATATAGCTTCCTTCTTTCGTGCATGGCTGATTGAAGCTGTCCCAGGTGGCTGCGAAGGCCAGCTTGAAGGAACTGTTTTCATATGGCTCCTCACTGGGCATTTGGGCTCACATGTTAAAAAAGCAGAAAAAGGCAAAGCCTTCTCTAATCCTCAGTTCTGCTCAGTCCTTCAGCAGCTAATAGTCTTGATAAGGAGAGACCATCGGGAAACCTGCTGAAGACCTGGAGGAGCCAACACGTGACCAAAGTGTGGAGAAGTGCTCGTGAAGGTAAAGTGACAGCAGAAAATCCCTGTTAGTTCTTTGCGCTGGAAAATGGAAACAGTCCTTCACTGGTGCCTGTGAGTGGTGGGAGAGACAAGTCAGAGGAACAACCTCAGACTGAAGTGCCAGTAAGGAGGATTTTAGACTGAATTGGTAAAGTGAATAACAGCAAATGGTCAGGACCAGCTGGTATTCACACAAGCATTGTAAAGGAGCTCAGATATGAAATTGCTGAGCTGCTCACTGTGGCTTGTAACCTATTGCTCAAATTGGCCTCAGTGCCAAAGGAATAGGAGGTGGCAAATGAGATGCTAGTTTTAAAAATGAGCTCCCAGGGAACCTGGGGGAGCACAGAGCAGTGAGTCTGACTTCTGCACCGGGAAAATTGGAAAAAGCTGTAGTGCAGAATGAATTAGTAGTCATGGATGTACAGTGGGAAGAAACGCTTCAGACATTCATCTAAGCTCTTTGAAGGAGCTGACAAGCATGTAGAGAAGGGTGATCCAACTTGATGTGCTGCACATGGATTTCCCAAATGCATCCTGCATGCTCGCTCATTAGGAGCAGCTCAAGAACTGACTGCCTTGGCATAAGTGGGAACATATCATAGGTTAAAGGAGAGGAATAAAGAGCAGGAATAAATGAAACTGGTTGCCAGTAGAGTTCCCCAAAGGTCTGTGCTGAGATTTGGGTTGTATAATGTTCCTAAACTACCTGAAAAGGGAGCAAATCGAAAGGAGATGATATTTGCATGTGATGTGCTGTTACTGAGAACAGTCAAATCTGGAACTGGCTATGAAGAAATGGAGTAGCAGTATTCAACAGTATAGAAGGGCTGGGAGCTACAAGGCATATACTAATGTAGATAAAGACAAGAGAGAGCACATGGGGAAATCAGTCCTCTCCACTTTAGTACTATGGTGAGCTCTTGCTGGCCAAGAAGAGCGTGACATAGCCGTGAAGGCATCAAAGCAGTCTGATCAGCAGGAAGCAGAGGGCACTTAGTGAGTGTGAGGAATAAGGACCAGAGCAGTGTGAAGCGAAACACTCAGGGAGCATTTGCACCCTGAAGGCCATGTACCTTCCTGGTTGTCTCATTTCAAGAAGAATACAGTAGAATTAAAAAATGATCAGAAAAGGGCAGTGAGGGTGAACAAATCCTCTCTCATATGGGCAGGGCATAGTCCAACTTCACAAAGAAGGGATTTGATGACTGTGTGTAGAGTGCAGATGAAGCTGAATGGGGAAAATTCATTGCCACTGGGGATTCTTGGGGCAGGATTAGTCCAAACTGCATATAGCAATCTCAATGTTTTCTTTTTGTTTTGGTTTTGTTTGTGGTTTTGTTTGTTTATTTGTTTTGGGTTTTGTTTTTTCAGTTTGGTGGTTTTGTTTTGCATTTGAAGATGGGATTCAGCTCGCTACATGAAGATGGCTCCAGTAAAGACACATGTATCTGGGTCATCCAGAGCCACTCTTCGTGGCCAAGGGAAACACATTGGCTTGAAACATGAGTCACCCGTTCTTCCTTCAAGCAGGAGCAGCTAAACAGGATGCAGCCATGTGGCAGCCCTGGAGTCCATGCAGTCTGGGATGACCCTTTCTGTGATTTGTCTGCATGGATATAGCTGTGTTCCTTGAAGGCAAAGCAAGCAAACTCAATTTTTGTGTTACGAGGCATGTTCTCACTTTGGTTCCATCACCAACGCACCTGATATGCATATCCATTTCATGGTCCCAATGTATCAGGTGGAAGGTGATGGTAATGTGGAAGTGGTAGTTTCCCAAAGCCGTTACAATCCCTCAGCTCAGAGGGATTTTCCAAATAAAAGAGATTTTCCTTTCCAAGGCCCAAGGCAGCTGTGGCACTCAGTGTGATCAAAACCAGAGGGCATGGGCAAACCCCAGCACTAAGGTGCTGAGATATCCAAGTTGTGATGTGTCCACTGCCATTATATTTGTGTGCCATGTAGCACCACGGTCCTGGCACATGGCTGGGACACACGGCACCACACGAAACTATTGCAGTAGTAGTCAGGGTCTTGCAGGGACTGACACTCACTCAGATTGAACTTGTGCTGAATGGGATTCCTGGTAAACACCCTGATACAGAATCTCATTAGCAAACACAGCACATTACCCCAGCAGCAGCAGTAGCAAATGCAGCAGTCACTTCATGGGGATGTCAGATTAGCTGCTTAGCTTTGTAACAAATATACCATGGTTCATTATCTTTTATATGAATCCACCTCTCCAGTGCTTTTAAGACCTTGTGAAATAGGCATTTGCTATTTGCTTTGTGTTCATGCGGCACCTAATTCTCCAATTATAAATTTGTGTTGGAGCCCCCATGCACAAAGCCCGAGGCCAAAACCCTGTGTGCAGGGCAAGGGGTTCCCAGCTGATCAGATCTTTGCCTTTGGCAGGGCTTCTTTGTAAAGCCTTTGGTGGCAGCATGAAAGTCTCAGCATTTTCCTCAGCATCACCTACCTCCTTTTTCATGACAAAGTGGGGATGATTTTGCTCTTGGAAAAAAGTCAAATTAAGAAGTCAGCAAACAATCCCTTCGATGTTGAGGAAACTCAAAATGTTGCATGTGGAGAATCCATATGGATTCTTCCTAGGGACTGCTAAGGGCATCTTTGCCCATTGCATTGGTGTCCTGGAAACTCAGCCTGGGTAGTATGAGAACTGGGACAGACTCAGATGCAGGGATCAGGGAAACCTCTGAAAAGCCTAAAACCCGTTTATGCAGCTCTCTTAATGGTATCCATAGTGTAAAGTGGTCTGATGTTTAACAGGCATTCACTCGGAATAACTAGCACAGCTCATGCGTTGCAATGCACCATCGCAAAGTCATGCCAATCAAACATTTATAACATGCCATCAATTATTCTGTACACAGAACAGTGCCCAAAGATTTATAGCAAAAAAGAGTTCCTTCAGGCCTGTTCCATTAATATGCAACTAATTTGATAACAATCAATATTTGAGGGAGACTATTATACTCGTTATAGCTCCAAGTCCCAGTAAATATGGGAAGTCCACGTGCCTATCTGCAGTCTGCCCAGGTAAGACTTTCATCATGCTCAGAAAAACAGAGAAAAAAAAAGGAAAAAAAAAAAGAAAAGAAAAAAAAAAAAGAAAACAGCTAGGAGGGGATAAAGACCAAGAACTACTTAATGACCTCTTCAGGGACTACAAGTATTTCAGAAAAAATTCAACATCAATTTCTGTGATGTGCAGAAAAGGGAGATGGGGGGGGGGGGGGAGAGGGGAAGAGGGTGTCACTTGAAATATGGAGAGAAAGGCAAGCATTTTATGCCCAAACTGTTTCTGGATGGAAAGTTGGATTCTTGACTAAGCCAAATTGATTTGAGAAATACCTGATTCCTGTGGGGATATAAAATCACATTTTCAATTGAAATTTTTAGGCAGAAAAAACTTGAGAGTTTTGATGAAAAGTCAGCTCCAAGAAATAAGATTCTATCTGCAGATATTTCCCTCCTGATCCAATATTGTTACAGCTGGTTAATATTTCCCCAGTTAAGATATTTTCATGGAGAATTGAATATTTTTTACTAAACTACTTCTTTCTTTCTTTTCGAAGTTTCTCCTTGTGCAGACTGTTGAACTTTTAACAAAAACATTTCAGAGAAACCCCCCTTTTTAATTTTTTAATGAAGAATAGAAAATGTTTAGGGAAACATTAAAATCACTTTCCACCAGCATTTTCATTCAGAGAAAACCCATCACCCAACCAGTGCTGAAAGCAAGATTTCCCTAGCTGTTTATGCCTCTCCAGGCTGTATTTCTCCATAAAGTTGGTACTGCCTAAAAAACCCAAAAGTCCCAGCGACCTTTGTGCTGGGCAAGTCCTGATGGGCTTACACAGTGGTGGGTCTCCCATAGCTTCTTGCATGAGTGCAGGAGGCAAAGGCTGCACATGGCAGGGCTGGAGCCTTGGCAGAAGATGCTCTCCCAACAGGAAAGGGCTGTGTGAGTGTATGACTGCACGTTTGGCAGATGCTCAGCAGCCTGTGGACAACTGCAGGGTCTCACTCAGTGCTCCAGCAGCTCGGGAGCTCCATCCCTGAGGAATTTGTTTAATGCACAAGTCAATGAGCAAGGGATAAAAGCGCATGAGGCACGTGAAGACGCCACAGCTGCAGATTAAGCTTCATCACGGCTTTATGAATTATCAGCCAGCAACTTATTTTATTCCTTTCCTGGATTACTTGCTCTTTGACCTGCCAATATGATCAGACTCTGTTCTGGTGGGCAGCCTAGCAAAGATGGTTTGAAGGACCTGTCTAATCTGCTGGGAGAAGGGTGGAAAGTCAACAAACATGGGAGATAAAAGGCAAAATGGGAGATGCAAGGCAGAGATGCCACCTCAGGTGGGCAACAGAAAAGGACATGAGACAATACAGCAGTGAAGGCACAAATGACCCATAAGGGAGGACTGAGGAACCAGGTGGTGAAAGAAGCAGGGAGAAGGAGAGCGGGGGAGGTTCTGGGGTCCTGGGACAGAGTTTGTCTGCTCAGAAATGATGGTAAAACACAGCGGGCGCACACACCATGCAGAGGAGGGGGAAAAGGCAGCGAGGGGGCACTAGGGAGCCTTGCAGCAAAATCAATTAATGCTTGAGCAAGTCAGCTGCTATTGAATGAGATTTGAATTTCACACCATTGCTGGAAACCTCAAAATAAACCTTTCCCCTTCCCAGTGCGTCAGAAATCCTGCCTTATAAGGAAATATTGCCTGCTGGATGTTGTGGGGGCAGAAAAGGAAAAGAAAATAGGCTCCAGAGCCCCTCTCCTCTTGCGTCTCTCTAGCCCTTTATTTTGCTCTAATCCCCGGGCTGTGGTGGAGCTGGGAAGGGCTGTTTTCACCCAGCCTGTGTCAGGAGGGAGGAGAATTCCCATGGGATGAAAAGCAACAGAATTACAATTTCTGATTCACTGCCTGCAGTCAACTCAGCGTCCTGCTGCTTGTTAAGGGGGGGGAAAAAGGCATCTGGCTAGGTGTGCTCCCCAGGGACGCTTCTGCCCTGCCTTTCCCGGTAAACGCTACCGCGGAAAATACACGACTCGGAGGCAGGGTAGGGTGGTGGGGGGAGTTCAGTTCCGCTGATGGTTTGGGCAGACTGAATTTCAATCGGCATCAGCTGCTAAGCAGAGCAGGGGGATGTTTATAATGGGATTTAATGAAGCAGAGAATCGCAGTTGTCCTCTGCATCAAAGGGGTTTCCAGTTACAGGGGAATGCAAAGCTTTTCATTACCAAATGAGCACGGAAATACCTGCCTGATAATCCTCGGCACTTATTGAGCACTTCCTAACTTCAAATAGCTTTGCCAGCCCCAGAGAAAAACCTGGCAGCACTGCCCAGAGCCGTGAGCACTTCCCATTGCGTTTGCATTTCAGCGGTGGCAATGAAGCCAGGGGTTGCAGCCATAGGACACCCTGGCTCACCCACCGACGCTAGCCCGCCTCAGGAGAGCCTGAGCCCTGCTCACTGCTCCACCTTTATTTCCTATTTCCTATATATTCATATATCTGTCAGGGCACAGGCAGTGCTTACAGCATCACACGGCTTCCAGTTTTAGCACTGGATGCCTGCAAACCTGTCCATCCATCACTTGTCTGCGGAGCTCCTGAATTTCTGCTACCATGAGATGCTTTGACCAGGGGTTCTTCTGAGGGTTAGGTAGCCCCGGAAAAGGGGCTGTCTGTCTAAACCTCTCTTTCCCGTGAAAGAAATATTAGTTCCAGACTTCCTCCCTCTCACCTGGATTTGGTGCCTCTTCACATACCTGCTGAGAATATATCACCCCTGTGGGCTTGTTTTCCTGAAGGCCTACCTGGCTTCTGCTGTCCAAAGCCTCTTTGCACCAGCTACTTGGTTTTTCATTCATCATTCCTGCACGGAGGACAGGGACAAAGACCTTTCCAGTGTGTGTGGCTACCTCGATACACACTGGGCCATTTAGCTCCACAGTGGACCTGCAACTGGACTATAAGCTTTTCTTTCTTGCTGTCCTCAGCTTCTGAGCCACCCATTATTGCCATTTCCCTGGCCTCCAAACCATTTTCTTTTCTTTCTCCTGAGCCATTTTCCCAGATCCAGCTTACTCAAGTTTCAGCAAAGCCAGAACCAACCCAGGACTTGTGACCTGTGATCAGTTTTCATTTTGTTTATAACTCACTTACCATGTGGAGACCGAGCTGGTGATTCTATCCCATATATGTAAAAACCACAATTTTCACCCGTGTCTAAAAAAATTGGAATCTCTCTGAGATTGTAGAAAATCTCCTCAATGGATCTACAGAACTGGGAGAATTAATTACTCTTGCAGTAGATTATTCCTGGAATGTTTCCTTCAAATGCAGAGGGGCTAAACTGATAAATTTATTCTCCCTGATAAAAATGAGCACACGAGTGCTCCCACTTACCATGTGCTTCACCACACCCCACTCCAGGCCCTGTCCTGTGTGCAGGCAGCCTCATGGAATGCATCCCCCAGCCCCTTTCTACATGAAAGGGCCACAGGGTTCCTCCTCTGCCTCCCCATCCCCCTCTGAGGAAAAAATCTAGTGTCTTCTAGCAGCATTTTTTCCACTGTATTTGGAAGCAGATGCACCAAGATTGGTGCATTTTCTCCTGCTTCTGCCTTGATTCATGCTCATGGGGACTCATGAGACCCTCTGTACTCTCTCCCCATCTCCTCATAGGTAATATCACTTATATCTGCATCCTCCTTCCTGGGTCTCATTTACCCTGCCAGGCTGTGTGCATCTCTTTGTCTGTTTGCAGTTGCGGATGGATGGATGGATGGATGGATGGATGGATGGATGGGGCAGGGCTGAGAATGATCATTGTCTGTGCTCATGATGCCAGACTGCAGTTCGACCACCACCATCTCTTTGTTTCCTGAGGAGGCTGACTTGGTGCCCAGCACATCAGCTCCTTTAGCAGTTTCAGCAAAATCACTTCCCGAGCATCTCGTGCTGAAGTCACATGGTTTGCTGAAATGGAAGTGAACCAGCAACTTCCCATAACCTGTCTTTGAATCGGCAGCCTGGAAAGCACAGAGACAACCTGCCTGCCCACAACGGAACGGTGCCTTTCAGCGGTGTGGGCACCCCATCCTCCCCCCGGAGCAGGATCCCTCCCAGGGGGTCCTGGCGACCCACCGGCTGAATGAATTAACCTCAAACCTCGCTTCTCGCATGTCAGCTGTTCACTTTTGGCCAATCCATCCTTCCCTTAATGGTGATTTATTTCACAACATCTCAGCAGAGGTAATTTCCATATGGCACAGACTGCCGGAGTGGGCTTTTTTCATGATATTTAGAAGCCAAGTCACTTCAATTTGCATAATATTCAAATGATTTCTAAATGTTGAAAACAGTTCACAGGAGAAAAACAAAAAGGTTACTCATAAATTCCATGTCTTTTCTCCTGCCTCCAGGTGCAGGAAAGCTGGTCAAGATGCATATGCTGCATCCTAGAGTACTGCTGGGAGAGCAGTGAGTGCATCCGAAATCTAACCTGGTGGGAAGGGTGAAGGGAACCTGCTAGAGAGGGGAACGTGCAAGCTCACCTACACGTGCAAAGCAAGGGGATGTGCATCAGGTTGTTGCTACCAGTCAGAAAGGTTGTTTTGATCTGGGAATCTAGCACTGTTCCTTCTAGTCCTACAGTGATGACATGACGTCCCAAGGGCTTCAGCTCCCAGTGCCTTGCTGTCTGCCTAGGCAGCCTCATCCTTTTCTTGGCTTGTCTAGCCAGTCCCTCTGAAAAGGGAGTGAAAAGGGAGACAGGAGATCTGGCATCCCATCTTACAGCTTCTGCCCAGGTGGGTAACGTCCCCATACTCATGGGGAGAGGACTCCCCTGGTTATCACTGGAGCTGCCAGAAAAATACGGCATATTCCACACATCCCCATTAGGGCTAAGTGCTGCAGTTGAGATCCCAGCCTTGCTCCCTGGAGTTGATCTCTGCAGCAGACTCTAATCCATGCTTCAGCCTATCTTCCCTCTTAAATTCATTCCAGGATGGCTCCTCACTGTGCATTATTTCATCTTAAATAACCCTTTTCTCTTTGTTTACCTTTGACAAATATTTGCAGCTTTAGTAACTCACATCCTTGAGAGGGATTATGCAAAAATCACTGTAGCCCTCTCTGCCTCACATACAGTATTAGTGTCTGAGATCTACTAATAAGCTCAGGCCTTGCTCCTGCAAAGCCTTTAGCTGTGCTTTACTTTAAGAACCCCGCACGCTCCTGGGTGCCTGTGATTACCCATGAAGGCTCTGTGGCACTGGGAGATACTGGGCAGAATTTATCCCTTGATTTAGCTGAAATTGTATAAATAGGAAGGCAGGAAAAAAAGACCTAGTATATTTATACTGCAAATTCTTTTCATCTCATTGGCTTTGAAATAGATCCAGGGTTTGTTTGCTTTTTAATTTTCCCATTAAAAATATATATGATTCAAGGTTGATTTTTTTTTTCCTCTCCCCATCCCTCTCCTCCCATGCCTGGACTTTAAGCATTGTTCCACAGCTGGTAGAAGAGGGCAGGGAGACACATTAGCTTCACCAGCCACCAGGAAATGTTCTCAGCCAGGGGCTGGGAACCAGGGCAAAAAAGTGGGAGGCAGGGGAGAGGCTGTGATTCATTATTGCTAGAATGGGAAGTACCTCTGAATATTGTCTCAGCATCGTCTCTGTTCTTTTGCAGCATAAATAACTGGCTCATCCCTAATGACTCCATTCTTGTTAAGAGGAAGCTTCATTTGGGAGCTGTATGCAGCCACTTAACATGCAATCTGCATCTTGCTGACTGTGAGTCAGTGTCTCTTTGATCCCACAATGCCGTAGAGGATAGAGCTGAGCATGAGAACCTGGATGCAGTTCCCTCCCAAAGGATCTCAAACCTGCTCTGTCCTCTGGAAGGCTCATTGGTGGAGGGCAAGGAGGGGTGCTCGGGGTCATACCCCTGGGCTCTGGTCAGCAGTAAAGTGCCAAGATCCTAAAAGCTGGTCCAATGTCTTCTTAACTGCCTGCTTTCTGCATTGAGGAAGAAGGGGGTGGCGAGCCTGGGGGGCAAGGCCTGTCTCTCCCAGCTGAGCCGATGGATCAGAACATGTCCTCTAGAGGAAAATCACTTTGAGGATCCACTTGGGCTTTCTGTATCCCAGGCAGATGGGAATGATGCAAAAGGCACCTTTGCCATCACACTGACATGCAGTACCACAGTTGTGCCCAAAAATGCGTTGAGATCACAGCCCTGTCCAGGCCAAGACAATCTCACTGCACCCCGTGGCTCGCTGGCCGCCATCATCTTGTCTTGTTTTTCCTTTTGGAGAGGGAGCTGTCTTGTTTTGTTTATTTGTTCAGGCCCCAGCATAGTGGGATCTTGGACCATGATTGGGACACTTGCATGTTCCATGAATACAAATGTAATTAATTAATGAAAATAACCAGTGGGAAGCCAGAGCTCATTGCTAGAGGGACTGATTCATGACAACACTATTTCTTTTATCCATTTCAAGCACTTCTATGCAGGAAGCGGCTCTGTTGCTGGCATGGATGTCCAAAAGTGAATCAAGTGAGATCCCAGTTTTCTGCCCGGTTGGAGGGTCTCTTGAGCAGAGACCCTCAGTGCTCTGGAAGGAGGCTGCAGAAGGCTGAAGGGTCCCTTTGGCATCTCTGAGCTGGGCAGGAAAGAGCTATGGGGCTCCTCATCAATCAGCCATCATGCAGGGGAAATCTAGTGTCTTTTATCAGGCTTTTTCCACTGTATTAGGAAGCAGCTGCCTTTTAATTAGAGGATAGCTAAGTGCTACCTTGTGATCTGCGAGGTTATGCATATTTAATAATGCCAGCTCCCATCTGCTGTTGCCTAGTGCTGTGTTTTAGGAAGTGCAGACTGGAAAGTCCCCTTTGATGTTTCTTCATGCTGGCTGTTCTTAGAAACAAGGAGAGCACAGCAACTTGGCAGCCAGGGGTGCTCCAGCCATTCCAAAAACTGGGGGAAACCATGTTGTGTGCAGAGGTGCCTCACCTGACTGTGCGAGGCATTGATCTGGCTGCTTTGTTGGTGGGGGAGCAGACCCAGCTGGAGCAGGTGGTGTTTTGGAGCTGTGCAGGCTCTGGATGAGGAGCAGGACTGATCTGGACAGGGAAGAGGAAGCAGGACATTGCCACTGCCTCTCCTCATTCAAATATAATTAAAAACTCTGCTAAACTCTGCTAGTAGAACCTTTTTTTTTTTTTTTTTGGTGCTAGTGGGAAAATAGATTAGCATGAGCCCCTTTGAGGAATGGCCGGTCCAGTTCCTCAAAACAGTGACTTTCCACATGTTTCTTTGAGCTGTACTGTCACCTTGGGTGACCCAGCAGCAGCAGAAGGTTGCAGAAAAAAGAGTTGAAGCTCTTCCACCAGGTGCTGAGCACAGCAGGAGTCACAGAGGACATACGTCCATCACTGAGCGTTGCAAAACCAAGTGTGTCCACAGTCCTGCTCATGTTCTAGCCCCAAAACAGTTTGAGGTATTTTTCTCTCTGTATTTACTACTTGCTTTTCTATTTATGTTCCACATGTAGCTCTCTAGATATTTCCATGTCTACCTTCTCCTCCATTTCTTGATCCTCCCTGAGGCGTTTTGCAATTTTATATTACAGAGCTTTGGCACTTCACCCGTTCCAACTCAGTATCTTTGTTTTTCCTCCTTGGATGTCAGGAAAGGGCTCCACAACGTTCAGGTAAATTTCCAATATAGGGAGCCTCCCATAAAGAAGTAAATCTTTCCAGCTGCATATGAAACCACAATTTGGAGCTTGAAGGAACTGAAAGAGGAAGCAGCTCCCAGCAAGAACAAACCTGACTGCATTGATTTTCATTGCCTGACATGAGGAAAATACAAAAAGATAACAAATAGCTGAAAAGAAGGACACAACAAGCTTTCATAGTTTTCTGCAGTGTGGTGTTAGTAGCAGAGGCAAAGCAAGAAGCATCACATCCCCATGGTGCCATACCAGTGTCCTGTTCCAGCAGAGACACGTGGCCTTGGAGCTGCTCTAATTGGGACACTGGGATCATTTCAGATGACACAAAGACAGCTGGCACAAACACTTGTCCTGTGAGTCTCCCTCCCTAGCACAGCAGAGAGCAGGTACAGGTTTGAGCTGACATGACCTGCAGCAGCCCTGCAGATGCATTTGTGACATTAAGGACCAGCCTGGTATCTGTAGCTGGTAGTCCCTGGCTCCCCAAGGACTCATCCACTGTAGCAGTGCTGCTTGTGTCATCAGTGCCTCCTTCCTCTCTTGCCTTCAGACCAGGAGAGCAGCACCTGCAAGTCAGTGAATAACCAGAGGGAGTTGAGCAAGGACAGCCTCAGCCTGTTTTCTGCTCCCCAGGATGTTCCCCAGGTAAAGGGTTGCTCCTGAAAGGACCTTCTCCATCACTGCCAAGTTGTCGTTGCATCTTAGCCAAACTCCAGGAGTAAGCTCAAATCATTCCTGTGCAGAGAGGCTTAGCAGGGCATCCCTTCCCCCAGGAGCTCAGGGGTACCAGCAGCTCAGAAGAACCAGATGCTTAATTGCTATGGCTCTATCCATTTGAAAGTACAGGCACGAGCTGCTCTGTAACTAGCCAAAGGAGGGTGCCTGCAGGCTTTATTTGCAGGAACAAAAGCAGGTTTTGGATGGGATGGAGACAGTCAACAGCCTGATCGGGGAATTTGCTAAATAAAATAATTTTTTTGCCAGCCTTGTTTGTTTGTTTTTGTCAAAAAGTGAAATGTCTTGCCAGAAAGTCTCCAGTAAACCTGAACTGGGAAGACTGCCAAGGTCTGGGATGGGATCTCAGGTCAAAAACAATGTGCTGGGGAGCAAACTGAAAAAGCAGGTATCTTGTGCAGGGGATTTGCCATGTAGTGGGAGCTTTATGCTCTAGTCTCTTCTGGAGGTTTAGAATTCAGGTCTCCCGAGTCCTGTGTCAATGCCCCAAGCACCAGGCAACATGTTGTTGTGGTTCTGTCACTTATTGAAAGTTTGCTCCTGGACCAGAGAAACTGTTTTCCCATGAATATTTCATTGAAACCAATGTGTTCCTGTGAAAAAAAAAATAAAATGAAATGGTCTTTCTACAAAACAAACACACTGTGTCAAAAAACAATTCAGTACACAACTCCTTCCCATCCTCACTTCTTCCATTGCCCTCCAGAGTCTGGCTAGGCTCTTGGAACTAAGCCCAAGCAACAGTAGCCTGAAACCCAGCTGGCCATTGCCTAGATTCATGCCCCTGACCCTCTCTTCCTTTCCTTTGCAGAATGAAGGGCCATTTCCCTTCTAATTCTGCCAATTTTTCACCTGGAGAAAATGCTGAGTGAGGAGAAGAGACCTGTTTCTATGCATTGCAGGCCCATCTGGCCACGGGTGCTGGCACCGGGGGGTGGGTGGGAGGAGATGCCCCAGGGATGCTGCTGGCGCTGAAGTGCACGTCATGACTGGGGATGCAGCACTTCACAGCCCTCACGGCTGCTGTGGAGCTTCGTGTAGCAGCTCAGAGCTCCCTCTCAGCCCACTCTGGGCGGGAATTCAGTTAATATTTCAATAACAAATCTCCTAAACTCGGGCTCCCGATGGGGCTGGCATTGATCACTGATCCTCAGAGCTTCACTCTTTCTTCCTTCAAATCTTCCCTAGGCTGGAAAGGCGGCTGCTTATTGATATTCAGAGGCAAACATTGCAGTCTTTCAAATGCTGCCAGGCTTTATGAAGAGCTGTTAATAAAATGGATTCACCCAGCAGCAGAAGCAAACCGAAGTGCAAAAAATGGCTGGGAGGAGGCAGAAGGGGTATTTCCACCCAACCGATGGCTTTTCCCTACACTGCCTCCAAAGTCTTGGCTCAGGGTTGTTCAGCAGCAAGGACTTCAAGGTCAGATTGTTGGGTTTTTGCACAGGAGAAAAGACTTTATGTTGCAGATCTGTATTGAGTGCTGAGAATCATAGAATCATAGAATCATAGAATGGTTAGGGTTGGAAGGGACCTCAAAAGATCATCGAGTTCCAACCCCCC
>JAOXNO010000006.1:3270467-3299241 GCA_028565335.1 Limnodromus scolopaceus
CACCTCCTCCTCTTCTGCCCATCCTGTCCTTCCTGAAGAGTCTGTAACCCTTCATTCCAACACTCCAGTCATATGAGAAGAGCTTGGCCAGAAGAATTTGGATTCAGCCATCCTCAGATCTTCAAGATCTGGCTCCCAGAGCACCTTTTACTTAGCAGATGATCTCTGGGGAGCAAGTTTTCAGCCATCCATGAAAGTTTTCCATTATCTGGGCAGATATTTCCTAAAGAAAAACTGGAGCATGGCTGAAGAGTAGAGATGCCACATACTAAAGCTGGGGCAGAGGATCAGGCACTTTAACAACACATTCATCAGCACAGAGCACCGTAGTTGGGGACCCAGTAGTACCACAGTATATGCTATTTTCTGCACATCTCTGCCTTTGCAGGAGGAATGTCACATCTCCCAGTGCACTGTGGAACCCTTGTACTGTGGAGGAACCTGATTTTTGTCTTCAATACTGCGGAATCCAAGAAAACCCAGTAATTTAAGAGGGATCAACTTGGAAGAGGAAGTCAAGATAAAAAAGGCATCCTAATAATGCCTGAAATCAAGACATTTCCTAGGTGTTGACAGCAAGGAGGAGGAAGGAGGTATACTTGGCTCCCAGCAGCTGGAAAAGATAACTGAATATGGTCTCTTTCCACCTCTGCAAAGAAAAGTGCTGCAGGTTCCCCTTCACTGAGTTTTCTGGTCATGGCTTTGCTTGGGATCTGCATGAAGAACATATGGAGGTCTACCATGAGCAGCAGAGCAGCAGCGAGACTGCTCCCCAAGGTGATGGGCTGAGGTGCAGTTTCCATAAGGACCATGCAATGCTCACATTTCTCTTGGATGTAGCTGCTCCTTCCAGGGACTGATGACAGCACCCTCCTCTCTTGAGACATGGGACATGGCTCCCATCAGTTCCTCCTAACTCCTTGGGCTAAACAGGTTGTGTGAGTCACAGACACTTGTGTTGGGGGGGAAAACAATGAATGACTGCCCTTCTGGTCTATATCACACCCTGGCTTCTAGAGATGCTACACATTTTTAAAGGAGGCTGAAAAACAATGTCCTAATAAACAGGGGTATATTGTGGCACTGCGTGTCGATAAGAACCAATGTTGTGGATTACATTCAGATCCTTTCACCGTCACAGTCTGTGTAGTTCTTGTACTCCTTGACATTGGCATCATGGTGCAGTCATTACAGGGTTCTTGCCTGACAGTTGCTACATTTTGGGAGCAAGTTACTTGATTTCTTAATTTGGGAAGTCTTTTGGGATTTGGTGGCTGAATGGCTATTGTTTACTTCAGCCTCTGAAAAGGATATCAGCAAATATGCCCACAGTGCTGGCCTGGGAGATTTGCTTGGACATATGGCACTACAACACAAGAAGTTTGGGAAGCCACAAAACACATAGTGACTCATCCTACTTCACAAATGACTTTCAGCATCCTCAAAGGTCCCTATTGCTTGTCTTCACTTTTGGAAGGGCTGAGATTGTTTACATCAGGGTAAAATCCTCACAAAGATTCACGAGGAAGATGAGGCATTTGAGCCCTTCCACAAGGTGAATCCCTGCGGTCAACCCTGTTCTCCTGCCTCCTGAACCTCACAGTAACATGGAGGTGCCTTGATGCCTCAGCCTCTCTGTTGTGGAAGGGCTGAGAGTCAGTACTTACCAGAAAAAGGAAGAAAAAATCCCAGCTTTCTGCATGGTCTGCTGAGGCTTCTAGCCCTTTACCAACCCCGTGCACTGTATCTTGTCTCTGTAGGGCAACCTGGTCTGGGATATGCACCAGCCCTTGCTCGCAGCACCATGATAACACCCAGCAACTCAGCACCACTCTGGCCACTGTTGGCTGGGAGCTGAGGGAGGGGGAGGCAGGAGGACTAGACATGACTTGTTCTTCCAGCCCAGGACCAGCTCATTAGCAAAGGATGGTTTGCTTTTTAATGTCTTAAGGCTCAGGCCACAAGAAAGGTTGCAGATGCCTGGCAGAAATCCCTCCCGATCCTACCCTTCAGCCAAAGCACACAAATAGCTTGAGGACATGAGAGGTCACATACATAATAATCAAATGAGCATTGCACACAGGAGCCCTGGGAGGGGGAAGGCCAAGGTGTGCTGGGGACTCTGCCGCTGTGAGAGGACAGGGTGTGAGAGGACAGAGGCAGAGGGAGTGGGGAAGCAGATGGGGAGGAGGAGAGCAATGACTTGACAGGAATTATGTGGCGCATCTCATGCTGTGGAGCAGTGCCTTTGACCTGGCTCCTCTCAGAATCTTGGTTCAATTTGCACGTTCACTTTGAAAGGGCATTTTCATTAAAGCTGTTCTGTGGCAGAGATGCTGGGATCAGGCAGCTGAACAGACTGTGAAGTCCCACTCCGGACTTCTGCAGCAGTTAGCAATGTAGCACCACCCAACAAGATGTCAAGATACAGCGAGATTGCTGCTTAATTATTTATATCTCTGGCTTTATTATTAAAACTTGGTCTTCCACCTCTTTCTTAAGGTTTCAGAGCATGTTTGTAATATGACTGTTTTACTCAGCTTTTTTTTTTTTTTATGTCTGCATGTCATATTCCTTTTGAAGGATGGGTGACCAGCAAGAAGGGGCTGGGTGCCATGGGCTGGCTGCTGCAAGCATGGGATAGATAGGGTCCCTGGAGAGCAGCAATTGCCCAGTCCCTGGTAGAAGTCAGGTAGAGACACTTCCAGCATGTACATGGTGGGAAGAAAGTGGGAGAAGAATTCCAGAATGTGAGCACCCATCAGACCATGTGTTTGTGGCACAGCAGGGCATCCTGTGGACTGTGTTTGGGCATGTGGGAGTGCAGTGGGTGCAGAGATTGCTCTGCAGGATGTTTGTCCTTCTCTTCCAGGATATCATGCAAAGGAAGTGCTGCTCAGCACACTTCCCTGTGCCATCACCAACCTTCCTCATGCAGGCAGCCAAGCTGCCAGGCAAGTGGAGGGGCAACTGTTGACATCAGAAAATAATATTGGAGTTGGGGGGAGAGGTGAAATGTGCATTACGTTTCTGATGACGTTTTGTCTCCTCCGGACCACCTTTCCTGACATCAAACCTCTGACCCTTGGGAACTGACTCTGGGATCACTTTGTCATGGAAGTCTGTGCTGGAAGAGACTCCTGGAGGTCATAACAAGTCTATCACCAATACTAGGTCTGGTCACTGCTTCTGCACCTAGTTAAGCCTAGGACAATGTAGCTGTCAAAGGACAGTTCTCCCACCTCTCTGGTGACCTGTCCCAGGACTTCACCACCATCCTAATGTCCAACCTGAACCTCTTAAGTTGCAATATGTGGCCATTATCCCTTGCTCTGTTTCCAAATAAATTGGCTGCATCATCTTTATAACTTCTTTTCAAGCAAAGGTTGCTGTCAGACCTCCTCCTTAGCCTCCTGCTTTTTGTCGGCTACCTCAGTCTCTCCTCACAGGTCATACGTCCTTCTCCCTACCTATGGGGGCAGCACTTCTATGGGTATATCGAAAAGTTCAGGTAGAACCCTCCAAGGGCACTATAGCCACCTACACAACAGTAATGGAGCTCTCTTTCCAGCCTCAGAGTATTTTGGTGTCTTTCTATCTCAGCATTGCTTCAGGCAGCGGCATGGGCACATGTTAGTGCTGTTGCAAGAGAATTTTTCCCTTCTCTGGACTCTGTTTTTCTTTGACCCACAATTGGGTGCTTTCATTCTGGAGCCCACAGCATCCCAGCCACTGCAGCATGAGTAATCCTTCCTCTGTGGAGTATCACGGTAGACCTGGCTGAGTCTTTCCTCCCTCTAATCACGTCCCTGCTGGCTAAGATGAGGTGAAAGCCTGTTTGCTCATGTCAGCAATCCACAGCAACCATCCCTCCCTCTGAAGGTGCAAGATTATTTTAAGCATCTACAGAGGATGCAGCCACACAAGAGCTAGCAGCACCCAGCAGCACTGGGAGCCCTTCAGAGGGTTGCTAGACACCCTCTATAATCTGCCTTTCCTGTATTGTAGTGATAAATCCCCTATCTACGTTCAGCATGCCCAGGATATGTCTCTCTCCTGTGTTTCTCAGGCCCCAGCAGCTGCAACATCCCCTTGCAGTGACTCCATCCCTGGTGCTACCTGCTCCTGGCATCCTCCTCCTGCTGCTTACACCTGCCCTCAGGCCACTGCAGCAGTTCTAGCAGCAGCCACCAGGCTGCTGTATTTCCCTGGAAATGCAAGAAAAGGTCTGCATATGTAACAGCCCGCTCGGTTTTTTCTGGGCTGCCAGGAATAGTTGTGAAGGCAAATGCTCCCCTCTGCCCGGAGTGCTGAGCAGCGCGGCGCTGCCTGAGCCTGCACCGACCCCAGGCAGAGCCTGGTCAGAAACTGCCCGCCAGCAGACAGGTTCCTTCTGCTCTTATCTACCCCTTCCCCAGCTACTCAAGGGCTTAGTTCTTGGATGACCTCTTCTTTGGGCACCAGAAGAGGACTTAACCCCTATTCTGGCTGCAGAAAAGCTTTATTTAGCCCCTCATCCTAGTCATAATTATTAAGAAGGAAATATTTCCCAACATGCTGCCAGAAGGCGCACTGAGTTCTCTTGGCTTATGCCACATTGTTGTCCAATCAATAGCTTTACACCTAATATCTGACCTTGGGAATTCTTGATGAGCGGGGCCCCAGCAGTGCTGCCTCTCAGTACACTTGATCTAAATTCAGCACGTATCAAACAGCACCGTATATATGAAAAACCTCTAGAGAATTTTGTTGAGCAATAATAATGCTTTTCATAAGAAACAAATATTAAGCAACTTTGTGATTAAACTTTTATATGTTAAGCATTTAAAAAAAACAACAGTTCGAGTAAGCAGCATGTGTGAATGTTGCTCAGAGATAAGCCAAGAATCTGCTATGAATATGTATCAAAAAGTCTTCATGGTAGAGCTCTGTCATAAAATTGTGTGTGTGAGGTTGTTCAAAAAGCTGGTGATGGGAAGGCAAAAAAAAATGCCAGAAAAACGATTATGAGCATGCACTCTAGCTTTCTCAGCTGTGTATATCCTTTCAAGAGAGATCCTTCTCAGAGAAGGGCATTGTCTGGGAAGTTTGATGGTAAATGGGCACAGTAGGTGTGACTTTTGGGGGCATGGAGACAGATGTAGCTGCTGTTTGTAGCAATTTCCTCTTTCCTTATGAATGCCGTGATTCAAGTAATCTTGCTATAGAAACCACAAGCTCTGGCCCAGAACCCTGCAAAATGTTCTGCATATGGATAATAGGGCTGGGACTTCCTTCCTAAGCCCATCTTCATTGAGATTTGGGGTCTCTGAAGGGTTTTCACGAGACTGGTGTGTTAATTTCCAAAATCATCATGATAGTTGCATTGGCCCTGGGGAGCTGGGAGGTATTTTGCGTCCTCTGCACTTTACTGAGGATCCTGCTGGTAATAACACCTTTAAGAGTAAATACACAGAAATTTGGTAAAACTGATCTGCTCCCAAGAAAATGGCAAATTCTTCCCCAATCTGTGTCCCAGAACTTACCCAGGGCAGCTGTGGCTGGCTCCTTGGGTAGGCGTTCCTGCTGGGGCAAGGGGAATGGGCTCAATGGGGCACCATGGTGAGTGGGGACATCCCCAAGCATCACAGCCCCAGGTCCAGGGGCTGAAGCCCTTCTTGCCCCCTGTGCCCACTGAAAAACTGGCTCTTCTTTTATTTCTGAGATCTGCCTCTGTCCTGCTTACCACTCTCCATGCATACATAAAAGCCTTGGTTTCTACCAGTTTTAATTTTTTTCCCTGATGTTTACACCTAAACTAGGACAGTTGTTTTATCCCTGAGTTGGCTGGTTGCTCTCTATGTAGGTTAATAAGGGTTTCCTTCATTATTTAGACAAGATTTTGTTTGTTTGCACTTCTCCAAGAAATTTAACATTGTAAAATGCTACCAGGAGCAAAGAAAATAATAATTTTGTAAATTTTACGTTTCTTAAAGGAAAAAAAACCCAACAACAACAACAAAAAAAAAGACGGGAAAATTATGTTCCCAAGTATAACATCAGCTAAGGCAGAATTAAGTCCTCAGGGAGCCCTCGGTCACTTAGAACAGCAAAAGTAGGGTTTGACGTTACTTCAAAATATTCTCTGACATTTGAAAGTCAGAAAATTTGAACACTTCACCCACTACCTTTTGTTGAAATGTGAATCACAGGATGAACCCCTGCATACTAGCCTATACTCTGCCAAACCCTTTTACTAAAGCCGGGGGATAAAAAGCAATATGTAACCCTAACAATCATAACTGATATTACTATTATTACCAATACTTCACTATCAAATAGGAAGAAGCGAGCTAAAGTTAACAACGATTAATAAATATTAAGAGTTTGACTATAGCTAAGGAAAGCTAAAGATGGTTATAAGACAGCAGTATCTACCAGGCTAACAAAAAACCAAGAAAGAGTAAAAAATGTATCAGGACCAGAAGCACGTCTGACAATCAGGCAGACAGTAGTGGTGAAATCAGCAATGACGGAGTAAAACAAGCAAAAGTATTAAATGAGTGCTGTGTTTGGGGAGATGATGGAAGAGGCTGCCACATTGCATAGAGTCTGAGCTGCTCTGTCCCACAGCAGCTAAGGATGATGTTAAACAGCAGCAGATAAAGGTAATACATCTAATCCTGGAGGTCCAGGTCACTTGCACAATGAGCTTATAAGACTTGACTAAGGCAGCCTTCTCACCGCTGATGTTAATTTTAATGAGCTGATGTTAATTTTAATGAAATCCTGGCATATTGGTGATGCTCCAGGGAGAGGACTTCTCCAGCAGTATTGGTGAAAGCTGGATGGGATGGCTTGGGGAGGATGGAGGATGACAAGTAAAATAATGGGACTCTTGCTTTACCAGTAACAAAGTAATAAAATAAGACACACACACACCCCTGTTCAGTTTACAGCAATGTTAATTCATGCTATTGTAGATGGCACAGCTTGAAAGAGCTGCGTAGGCATCCAGGATCAAAATCCCTGCCTTTGCTGATGAAGTGGTAGAAGATGGGGAAATCCAGTTCTCCCTCTGCCTGTACTGGGATACAGCCTTCAGACCCCCACAGGCAGCCTCAGACTTTCTCTTAATCCCCTGCCCTCAAATTATTAATATTAATGATCAAAATCATAGCTTTCCTTCTCAGGAAATGGAAAGCTCAAAGAAAATTTATTAACGTATCCATTTCCCTGCAAATATTTCAGAACCTGATTTCCCAGAAGTTTAGCCAAGGCACATCCTCTGCCACACAGCTTTCAGCGCAGAAGAAACTTCCAGCTCATGAAAAGCAGCTTCTGCCTGGAAGGGTGAGACCTCCACTGGTGTCATTTCAGCTCCACAGTCCCCCGCTATTGCCACCTGGCAGATCGTTATGGCAGGGGACACAGAATGGGGAAAATCTCCTGGAAAGCCACGTAGTCTAGGTGCCAGGGTCAAGGGTGGCACGTGAGAGCTCAGGAGCAGGGACTGAAGTCACAGCACTGGTTCCTCTGGGAAGAGACTGATGCGCACACGTAGAAGAGCCTCTGTGGATGGTCAGGACAGCAGAGGTGGGTGCTGCACTAGGTAATGGGCTCCTCGTGTGATAGAAAAAGGGCTTAAAATTGATCCAAAGCCAGGACGGGAACTGTTAAAAGTGGTGGCTCCTTTCTCCAGGCAAAACATTCTGGTCCAGTCAGGTTGTTAGTCCCAAGCCAGCCTGAGTCACTAGAACACGGAGATTGGGTCCTTCCACCAGGAAGGGCAACTGCTGAAGGGCTTCTGGCTCAGTCCATCCCAGTGTCCAGAGTGCAGAAATTGGCCATACTGACTTGAATCAGTACAGGTGACTCTCATCCCAGGGAGAGGGTCAGCACGAGGGCAGAGGCTTTAAATAACACCAAAGGGGCCACTGGGATTTGTGCCAGCCCCTCACACTGGAATGACTTTTTACAACAAGCAATCCGGAAAAGGTTTTGTTCCCACGACAAATTATTGCCCTGAGAGGGGATGCCATTTGACATGGAACAAGTATCCACTCACCCTGGCTTATCTGCAGTTCCTAGGGATATTTCCTAAGGAAATCTTCCCATGCTCCAGTCGGATCTTCAGAGCAAAAACATCCAAATCACTTACCTGGCTGGACAGCTTCAATGAATTTACTCCATATCAGCTGAACCAGAGGAACCATTGGCACATGCACTTCGAGTCCACCACAAATGTGCGACGACTCAGCTTAATTTAGCCCTGAGTTTAAGCGCTTTACCAAAGTTTTATCACTCTGCATGCATCACCAGCTACAAGCACAAATGCTGATAACTCTTGGCTCAGAAAATGCACAGTAATCTATTAAGTGTGTAAATGGATCAGGATTGCAAGTATGAAATGTCATTTTCGAAAGTGCCTCTTCAGAAATGGGTGAGTTGAACCATGCTAGGGACAATGATGTTTCTCTGAGACTTACTGCAAACAAATGGGCTTGGATGTTCACAGGTGGAGCTGTGTGCAGACACGCGGGTCAGGAGCAGAACCATTATTACCTGTATATGCTGCTGCTAAACTTCCCATCTGGAGATAATTTTATGAGAAAGGAATCTTCTACCCTGGTCATCTGCTCACACTCACCTGGGATGAGATGTGGTAAGAGCTATTTTAAGATGGTTTGGAAATATCAGTAGGACAACGCAAATCACAAGGCAAGGCGCTTGGGGGAAAGCTCCCGGGAGGTGAAGTGGTTTCCAGGGTACTTCTCTAGCTTGTTGAATGCCTCCCATCTCATTATAAAGCTATGTGTAAATAATAGCTGCAGTCAAATACAACACGAAATCATTTCCACAAATTCCAGGGAAAATACTGTGCTCTAAGATGGCTGTTAGATAGAAACCATAACTGCTGAAGTCTCTGGCATTGAAAAGGTTATTTAACGTACACCATTAAAAATCACAGGTCCTCTAGGGCTCAGGGAAGTTTCTTGGGCTATTTTCACATTGCCCTGCACAACGCTGGTAGGCTGAGATTTGATAATCCTTTGACTATCAGCATCGCAATTCAAGATGTAACTTTTGCATAAGAATGCTTTTTGGTCAAAATAGATGTAAGAGGAAGCATCAGAGAAAGCAATAACATCCTTGGTGGAGAGGAAGAAGTTGGTGCCTTGTTGTGAAAACAACAGGGATATCAACTCCATGAGGAACATCTATGAGATTGAAAGGGAACGAGCAGGGGCAGATGGGCAGTGTGAGCCCCTTTGGTGAGAAAGAGCAAGACATGAGTGAGAACGAGTCCCTTTATGGCTGAACAATTATTTAGCTCTATCACTGTGATTGAAAGGAAACCTCTTTTGCTACATGACTGTCACGTCAAGCAGCAATTTGTTCTGGGTGAAAGTCACCCAGAGCAAGAAATGATACCAAGCGATCTAGGAATCCACTGCACGCTACAGTAAACAAATGGGAAATATGCAAACCCAACCACTCATGGATGCTGCTTGCTCCCAGCCTTCATCTGCCCTGTCTGTGTCACGGTGTCTCACTCTCCTGGTGTTTCCCACAGCTTCAAGCATGGCAAAGCCAACTTGCAATTATAGAACTCCTGTCTCCACTCTGCCCACCTTCAATATCCTCTGGTTTCATCTTCAGACAAGTACAGACAGGCTTCCTCGGGTGGGTGAAGATTGCTGTAAAAACCCCAGACCTCCTTGCTGTCTGCTTGAGAGTTATTCACAAACAAGGGGAAGGGCTGAATGAAGCCAACGTGCTATTCCTGACAAATAATTTGGCCAACTCCAATTAGTAACTATGGAAAAGCTATAGAGAAGTGGTATACTTATTTCCAGAGGAGCCTGAATATTGTTTGCCTTCTTAAGGGTCTATGTAACCACTTTTATATCTGAAATAAGAGATTATGAGGGTAATCATCATCTGCTTCTCAGTGTTTGCCACTAAAGTTTTATGAGTATTTTGTAAGAATTATTAATGGTGTTTATAAGTAATGTTCCATGACATACAGAGCTGGCTTCAGTGTGACCATGATGCTAACTAGTACAGCCATGTTAAAAGTTGCAAAGACTGAAAGGTGATTGTAACTTCTATGAAACAGTATTTTCTTACACGTTCTTGACTGCGACTGTGCGTATTTGTCATGGTCGCCATACTGACATGTCCCTCACAAGGACTTGTGTGACAATGTCTAATATTTTGTGCATTTCTTCCTGTTGCATGCACAACTTTTGCCCCTGAAGAGTCTTTACCTATGGGTATGGCATTTTCTCTGGAGAAGATGTTTTCATGAACGCAAGGTAAAAATCCATTAATCCAGGGTCTATGCTTACAGAAAGCATCACAAAACTGAAGATGGGAGCTAGTGATTGGCTTTTCTCTCATTTAAAAGATTGACTGGGGTTGTGGGAGGCAACAAGGTGATTGCCTGACTTCCCTCATGCTGTTGGCAGGCTGAGGCAAAAAGAGAGGATGAGCAATTTGTTCCTGAAGTTGCAGGTCTATCATGGAGGCAAGTGATATCTACAGAGAAAAGGTGGTTGGTTTTTCATTTTCTGTGGTACAAGCACATGGAGATTTGCCAGTCATTTGAGTGAATACCTCTGTTTCAAAATTAACTCCTACTGGAGGTGAGGTCCCACTTGGATTACCTCTTCTCTAGGAAAGACAGCTTTTGTAGCACTTGTGCTTTCCTGCGGTCTCTTTTGGAAGCTGCAACCTGTGCCCTGCAGGGTGCCAAACGCAGGCACTGTAGCTCCCTGCTGTGCCAGCAGACAAGATGGTGTGGCTCCAGGGAACAAGTGGACAAGATGCTGTGGCTCCTTTGCACTTTGAGCTTCCTCCTGAGTGGGAAACAGGAAGAGTTGGACCATTTCTTGTTGTACGGCACCTTTCCTGCGGATCGGCACTTTCCATTAGGCATCTTTCAAGGATATTTTCCTACACTTTTGGCACAGCAATGTCACACAAAATGTCACAGGAACTGACCTGAGCTAGCAGGTTCCAGGCACTGGATAGGAGGTCAGGCCCTTGCTTTGGGTACAATTCCAGTTCCTGCTGTACCACCGCCCTCCAGCTCTGTTGGACTTACTGTGCCAGACTTCTTCCCTGTGCACTGAGCTGAGGGAGGCGAGGGGTGAGTGAAATTGTCCCACTCACTCCCTTCCAAACCTCTTCTTCAAACCCTTCCTTGTTCGCTGTTGCTTGAGGCCGATTGGATCCCAAGCAATCCAAGAGGTATTGGGTCCCCAAAATTGTCCCAAACTCTGTTGCTCGCTGAGCAGGTCACTCGAGGATGTCCCTTGTGAAAGGCTAGAGGGCACACTGTCCTGCAGCCTTAATGTTGAACATGATGGCTTTGTAAGCCAGCTTGTCTGCAGACCTCCTGCTCTGCTCTCATACACAGCACCTCAGTGGGATGTTGTTGAGCCTGGAGCTGCATGGGCTGGATAAAGAGCCCTTCCCACAGAAGAAAGAGACATCAGCTGCCAAACTGCTGGAAGCCAGCAATTGAGCCCTATCTCCAGCCTCAGCAGAAGCACAGGGACACTATGTCTGGGTGGCCACGACGTCAGAGCACAGGCTGGAGAGCACTGCAGCGGGAGGTTGTCCCTGGGTAAGTCACCCGATTGCTGGCTGCTCAGCCCTGTAAAGTCTCCCCTGTCAGCCAAGCCACATTAGACTGCAGCTGGACTCTGTGCAGAAGCAAGGTGCCGGCCCACTGAAGGGGAAAGCCACAAAGAAATCAAATTATGAGCACTGGAATGCCCTTAATCTTTGGCCCATGGGTCTCCCTGTGCTTTCTGATGAACAGACAGTGTGCTGTAATTCCCAGAGCATGTGCAAGCTGGGTTGTGCAGCCCAGAATCACTGAGTTCACAGCTTCCACCACTTTTAACTTTTCAAAGCGATCAGCTGGAAAGCACATTGGAGACTTTCCCCTTTCATTCAGCCATGCCATGGCCAGGAAGCAGTGAGCAGTGGAGACAGCTCTGGTATACCAGGAAGAATAGGAGAGCAGGTCCTCTGGCTGAAGTATAAAAGGCATTCACAGTTGATTTAGATTCATGCATAAGCACAGGTACAGCTTACAACTCACATGTCACTCAAATCTTGAGGAAAAAGTTGAGGGTTGGGCAGAAGAGGTGGAAATGATACCAAACCAGAAGCTAAAATGTGGTAAATCCGAGAAGACGGGCAAAAGGGCAAAATAGTTTAGGTGAAGTAGGTTATGAACTTGCAAAACTTCAGCAGCACTGTGGTTTCAACCCCAATGTGCAAATCTGCCCTTCAACAACCTATGGATAATGTGATGCTCTTTCAATGGAAGTGATATATTTTTGACAAGCTGAGTGTGTTTGTGTGGGTGGTTAGGATATAGTGGTTGGAGTCTTTCTGCCAACTCTTTCCGTTGGGTGATAAACTACCATTTTTAGCACTCACCTACTATTCTTCTACTTGAAGTGGCAATCTACTGAGCTTTAGACACATAATACGCCTTTGGCTTACATGATCCAAGCCGGAAGAGTTGGTAGGTGCTGACATACTGTGAACTCATACTTTGGCTTATGGCATCTGGTGGTGACACACTCACAAATAATGTGAGCAATGGAGGAAATAAGCACTAGAAGTCTTGGTCAGCTGGAGATGCTCCAGCGGGCTCCAACTGAGCAGGGAATTCTGATAGATATTAACAGAAGTTAATATTGGGGAGACCTTATTGATCTCTACAACTCCCTGAAAGGAGGGTGTAGCAAGGGGTGGTCGATCTCTTCTTCAAAGGAACAGGCAATAGGACAAGAGGAAACGGCCTCAAGTTGCAGCAGGGGAGGTTCAGATTGAATATTAGGAAAAATGTTTACACTGAAAGGGTTATTAAGCCTTGGAATGGGCTGCCCAGGGTAGTGGTTGAGGCACCATCCCTGGAGGTTTTCAAAAAACAGCTTGACATAGTGCTTAGAGACATGGTTTAGTGATGGTTTTTTTATCGGAGTTAGGTTGATGGTTGGACTACATGATCTTAAAGGTCTCTTCCAACCTAGACAAGTCTATGATTCCATGATTCTATGGTTCTACATTAGAATGTGTTGAGTGGAATTCTCCAGTTCTGGCTCTGCAGGGCATTGACATGACTATACAGCTTCCATTTCTGGGTTTGCTGCATTATGCATTCTTCTTTTTTTTGAGGTGTTTGGCTGTTTATCTGGTCTGTAGAGCATTGCAGGTCCATAGATCTTGGCTGAGAACCTATGGAGAAAAGTGTTTCACAGGGCATATGCAGCACTACCTGGAATTCAGTGATTCTCTGTCATGGGCTGCTGCTGTAGGGGAGCGTCTCAGTCCTTCATGGTTCCAACACCAGCTCTGTTCAATTATCGGATCAAGCCAGCATCAGAGTGGCCAGGTGGTGCTTTAAGGGGTTGAGACGCTTTTGATGATCCGAAGGGAAAATGCTGGTTCCTGCAGCTTGGCTGGGAGCAGAACAAAGTGTACCCATGCATTCACCCTTAAAAGGGACAGGTTGAGCTATTTCTGCTGTAAAACCGAGAAACCCAGAGACAAACAAGAAAAAGACAGAGAAAGTGACATCTGGAAAGACAGGATAGAGGCAGGGGAGATGGAACTGCAAGGGCTGGGGACTCACATTAGAGGAGACAAGGGATAAGAATTGAAAGGCTGTTAGAGGGCTTTACAGCTCTATTTTTTTTTTTGCCAGTGATTAACACCCTCTCCCCCTGCCTGCCTGCAGCTACTCCTCGGTACAACATACATAACCCACAGCAAAGGCGTTGTAATTTGCCTCTTGCACAGAACCATTAGCTCAACAGCTCAAAGGCTGGAGAGTCTAGTATCCCTGGTGTCACTCTCCTCCAAAACCACTTACTATAAATGATCCTAAGGAACCCCTCCCTGCAGATCTCAGGGCAGGAGGGTTGTTTCCCCTGCCTCCCGAAGCTGAGATGACATTGGGAAGTGTTAATGGAGAGGAGGGACAGGGATGGGAAACTGTTTCTGATGATGCAAAATAGAAGAATTCAAGGGCTACTGGTAAAGAAAAAAACACTGAAATATTGTTCTGGGCTCACCCGAACTCTTTCATTCAAACAAAAAGAGAATCTTTTGTCTTTTATATTCAGGTTCTTTAAAATAAAAGGGTTCACTAGCAGGGAAAATTTTGGTCAATTTTAAACAACAAAGAACCTGTCATTTAGAAAGAAAGAGTTCTGAACACTGTCACATGGGGAATATCAAAATGAAGCGTTTTCTCATTTCCAAACCAAAACATTTCCTTCTAGAAAATGTGAAAATGAGGTGTTTTGACATGTTCAAAAAATTCTTTTACTAACCTTCTTGTCTGAAAGCATTTGGCAAACTCAGTCGGCATCAGTGTATAAAAGTTTCAGTCCCTGAAACTTCCAGCTTGTAGATAATTGCGTTCATCACAGAGCATGGCTCAGCTTCGGCAAAGGTCGCAATGCCTGAAGTGTCGAGGGATGTCCATCTACTGAACAGTCTAGCTCTGCTCCAGCTTGGTAAACCCCATTCTGCTCCTCACGCTGAAGTGCCTGTGAGTCTTTGGGTCACAACTGGTGGGGAGAAGTCAGAGAGAGGTGTAAGTGCCCCCGCTGACAGCGGAGATACCTTACACCAAGTCCCCAGGTGGCAGCAGCTCTCTCTGCCCAGTGGGGAGGACAGACGGTCCTGCCCTCGGCTTGGAACCGAGCCCATGCCTCGCAGCTGACATCGGTCCACTTATTAGTAATACATTAAATCCCAATTGTTTCTTAATTCTTTTGAAATGGGATAACAGGGCAGTTAATTAGCACATAGCAAAACATGCAATTCTGATGAGGAGGCACTGGTTAACATACCAACTACCAAATGTCAAGATGCATTTTTAGCACTGAATGGAATTAATTTGCCAGTGTTCCCTTGTTAAATGTCAGGTCCTTATGACTTGTATACATTAAACAATTCAGGAATTGGAAAGCACTTGTGTAATCAAGTTAAGCGTGAGGCGGGCAGATTTCTTTCACCTAAACAAACCTGAAACTTTCCCTTTCCAATTAATATTTCATTTTATAACAGCCGCCACATTAATTCTTAATTAAATGCTTATTTGAGACACTCTACTGATTAGTGTGAACTAATGAGGAATAATATGAATTGTTTATCCAGCTTCTAGTTATTTTCCTTCATAAAAGGAATGGTGTTTGGATTACTTCTTTCATGTCTTGCTGTGCCCTAAAATGACTTCCTTGCAGAAAAACTTTCATAGAAACAGCACCAACTTCAACCACAGGAGTTTTCGCTGAGCCTCCAGCACATGGGGTGCAGACAGAACTGTCTCCAGAACACGTCTTTGGGGCTAAAAATGAAGGTAAGTCCCAACAGATGATCCTGCTTTCATGACAGTAAGCTTTGCTTCAAGAAAGCCTAAGGGGGTCAAAAACACTAATGTGACTCCATGTAAAAGGAAAAAAAATCAACACCACTTACAGTTCCAATGACATAAATTTAGTGACAAAGATGATGGACAGAGCTTCACCAGTCATGAATATATGTGATCATAAACGTGTAGGCAGATGACCAGGAGAGGCCATTATGATCATCTTGTCTGATCTTCTTTGCTCCACGCAACCATAGACTAGAGACTTCTTGAACTAAAGTTACATATACATCTTCCTACCTACTCCCAGCCAAAAATCTCCAGCAGGAACCTATCTGTATGCCTTTTCAACCCATTAGAGAGAAGCCAAAAGCAGAGACGATGATGCAAGCTAGTCCTCCCTCTGTGCTTGTGCTCTCCTACGCAGAGGCTGTCACACCTCTTGCTCCTCTCTGAGCCTCTCCCACCTCTTCTCCCTCCTCTCCTCTTCTTTGAGGCAGAAGGTGCACAGCCACACGACACATGAGCTTGGGACGTGCCATGGAGTTAGGCGGTGGCCTTACGTGGTTCTCTGTTGTGTTGGCTGTCCCTTTCCTAATAAATATGAGAGCATATCTGCTGGCGTTGGCACTGTTGAGCACTGAGCAGGCATTCTCATGGCACTTTACCCACTACCCGGATCTATTTCATTCACACCCTGTGACTATGTGTGTATAGTCAAGGCTGTTTTTGTCTCAGCCTTTATTGACCATAAACCTATTCTGGCATTTTATCACCTAATCATTCAGAATTGTGAGATCTTCTCTCAGCTTTTCACAAGCACCTTTAGATTTGACTGTCCTAGAGGCTTAGTTGATGTTGATCCACAGCAAATACTGGGAGTTTGATAACCAGTCCTTACAAAAAAGTCTATAACTCCCTTGTGAAAAAGTAAAGAGGCTCAGGGTCAAGGCCAGATCCTGACTCTACTGGCATTTTCCCTTCCTCATAAAAGCTCACCATCTCTCTCAATCACTCAGTTATTTGCCAGAGTCATCTCACCTGCCTTGGGACAGATTAGTTTCCTTAAGGGTTGTTAGTGCAGGGAGCTTACTAACGATTTTTGGGTTTATCAACTATGCACCCATTAACTCCTTCAAAGATCTCTCATATTTTTGAAGCAAGACTTCACTTTATTTCTATTGAAATATTCTTTTTGACCAGTCTATGATCAATCTGCATTTCTCCAGATGCTTCTGAGTTTCCTTTAAAAGCTGGTTCCTCATTTGTTGTCTTTCATTGCTATAATATTGGGATTGATTTAAGTGATACTTTGCACAACACAACGAGTAGTTCAGCAATTTTATATCCGAATTCCTCTAAAACTCTTGGGTGAATGCCATCTGTTCCTGCTCATTTCCTACTGTTCATTTTATCATTTCTTTAAAAGCCTCCTTCTTAATTTCTAACAGTTGGTCAGACTCACCCTTTGTAAAAAGACTTCCCTAAGCTCTCCATAACAAGCACCAAAGCAAAGAAATAACCTTTCCCCTCTTCTGGGACTCTTGTCTTCCTGGAGATCTCCTTTTAAGCCTCCATCATTTTGCAATTTTCTGGTAGGTCTCCTTATAATGTATTTGAAAAAAATCTTTTATTTTAAGCTTTAGTTCTTCAGCAGGTAGTTTCGGAGAAGCTTGTTCAAGTTACAATATTATGGTTTCGTATTTAAGTCACAAGAGTTCTTCTATATTTTCACCTTTTTTGAAATTACTTACTCTTTTAAAATAATTAGTGTTTAACTCTAATAGTTCCCTTTACCCTGTTGTTTACCTGGTGCTCCCTATTTTAGGACTGTTTATGTGTTTTTTAGCAAATGATATGCCCTTACTACATACTTCTGATAGTGTATCTCTAAATAGGCTTATGTCATCCAAAAATACTTTACCCTTTCTACTGTTCCTTTTATTTTCTCTTAGCAAGGTTTCTCACTTTTATGTCATTACTTCTTCACGCCCTTTTAAAGTAAGAATTTATTAAAGGGGATTTTCACCTGTGGCTTTCTCACTCCCACAAAGCTGTACAAATACAAGTATATAATGATTACAGATTCACTCTTTGATGAATGCATCTGGAACAATATCATTTCAATGCTCAGGATTAAATAAAGGATTTCTTCTTTTCTGATGGCATCTCTGAGCATTTGCCCCAAGAAAGTCTCATTTAGAGTGTCAAAAAATTGGTTCCTATACCTTAACTCACAGTAACATCTAGCATCTCCACATTGACATAATGAACGGTTCCCATTATGTTGTGCTTATTCCTCCCATGTCTTTAATCTCCTACACTTTAGTGAACTTCAGCCTATGTAAAAACTTAAGAGCTTGCATTTAGTTGTTTTAGGTTATGACTAGCCTTCCTGGCAATTCAATGGGATGTGCAGCCTTTCTACATCCTCTCTGCTACTTACCGCTCCTTGGAGCTTCTGTGCTTTATGCAAGCTTCACCTGCAATGACTCAGTATTTTCTTCCTGGACATCAACAAAAACATTAAACGTTGTTCGGATCAAAATTCACTACCTGCAGATGTCCAGGGGAATTTCCCTCTGTGGAACTGTGCTTGAATACTGTAACAAAACCATAAAAACCAATACCAAATAAAAATTATCAAGATCAGGACTTATCTCCCAAAAACAGTGTTTGTGAATTATTCTCAGTTATCTTCCCCAGCTGTGAAACCAGAGACTCCTTCCTCAAAAAGCTCCATCAGCACCACACTTCTCCTGATGAGACCTGACCTCTGCAGTGAAGACATGCCTAGTGAATACGCCATATGTTAATTCAGCAGCCCTGCACGTTATATTGCTGAGACACCTTTTACATTGTGGTTAAAATCCTGACCCCACAAAATTTCATGCTCAAGACCCTTTGTACTCCAGTGAGGCCACGATTTCTGCCCTGGCTCTCTTTGGTCATGTGTGGGCAAGCCTGGCTCCGGCCCTCCATCGGCAGCATGCCACCGGAGGGACAGGCAGATCCCATGTTTGGAGCTTGTCAGGCTAGTTGGATTACTATTATTTTTCCATCTTTCCTCAGATTTCTCAGCTCTCCTGCCTGTGGATGGTGTCTCTTGCCACCCACTCCTTTTCTATAATCAGGGGAGAAGCCGTAGTTAGTGAAAAAAAAGCTCAAATTGGGTAAATCTCCTTCTCTGAGAGCTTAAGAAAGCAACTGCAGCTCTGTCCCAATTACCGTTTTTACGTAATTAGCTCCGGTCTGAGGGGCTAAGCTGCAGGCAAGATTGCATGAAGTTATGGAAGAGTCCCCCCTCCAGCCTTCCCGGTGCAGGCAGCAGGTCCTGGAGACCAACAGGCAGAGTCAGCTGGGAGTATCCTCAATGAGCTGATCAACGAGCAGTCCAACCTGGTGTTTATGCAGTACAATGTGTGTTGGTTATAACAGCAGAGAACAACAAATATAAGAGACAGTGTGTGAGAAAACAATGAAAAATTGGGGTTTCACGCCAACTGCTTTTGCCGTCCCTCCCCCACCAGCATGAGAGCACTCCAGGTCCTTCTGCAAAGCCAACTGAGGGAGGACACAACTCTTGCAGAGGGGGCTCAGGGGTCAGCAGCAGCAGGAGCCACCAGCTCCTTCTCAAATGGAAATCTTTGTGGTCTCTGACCTGATGGAAGCTCCTGCAGATCCTCCCCTGGAGAACAAACTTAGCAGCTGAGACAGATTTTTTCCTTCGAGGCAGATATTCAACAAAGATTTTCAGGGAAAGAGAAATTTCTCTCCCTGAAGCCTCCAATTTCAGTGACCTTTTTCTCAGGATTTCTTTTTAAATCCCAGCATGTTCAATTTGGGGGTTTTACAGATTTAATATTTTTTTAAGACAATCCCAAAGGCTTTGGGAAAATATTTAGTAAATCTAAAAGCTTGTATTGTTTCTATCAGAAGTTTTCATGAAAAGAAGAAGCAGTTCCCAAGTATCTCTTTCCAGACACAGTGATGGTCCCATACAGGTACATGTCAAAAAAAGAACACATTGTCCTTTGCAGCTGATCCTGATTGCCTCTGAAGGTCTAGGAGTCCTTCTCCAACTCAGTAATGGGTTCAGGATCAGAACGTTTTTTATGATAATGTAGGCAGTGAAAGCAGACGTAGCTTTATTCTGCTTCCACAGGTATCTGGCAACTTGTTTCTGAAAACCTCAAAAACAGCCTCCTTATTCCTTTCTCCTGGGTGTAAGAAGCAAGTGGGCACAATTATGTGCTGGCTGAACTTCTGTCATGTAGAATTTCCTACCATCCAGGATGACAATTAATAAGTTTTAGGGGATCTCTGCAGCAGCAGTTCTGCAGAAGGTCCATGTCTCTCCTGAACAACCCAGGGCAGCTTCAAAAGTGAAGAGTGAGATGGACTCGCTTCCTGCCACATTGCTACAGAGCCTTTCTGAGGGACAGGAAAAGCCATTTGCTCTCCACTCGTATAAATCAATGCTAATGTCAGCAAAGAAGTGCCTTGGCTAAAAGGAAAGGCAGACATAGATATTGTGTCAGTTCTCAGCTGGTGTTTCACTCTCCTAATGATATTTTTCTTGGGTGTGAGCTAGCAATTCCTATATTCCCTTTAGGCTCTGCTCAACTTAAGCAAATATTAAATAAGAGCTGGGATTTAGGTGAGCTGGATCGACTCTCGCTTTTCTTGCAGAGATGCAGGGATTTTGAAAAGCAGACTCCACCCCCCCCCCTCCCTGCATGGTTGGGGTTGTGCAGATGGGGGCACTCTGGCTAAATTCATTCTGATACTCTTGAAGACACAAGGTGAAGGATGCGTCTCCAATATGCATATTTTAGCTGACTGTGGTGCCTGCCTGCATCAGAAGGAGAGATGCACAGGCCAGTCAGATTGTTATATTAGTAGAGCAGTAGAAAAATAACAACCCAGCTAGCCCAATGAATATTGATTTGTTCCTAATCAAGCCCAGGATATGTCACATGGTGATTTCTGTGCAAGGCACGTGATCCCATACACTGCAGCTGGTAATTGCCCACTACAGCATGTGATCCATGCCCTGAGTGCACCAGGGCAGCTCGAAGGGAGTCTGCTGAGAGGAGAGGGGTTTGCATTAAATGCCAGACCCTCAGGAAAAGCTTGGTTTTTTCCAAGCTGAAGCAAGGGTTTGCATAAAAGTACTAGGGCAGAGGATTTTAACCAGGCTGGTTTGTATGTACCTGTTACCTTGTCCTTACATATCCTCACCCTCACCTTCAGGAGCACTATCACTTCAGGGCATCTTAGCATGGATATTGCCAAAATCTCATGTGGACTACTGAGTTCAGGAGGAAGAGCTGCCCCATGCACTGGGTCCCATGGCTGGTCCTGATGCTTGCTGTAAAGCACAAGCTCAGGCTCCAAGCAACAGGAGTTGTCTGTTGCAGAACAGTTCTGTTCTGTTCACAGAGGTAGGCTTTCAACTGAATTTAGACCTGAATGAACCCATTTTATCCTTCTTCTCCTTCTCCAGGTCAGGCATCTTTCATCCTCACTCTTTTCCAGTAGCTTCCCAAGAGCTAGTGCTGCCCTGATCCCCTCTGAAATGTGACTGGTACTTTTTGTCAATTCTGCTTGCATGAAGCTGAATGGGTAGGTCAGGGCTCCTCTGTGCACATCCTGAACATCCACTGCTGACCACACCAGGACTTTGTCCCCTTCACCAGGTGACACTTACCTCAGCTCTTCACATCTGCCTCTGAGAGGAATTCATCCCAGTGACAAAACGCAGGGCCAAACCTCTCAGTTCAGGAACTAGCCCTGGACAAATCAGGTTCATGACAGATGTTAATTTTCTGTTATTAATTTGGATAGTAAATTTGTCATAACTATGGGTTCTAGTGTTATTATGGCTATAATCCTACTAACAAGATGAGATGCCCAGCTGGTACTTAATGTGTCTGAAACTGTGAATTATACTGCTTGAAAAACAAGCCATGTGGAACAGAAGTGGCTAACAAAGTTTAAATCTCTTGCATAGATCTCTGAGGAGAAACTCACTGCCGGACCAGAAGAGAGAGTGGGAATTTAAGTTCAAGGGGTCGTATGTGTCTAAGCATAATGGAGAGGTTTTATTCCATGAGATATATAGACAAGAGGGATTTTAAAGCTACCTAACTTCTTCCAGAACAATGGGGAGAAAAAAGGCAGTAAGAAACACTCAGAGGGAAGCTCAACCCTGGAAAGGTCACCATATAAAACAGGCAAGAGCATCGCCCTTCTTCTGCTATGTCGTTTTGGTCTGCCAATCCATGTTTACTCACAGAACTATCCCCAGGTATTGTGTCCTTGCATATTCCCTGCACAGGAGTAACTCACTTTTTTCTTCTTTAAGATTGTCAAGTGAAGCTCCCTCCTGAACACTCTGTTCTCCTTTGGGAGCCTTCCTGACCACAGATCTCTTTTTCTTGCTCTAGCCTTCAGTGCTCCAAATTTCTCAGACTTTCTGAAACTGAGATCTAAGCCCAAACTCACATTCAGGTCACACACAGTGGCACAGCCCCAGAATTAATGTTCCCAGAACCAGTGGGAAGTTCAGAGCATCTCCCTCCCTCCTTGTCCCATGCTGTACATGATTCTTATTCCAACCAAAAATACAAACACCAAAAAAGTAGGTGATTTCTCCAAGGTCAAAGGGCAGAACAACACCAAGAGGAAGGGGAAGAAGTCATGGCTCTGACCTCCTCATCAACCACTGCAGCATCTATAGCCTTTGGCATGTATTTTTTTCCTACAGCTTGTCCCTATCTTTGGGGACTGTTCAGGGAGACCCGCTGTTAGCTACAACACTCGTGTCAGTCACTGGGCGGCTGACAGAGACCTTGCATCTGCCAGGAGAACAGGGACTGATGCAGCAGGATGAATGAATTCTGCACAATGTTAAATGATTCAGCTGAGAAATGCAAAGATGAGAGAGGGCAGCTGGCTTAGCTGAGGGCTGGAGACAGCGAGGGTCACATTTGTTTGGTCTGTTCTGATAGGTATTATTTCTGAGTAATAGCAACGTGTCTTTCCAGAATTTGGAGGCTCAGCCTTCACCTGAACCTTTCAAACTGCCTCAAAGTACAGGGAATGAATAAAAATGACCGGAATGAAAATTTCGGTTGAGTTGCAGATGCTTTGTCTCCTGGTTTCCCTGTTTTGCACAACCTGCATGGCTGCTGGTACCTTGGGAGAGCAGAGGAACAAACTACGAAATCTCCCTGTTCGCCATGAGCTTTGCCAGGGGCCAAACCCCTGGGCGATGGACTGGGGAGGATCCCCTCAAGTTTGCTGCTCTGAGCTCTCCAGCATGTGGGGACACTGACCTGTGTGCTCAGAGGTCTGCAAAAACAGCCTGCACACATTGACCAGAGCCATCTGAATAGTCCATGTCCCCACAGCAGAATCCTCCTCCGGTGCCTCCTACAGAGCCTGCCTGGTGCCTGGCACATGGTGAGAGACTGTGGGCAGAGCCCCTTCCATCACTGATAAGGCATCAGCTGCCCTGTCTCCAGCATGAGTGCTCCTCCTTCTTCCATGTCCAATTGTTCAGGAGAAAATCTATTGGTCTGGAGTTATCTATCTTCATCTAGCCAGTCCCAATGCATTCTGTTGTTTAATAGGGAAATTTGAGAGTTCATAGGTGGCTATAATTCAAGCTCAGGCTAGGTCTGTGAGCTCTTTGAGGCAGAGAGCTCTCCCACCAGTCTGCAGCAGACCGGCGCTGGTTGTATAGCAGCAGGAAACATTTCTGGAGCTCTGCAAACAGTCTCATTCACCAGATTTGCAAGGAAGGAAAAGCAGGGAAAATAGGTGATAAATATTACATCCAGGCTAGGCTGTTCCCTGGGGACTGAACTGGGCTACCTCACCTGGATGATCCAGCTTCCAAAGCACAGCTCTGGGGATGCTGAGGTTGAACTGGTTTATGAGTCAACAGGGCCTGCAAAGACTGACAGGAAAGGAAGACTTTCTGAGATTTAAAGGCAGAGGTGGGCTCTGCCAAGCGACTCTCAGACAAATCCACGAACAACCTGCAGGAGATGTCCTGGATGCAGAAGCCTCAAGGGACCATGGTGATCATGGAGGGTGAATTTGATTCAAGCCCCAAATCCACCCCATGGCTCCAGAATTTCACGCAGGTTGTGGTTAGGGTAAAGTGCACAAATTTCACAAAGATCCTGAATCTTCCTTCAAAGGCTCCAGGCAATCAAGAAATGATTCCTTACTTCATAACCTGATCTCCCTCACAGTTTCCAGGTAGCACCTTATTTCTGGTCTGATTTTGTCTGCTTCCAACATTTAGTTACTGAATCTTAGGCAGCCTTTGTTAGCTAGACTCAAAGCCCCCAGCTATCAGAAATCTTTTCCCTCTGTAGGGACTTAAAGCCTATGATCATTTTTCCTTTCAGGTTTTTCTAAATAGATTCAAGTCCTTCTTCAAGTTTTCCTGAGTGCGCATTTCTAGAATAGTTCTTTCCTGCACTGGGGCCAGGGTGGGGGATGCTCTGTGTTTATTGCAGGGGATCAGCAGGCAGATTTCCTTGTTTTCAGAAGAAAGAGTTCATCTGTGGAGGACCAACAGGACCAGCAGGAACTCCAGCAGCAAACACAGTGACCCACAGGTTATAAGCATTTGTGAGATCTAGGCAAGGCTATTAAAAACAAATCCATAAATAAGCCAATTTCCTGTTTTCCCTCCTGTAATGCTCCATAATGCAAGTTGAGGAGCTGGTTCTGAATATTCATGGAGAAGCACAGAATGACCACTCCTCCTCCTCTCAAGTTAGCCCCTCTCTTTTTTTCTTGCTTCTATCAGTTGCTCTGCTTCATCTTGGAGTGATATTCCCTTACTGCAAGGATGTGGATAGCTAAATAACATGTTTTCATGCTGAAAGCTTGGTTCAGGCATCTGAGGGATGGAAGCAGGGACAAGAGGTGCAGGCCCTGAAGATAAACTGTTGACTTGGATCCTTCCAAACTGCCAGATTATGGTTTCATTCACACCAAGGTAAACATGACATGCACAAGTGATCGCAGACTTACAGAGGCATGGTATTCAGCACAGGGATGTCAGATGTGTATTTAGCCTCTCTACTGTGTTTCCCAGCCCAGGCTTTCTGGATCCAGGTAGGATGAAAACTCAGTCCCTTCCATGACAGAGCAGTTGTCCAGCTGGATGCCCAGTTGGATGCTATGGCCTCCAAAAGCTGTGACATTCCTGCAGCTGACACCCAACATAATGACTGCAAAGCCTGGAAGAGATCTCCACTGATAATTCTGCCTCTCTTTTCCCTTGCAACTGTGAGGAGCTGCTGACTGCTCTGCCTACCCTTCAGGTGCCTTCATTACTTCAGTACAGGACTGTGTCATGGTACATGGTTACATCAGGCTCTGTATAGATCAACCAGAATGATCCCTGTCTAGACTCTGCCCATAACCATCCAGGCAAGCAACTTTCAGCTGCTTGCTGTCTACCATCATTCTTCCAGAAGTCTTGCATTTACCCATTAGCAAGTATTTAAAAGTTTTCTACCACTTTCTCCTGCTGTGCAATCATTAACTTGGCTTTCAAGGTCCTGAATTTACTCCTGACCCACACTTCTTGGGTCCTGCCCTTTGACCTGGCCCTCTTGCTGTGGTTCCCTGACACTGTGGTCTTTGGTGACCCCTAGACTTACCTGTTAGATTAGAATAGAATCACAGAATTAGAATCATCAAATTGCCTATGTTGGAAAGAACCTTTTAGATCATCTAGTCCAACCATCAAGGTTGGTCGTCTGGGTTCTGGACTCAACAATGGGCCTAGGTTTATTGCTCTGTCTACTCTGTCAAGGCTGATGAGGGCTGTCTTGTTCATTAAAATCCCCTGTCCCAGAAGGCCCAATCCTGTCTTCCAATCACTGCTTCTAGGTGACCTTGCCCACTGGGCGCCACTACCCACAAGGTAGCTGCAAATTTCTGTAGGTACGTGCTCACATCTCGGAGTGCGTGTGCCTGTCTGCATTCATTTAAAGGCAGAGGCTTCCACCTCAGCTCTTGCAAATGTTGAAAATAACCAGTGGTTTTGCCATCTGAGTCCTTCTCCTGGGGTGGGATGTCATGTCCTCTGGTTTCTCTTGTTGCATCTGTAGAGGTAGCAGTTAGACATATTCTCTCCAGCTATTACCAAATTTGTACAATGAATGTTTCCGGAGATACCTGTTAAAGAAAGATGAAATATTTATAAGCCGAGAGGTGCTTAAAATCTCCCTTGAACGCCCATTCTTCATGGAAAGTGAGGCTTGCACTGTGGTGAAGGGCTTCTCAGCAGATAAAGAAAGTGCTAACCTATCTGGGTCTGTCCAGCAGGAAACTGTATTTCTAGAGCAGCTTTGTAAACTAGGACTTCATTACTCAGGCTGCTAGGTCATCTTGACTAAGATGGAAATTTATGAGAAATCCCAAGGGATATATACTCTGTGGGATACCTGAGAGTACATGCTGAGCTTTGCCCCAGGTAAAGAAGCCTAATGGGGGAGACAATTCCCAGGGAAAACGGTCTGTCTGAGGAGTCAGGCCCCAACATCTCTCAAGCTGCGAAAATTAACCATGCTCCTGGATGAAACAGAAAATACATGAATTAAAATAGAATATCCTTGTCAGGTAGTGACTGAGGTGTATTGTTGTGCCTTATACCTACCTCCACATGTAGAAATTTGCTTCCTGGCTGCAAGTTGCATTGTCATCAACTTTCAATTTCCTTAGTAATTTCTGATTTGAAGAGTGGTTTCAATTTTTTTTGCCAGATAGTAATCGACCCATCTCCCAGGCAATGACCAAACTGCTTCAGGAGCTCCGAGTACTTTAGAGGCATAGATGGCCTGGGACATCCATGAAACATGCCACCAGGACCTGGATTTAGGCAGGAACCATAGGATAGCTGCTAGCCAGTGTCGTCGGACATCTCAACTCTTTTCTCCTGTATGTGCAGTGGCAAAGATATAGTTAGAAAAAGTATCAACAGTAACACGTACATACTTTAGGTGACCAAATTCTCCAAAATGTGTAACATCTGTTTGCCAAATTTGCAGTGGTGAGGTGCCACGTGGGTTAACTCCCAGTTGTGGCAATGGGGCTATAGGTTGGCATTCAGGGCATGTCAAGATAATGTTAAGTGCTTGGTCAGTGGTTAGCTGAAATTGCTTTTGTAGTGCCCTCCTGTTTTGGTGAAAGAAGTTACGTGAGAGCTGTGCTTGTTGAAGTAATTGCGGTGTGTGACAAGGGTGACTGTGGCTTTGTCAGCAGCAGGGTTGCCCTTGGCTAGGGGTCCTGGCAGAGAGGTGTGTGACCGTATGTGCGTGATAGAATAGGGTAATTTACAATAGGAAACATAATGCCATAATTTTTTAAGCTGTCCAAATAATTCTGGGTTCTTGACTTCCTTTAGGAAAGCGCCTTCTATACGTTGAACAATTCCTGTAACATATAAAGAATCAGTTACGATATTGAGATTTACATCAGAAAAAAGCTGAAAAGCACGCGCGACAGCTGCAAGCTCAACAACTTGGGGCGATCCACCTACACATTTTATGTCTTGGTTCCTAACAATTTTTGCAGATCATTCAGAGTCTTTGCTTGTAACGCCAGCTTCAGTGCTTGTGGCTGGATGGTGCGAATTGCAATTTTCCATCCTAGATATTTCCAGGGTGGTTTCACGTTGGACCTTTTCCTCGGCTATCTGCAAGCCTGCTCCTTGGACAGCGAGGCGACTTGGGAGACGACTGCCTGCAGGTCTCTGTCTTTTTGCAGTGGGACCAGTCCTTCTTGTACTAAGTCATGCAAATGAAGCCGTTTGTCCTTTTGATCAGCCCCCACAGTGAGCTGCTGACAATGCATCAGCTCAGAGACTCACTCCTGGAGCTTCCGTGCGGTATCTCGGCACCTTTTATCGTATCAGTGATGGAAGGGTTAGCATTCTTAATTGTTTGCAATAGTTTACGGCAGTCAGCACTAGCATTTTCAAACACTAATTATTTCATAAGAATGTCACGAGCTGCTCGGTTATCTGCTTGTCTCTCTACTGCATTTTGGAGCCGATCAAGGGATGTTATTCAGGGTTCTCCAGGCGCCTGTGTGACAGCAGCAAAAGAAGCTTCTGGAGCGGCTGCATCAGGTACCCGTCTGATCGCGCGCAGTACAAGTTCTTTTACTTGCTCGAAACACTCTCTGTCCATCTGGGCTTGCACGTGGGGAGTAGCCTGAGGCCCCTCACCAAGGAGCTCATTCACACCAGTATGATTTAAATTGCCCGTTAAGTTACCCAATGCTTTAGCAGTCGCAAGATCACGGCACTCGCTCATGAATACAGCATATTGCACAGCCGACAGAATCACACGCAGCAACAATTTCCAGTCATGAAGAGTCATAACATATCCGTCACCGATGGTCACCAATAAGCTAAAGGTATATGCTGATTAAAGACTATAGTCCTTTACCGATTTTCTTAACTCTTTTACCACATCGTAAGGTAGAGATTCCCAGCGGGGCTGCTGGCCACCTTTGGGAAGTCACAGGGGAAGGTTGTAGCCATTCTGTATCTCCCTGGGCTATAGCTGCTTTTCTACACTGTTCCAGGACACCATAATACACGGTTCGAGTCGGCGCAACACCCCAACCGCCCCCCTCGGCTCATCATCAGGGGGGTACAGATTCGGCTCCTTTTCAGGGTTCACAGGACCAGGGTCAAAAGGATGGTCTGCCCTGGGGTCTGATTTTCCGCTGCAGGGTAACAAGGAGGTGGCAGTGGTAGAGCAGAGGAGCGCTCTGGGTCTTCAGGGGGATCAGTTTTTGCCACTTTTCTAATGCGTGTCCAGGCTTCTGACACTTGATGCCACGCTGGTAAATGTTCGGCGGCTGCTGCATCTGTTCCTGTGCCCACATCCCAAAGGTTTGTTCCTATCTTGTCCCACCCACCCCCGAGAAAGGTGCCGGTCTTAGGAAAGGCCGGGACATTTTTTCATACCCAGTCAAAGAAAAATAGTAAAGACAGGGTGGGTACAGATCGATTCAGAGTCTTTAAAATATACTGTAGCAGTTCTAGATTCATTTGCTGCTCTTTGGCCAGTGTTTCCCTGCTCCTCTCTCTGCAGAGTGTTGCCCATAGTTCCCGATCGCCCACCTCTGTCCTGCAGAAGGTGATGGGCCGGCAGTAAAATCAGTCCTGGAGGCAACCCCGGGTTCCATCGGGCTACGCTACCGGTCGGGACGTCTGTCAGTCTCCTGTGTAATGCCCAACATGGGCGCCATTTGTAGCGTATGAAGGCACAGACCCCGGTGGGTGATGCCACCAGAATCGTTTATTATCACAAACAGGCAGGTTATATA
>JAOXNO010000006.1:3299341-3322965 GCA_028565335.1 Limnodromus scolopaceus
GGACGTGATCACGGGTCTTCCCCTGCCAGTGTTCCTGCTTCTTCTGTTCCTTCTTCTGGTCTCTGCTTCTTCCACAATCCTGTTCACCCACAGTTTTGGTTGAGCTTTTATTGCAAATCGAAACGTTCCCTGAGAATTACTGCTATTCCTGAGGCATGGGAAGGCTCTTTCTTCAGAGGAAAGGCATCCAAAGAAGAGGTGGGAGAGGCTAGAAGAGAGCTGAGCTGCAGCAGGAAGGACACATCTGGAGCAAAGACCATTGCAGAGCAGAGAAAGTCCCGTCCAAGTTCAGAAGCTTGCTACCCTGAGGCAAGACCATGTGCTATGGAGAAGACCATCCTATGGACACTGGTGCCCCAGATTGGGTGCCCTCAATGTGTGTGTGGACATCAGAGAGAAACTGTAGGTGGGCCCCCATGCTGCTGCGGGAAAGCCTTGTGAGGAGCTGAGCCCACAGTACTGAGTGAGTAACGCTGTGCAAACAGCTGGGATGCAGGTGCCAGGCCGGGAGATTCCCATTGCTCTGCTGAATTAATGCATTAAGAAAATGCCCATACAGTCAAGAAAGAGCAATTAAATATTGAATGCTTTGCTCATATGTATAACTGCGTGAAGAGCTCTCAAACTCTCCAGGAGACAGGAGCCTGTCTATCAGCAGCAAACTTTTCTTAGCAAGCATAAGAAATGGCCTTTGAGGATGCAAAGCACCAAGTCTTTTGAGCAGGCATCAATTAGCTTTAAGCTGAATGGGTAAGTCCTAGGAACATCAGAAGCAGGATTCAATATGCTTAAAGTGGGTGGCAGCTTATATGCCTCGCAGAGCCAGTTTTTTAAAGAGGAAGTGTTAAAAAAAAAAAATCACAAGCATTTGATGTGCAGGGGCTGGGTAGTATTTTCAACTTGATTTCCACCTCCTAGAAGCAGTCATGCCCAGCTAGCTTCTAGAAACTTTCCTCTACTGAGTGCTGCAGGACCAAAGCTTTGGTCCTTCAGGACATTCAGGTACCCACCTTTAACTGAAGTGTCAATTTGAGTGATGGGACATAGGAGGAGATGCTGCTCATGGGATACTGCCAAAGCTGGAGTGGTGAGTCAGTGCTTGAGTGTTACTCAACATGATTCTGGACCTTCTCTGCAGGGCTGCTTGCTCAAGCCCAGCTTTTTGCTGAGCTGACCTCAGTCGACAAAGCTCTGGGGCTAACAAGTTATCTCCCTGTGCTATAAGCAGTGGATCCAGCACGCCAGAAGGGCACTGGAGCCCTTCTGCAGAGCAGCAGACCCTGCTATGTGACAAAAGAACCTCCAGGTACCACAGACCAGCTCAGGGACCTAGTGGTGGTGTCTCACCCAGGTTCCCAGCAGATGGGAGAAGTAGTGATTCAGGAACTGAAGGCCAACTTTTACTGCATTCAGCTGAAGTGCAAAGAAATCCACACCCAACATTGCATCCGTAATCATTGTGGGATTGCCACAGGAAGGAATTTAACCCCTCTCTCCCCATGTTATGTATCCTGCAGATCCTACACTTCTAGAGCCACGTACGCAGGAGAGATTCACAGAGTGAGGAGGAAAGCAAGGCAAGAAGAGATGGGCTCTGCAGCTTGCTGTGAAGGCGCTCAGCCAGGAGGGGCACAACTGCAGTTTACTCTCTGTTCTTGGATTTATTTCTGGGTTTTGATGTTCATTCCTGAAGACCACTTAACACAAAATGTGTGTGATAAGAGTGCATGGTAACCATATGGGCCACGACGGGTTTGCATCAGCTCCCGTTACGATCAGTGGAAGCATTCACCCTGACTTAGCCTGCAACTGGGTAGGACCTTGTCCAAGTACTGTTATTAATATGACATAATTAATTAAAGTATGTGCTAAACTACAAGCCTCTGCCACCCCCAGCACTGAATGCAAGATCCTGTAGCATGTGTCTCTCAGGAACAGCCCTCCAGGACCCCTGACTCCTTCTGGCCAGTAAGAAATGGCTGGGGCCGCTTCAGAGAAATATCATCTACCAGTAACAACAAAGGTGTCTCAGCATCGCAGTTTATCAGTACAAATGACAGTAATTACCCAGCTGACTGTCAGTGTCTCTGCAAGGGGGATGATAATTTGTCCGCATTAGTCAAAAATCAAAAACCACGGAAGAAGTCAATGCAATGAAATGAAGTCTGAGCTGCAAAAGGGTGTGGGAGCTGATGGGTCACGTTGAGGGAAGAGATCGCATGGAAAGTTCTGAGGAGGTGGTGGGTGACGGGCGTCTGGCCTATCTGGATCGAGGAAGAGGAATATGATAGAAGATCCCTTCTTTTTTCAGGACTTCATGGACTGTACAGTCCATGCCCATGGCAAAGGGAGAAAGTTTGCCGTGTCTTTGCAGTGATTCTTTGCCCAAATCAAGTGGGATGGGGAAGAAGCCATTAATTTTCAGTTTAAGTCCTGATGAGCATTTTATTAGACACCACTCAGAATTGAAACTCACCACCCCATAAAATGCCAAAAAAACCCCAGACATCTAGAAACAGGAGATTTGTGATGGGTTCTCAATGCACAGGAGATCTCAGCACTGTCAGCATTAGGAATTGCACTGAGATGAATTTAAAAATTAACATTTGGACTTAATTTAAACTGTCATTTTCTCTGGATCAATACTTTCTTTTACTATTTTTTTTTAATTTAATAAAACCACATTTCTCATTATAATAAAATTTAGCTTTTTGTTGGAAGATTTTCAGCCAGCTCCACCTACTGCTGCTCAAAGTGCTCATCCTGTCATCGTCAAAGCTTCATGAATCACTGCTGCTTCCCTTCCTCTCAATGGAGAATATGAAGCTACTTTACAGCAGAGGTGGGTGCATCCTCCCCCAAACCAGTAATAGTAATCAGTAAAACGTAAAGGTCTTTTGCCTTGTGGACAGGAACAGAGGACTGGACTGACTCCTGGAGCTGTTTCTATATGGAGGAGATCACCAACAACAGTGAGGCTGTTGCTGCCACCACTTGCAAACTACTTCCCCCTTTGGTTGACATCTTCACCACAGCAGCAGCAGACATGACCGATCACTGGACTTTCCACCCATGAGAATGCAGAGGAGCAAAGGGCAGGGCGGGTCACAGCTGCCCTCGTCACCACTTCAGTGCAGCACTTGCTGCACTGGGGCTGCATGAGGACCCACTCTGACTGTCCGCTGGCCCCATACCCCTGCCACAGCCCGCCTGCCACCCCCAGCCCACACCAGGAGCTGTCCTGTTCAAGCAGGATTGCTTCAGTGTCTTTCCCATCAGGGGAGGGTCCTCAGCTCCAGCATACTCTGGGATGACCTCTTGCAATGTGCTCATTCTGCCTCCTGCAGCACAAGAGGCAGGGCTTCAACTCCCTTTACATTTCCATTTTACTTTCCACCCACAGGCTACGAAGTACTGGTACCCCGGTATAGAGCACACCGACACTTGCCTTTCTTTTCTCCGCTGTCTCCGCATAACTCTCCATAACTGATATTATTACATCCTGCAGAGGAGTCTCTTCCAAACTTTTTCTGACCCAACAGAGCACTTTGAGACCTGGAAGTTTTTTTCCCAGGACCAGATTCATGCAACAGTCTTAAGGAGGGTATCCTTGTGAGTCTTACCCTGTCCAGACCCAGAGGACCACAGGCACTTGCTCAGTTCCCTGGAGATCATTCCCAAGAGGCATCACTAGTATTAGACACCTCTTGTACTGCTCTCGGTGTCTGCCATCACGCTCACTTACCACAGAAGATGACTCAGCTTTTCCCATTTGCCCCAGAAGCTGAGGACCACATATCTTTCTATGATACCTATCTCGGGTAGATGCATGGGAAAGCAGTCCTTTTTCCACTGAATATTAATTCATTCTCTACCAATATGTCCATTGTCTATTTGTCCTACCACCCACAGAGAGCAAACCCCTTTGAGAGGGCCTTTGCTCCATTGCCATGAACAGGAGAGAAGAACATGGTGAGCATACACACTGTTGTATGAAATGAGACCGAACAAGCCTTCCCTATCTTCTTAAGGCTCTTACCATAATTATTCTTCTGTCCTTGCCAACCAAAATATTCAGGTCGATTTAATCTCCCTCCTTCTCCCTACCATAGTTCTGCTGTTGTCATGTGCACCTCTTCTGTTGTTTGTAGATATACTCCTGTTTAGGAACTAGCAGCTCAAGTGTAAGATTCTGATGGATGTAACTGAACAACTGGCCATATTCAGGCATGAGATGAATCCATGGGCAGCCAGCTGCACAGATGTGTCCTTTCACTCCATGGTCTTAAAGCAGGAGGCTCAAAAGGTCAAAGTGCTGGGCCCAGGTCCCGGCAAAACAAGAAGACACCATGGAGTCATTGATCTGATCGTTGAGATCATGGAAAAAGGGATTCCCCTGCCCCCTTGGGTAGCCTGTTTCTGTGCAAATTATCCTGGTAGCTGGGTACTTTTCTAATTTCTAACTTAAATCTCCTCTGTTGCAAAGCAGGCCAATTACCCTAAGAGGAGATGGAGAGCAATTATTCACTTCTTGCTTCAGAACAACCCAGTGCATATTTTACACTGTTGTCAGATACTCATTTGTGCAGTTTTACTCTTCTCTAGTGAAAACAGACCAGCTGAATTTCTTCAGTCTTTTCCCATAGCCTCATTTCCAACCTCTATTCATTCTCATCTTTTCATTTCAACCCCATTTTGTCTCTATCATTCTGACAGTGCAGTGCCCCAGACGGGGATCATCTCCTTCATTAGCCCTGAGGATCCACAGCTCCTGCTGCTGAGTGGGGGTCAGTGGCAAACATTGCCTGTTCCCTTTGTAGGACCCATTGTAGTGCCCAGATCAGTCTCTGCAATGGTGCTGCCACTTACTGAACCACACTTCAGTTTGTGCATTTGATTTCTCCTTGTGTTGACTTCTCACTTGCCTGTACCGCATTTCGTCTGACTGATCTTGCAAGACCTTTCTAATGGAATCATCTGTTGGCATCATTGCCTCTCACCCCTGAGTTTATCCACAAAGCTGATAGGAGATTTATTCAGTTGCCTCTATGTAGTTGTGTGGTGGTCCTTCAGGTGTGTTGGGTACTCAAGAGAACCTGGTGCATCAGGCAGTCATGATGCGGGGCTCATGGGAGAGCAGCACCCTGCCAGACTGGCAGCTGGAGGCCAGATGGGGTACCCAGGAGTACCTAAAATTGAACAGATGTCCATATTTAGGCATTTAGCAGTGTCTGATCAGTTCCATCATCTAAGCTATTAATAAAAAGATTGAAACAAATAGCTGTCTTTTTAATCTCTGCAAAAATGCAGGACTATACAATGTGGTAAATTGTGCATATAACATATGCATAATTCCCTGTGAGGTCAGAGAGCTGGAAAAGAAGTAAAAGATTGAGTAACTCCAGGAAATCTGTTCTTCACCTGCAATGACAACAGACATTCACCAGACAATAAACTTGTTTTCCCATTCTTGCAATATCAATGAGTAATTATATTAATCATTAAAAATAAAATGATTATGTTGGTATATATGTTGGTATATATTTGAATGAGACAGAGAATACGTGATTCTTTATTGATTTTTTTTTGCATATTTTCTATTTGTAAAACAATATTAATATCAATACCACAAAATTTTTGTATATTCTCTGTGTGGCTAATGGTCTGAGTTTGTTGTTACTGCTTGAATTATGAGTTGAAAAATTTTTCAATGAACTGGGCCCAGGACAGATGCCTGAGAGACTTAAATCACTTTCACTGCTTCAGAACAGATTCCTGATATTAAATTCAAAGTCTAATGTTTTTTAAATTGTCCCCATGTTGTATGATTTGCTTTCAATCCTATTTCCCTACTTGTAGGAAACTCTCATGTCAGATTGTGTCAAAAGCCTTATGAAAGTCAAGGTATATCCTATCTATCACTTTCTTCTGTCCATGGACCAATGACCCCATTAAGGAAAGAGATTAGATTAGTTTGACATGATTTGTTCTTGACAAGTCCATGTTGGCTGTTTCTTACTGCCTTTTATCCTCTAAGTGCTTATGAAGGGATTGTTTAGTCATTTTCTCTAGTATTTTTTAGAATATTAAAGCCACGCTGACTGGTCTGTAATTCCCCAGCTCTTCCTCCTGCCACGTCTCTCCCATGATACCTGTAGGTTATGGGAAATTCCCCTCTTCTTTGAGGAAAATAGTGTCCATTTCTGTTTCATGGTGTATGGAAGCCAGAAGCGTTGTAACACAGTTTTGTAGCCTGAGCCCATTTTGTGCCTGTCGGCTTCCCGTGAGACCCCATGTTTGGGAACGGAGAATTCGGGGGTCAGGGGCTTTTCCACCTCTCCTGGAGACATGGCCCAGGGACCCCACAGGAGCACTGTGCTTGACTGGAAGCCCCCAGGGTGCTGAGGAAAAGCTAAACTAAAGCCTCCCAGCCTACCGTCCTTTCCCATTCACGTTGCAGGTTGAAGCTCTGCGTCGGCAATGCCGAAATCTCCGGCATTTTGGAGAAGGGAGGGGGGTGTGAAGCAAACAGCATCTGCTATCAGGGTCGACAGCTCAGCTGACTTTGTGCCAAAGTGAACTGTTGCTTCCTCGCTTTAATTCAGTCCCCCACCCCGGCCGTTCCTTAGCCAAAACCCCATCCCGGCCGAACCTCCCTGCCAAGCGCTGGACCACGGGGACCACCCAGCAGGACGGGGGCACCCAAGGAGGACTGATCGCCCAGCACTTGCCTCGCTGACTTTGTCGAGCTGCTCGCTCTGGCAGCGAGACAATATTCTGCGCTGCTAAAGGTGAGGTGTCCCTGAAAAATATTCCGCTCCTGCAGACGGGCAGAGATGCTGTCAGTCAGCAGCGGGGGCAAGGCCTGTAATAGAGTTCACCAGCCACTGGAGGGGAGCTCATCTGTATTCAGCGAGTCCCTCATTGAAGGGAATTATGCAGGGGAGTAAAGTTCTCTCTCTTCCTCCGGGTTGTTTTCAAGTTACAGGAAAAAATGTGGAGTTGGCACAGCCCTCAAGAAGGATTCAAGCTGGAATCCTGCTTGGGTGAATCACTGGATCTCACCCCACGCTGGTTCCCAGTGCCAGCCAGAACCCTGCCAGCACCGAGTAATCAGAAAGACACATGGACCTCCAGCAATCACAGGGAGGTCCAAATCTGGACTTGGCTGTGTTTGTGGGGGTCTTGGTGTCCTCTGTAGCTGCATGCATGAGTCCATGTAGGGTACAGCAAGCCCGGCACTTGCCACTGGAGCTCTGCTGACATCCGGGCTGAAGCCCAGTCTGGGGCACGGACTGGGGCTCTGCATGGGTGTGAGTTTGGCATGGGGTCACAGAGACTGGGACTTCTGTCCACGGGAATCCAGCGTGACCATGGGTATGGTGAGACGCTGCAAGAGCCCCCCTGTCCTTCACGGAGCAGTGAGTGGTATTTCAGTACATTGTTCAGTGTATCACCCACTCCAAGTGTTCCCCTCTACACACATACATACACATACGCACATAGTCAGGGGTGTTTTATGGCCAGATTTTCACTCAGCTTTTCTTAATAGCAAAAAATAACAGGTAGGGATCTTCTGCAGTTGCTGGCAAAGATGGCGACTGATGAACAGATAATGGAGTCTTTATTCTCCATTTGTTTAGCTGTTTAGGAGGAAAAAAATGAGCAAAGGCTTGTAGAGAGTCAGTGACGTGCTTTTGAATGTATGATAAAATAGATGCTATCAAATTCCTCCTCAGAAGTTAATTTGCTGCAGCAGCCAGTTGAAGTAACAAAGCTCAGAGCGCCCTTTTGTACATTATTTAGTCTCCAGAAAACACCTTGTGAGCCATATACAAACCTACCCCTTTTAATTGGAGTGCACAGTAAGCCTATGAGCTACAAAGACTTTTGACTGGTTCATGCTGTAATCAAGTTTAGTCATCATTATGCAAAACTAATTAGCAAGTCAGAATCCTTTTTTTTGTCATCACTAAACCATTGCTGCATTTAGAAATGAGATCCCCAAGATCTTCCCTTTCCCTGCCCTTTTCCTGCTGCTATTCTGAATTAAAGCTTCGTCACGACAAAGGATGTGGTGAATATAAAAAAGTGATCTTCAGCTTTTCCCTAAAATGTCAAAAATTGAAGAATACTTGGGTTTCTTTGCCAATTATTCTGTTCTTGGAATTCATTATTGCAGCAAAAAATTGAGATGTTTTGAGCAGTTTATATGACTTTGGAAAAAAACATACTTCCCCCTGCAATCTTTGGCAAGCAGGGTTTCCAATTTGCCAGAAATATTTGCTTAATATTTCTGTTTCCAAAGTGGACTTAAGCAACATTGTTTGTTTTTCAATTCCCATGAGCCAGAAGCAATGAGAAAACATTTTACAAAGACTAAAAAGAAAATTCACTCCAAAGTAAGATATACCCTCAGCTCCTGCTCAATGTGAGTGTCTTCCTTCCTGAGCACAGCAGTGGTTCCCTGGGTTGGTGGCAGCCCCAGCAGGTCGGTGTCTCAGCACCAGGAATCCCAGGAGCCCAGCCCAGCCTGAAAGCTTCTGAAACCTGCCTCAGCAGCAGGGATCCTCAGAGCACGGCTTCCAGCTGTGCAACAAAAAGCTGTGTGCCGGTGAGAGCTCATAGCCTGAGGTTTTCAGGTTACCTGCTCCCTGAGATTGCTGTGCTCCAGGGTCCTGAGCTGTGTATCATGAAATTCCACCACAGTCTGTTTTATTGACTAAGTGCAAGAGTTTTTAAAGAGTCCCTGATTCTGGGATAATCTGCCTTGCAAGCATGCTGAAAACTTGGAAGCATGGAAACCTCAGCCCCTTTGCAGCTAAGCAGTGGGCCTGCACAGCCTCTGCAGACCCTGCAGTATGGTATCTCTACCACAGAACAATCCCACTGCTGTTCTGAATGAAGCTGAGGACTTCCCATGGCTGGTTCTGGAGACTATTTCAGTCTAGTGTATCTTCCAATGGTACTAGGGTCTGTTGGTCCTACCCAGTCTCCTCATCTCTTACTCTCCAGACTACTCCAGGATTTGCAAGTTTTCCTCTTGCTGGCAGAGACCTTGCTCCTGTGTGGTTCCTAGTACCAGAAACAACCACAGCAAACAAGAAACTCCGGGATCAGCCTCTGTCTCATGGTCTCCATTTGGGTATGAGTAGGTGTCGTAATAGCATCTTATAACCAAGGAATTTTTTTTTTTTTTAAATTTTTTTTTTAGGTGGGGGAGGATGGTGGTGGTGGTGGAATAAAGGGAAGATAAAGGCTCATACGATAATTCAGGTTAGAAAGGAATACTGGAAGTCAGCTCCTTCAACTGCCTGCTTGAGACAAGATCATCTCTGAGGTCAGACCAGGTTTCTCAGGACTTTATCCAGCCTCGTCTGGAAAACCTCCAAGAATGGAGACTGCACAGCCCCTCTGGGCAACCTGCTCCCATGCTTGACTGTCCTCATGGTGAGAAAGTTTCTCCATGGCTATCCTGCGGTGGACTGGCATACTACCGTAGACTGCCCACACACCTTAGGGTGTACGAGCTCTGCTCTTGCCTCGTGTAGTGAAGGAGCATTTTGGAGTGCAGGGCTGGAATTCTGGAGGATCTTGAGAAATCCGAGAGGTGATCTGGAAAATGCAGACTGCAATTTAACAAAGGCAAATGAGGAGTCTGCATTTAGATGCGCAACTGCACCAAGACAGACTATGGAATAACTGGCTACACACTGTGCTGTGGAAAAGGACTTGGGTGCCACGAGCCGAGCATACTAATGTAAGAAGAGGTGAATACTGTTCTGGTTATGTTGACAGTAGAGCCTTGAGGGGCATATGGGATCCGGTCTGGAGTGTTGCAGTTCAGGAAAGATGAATGAAAAAGTTGAGCAGCCAGAATGAGAATTATTAGCAGTAGCCTGCAAAGAAAGGTTGAAATAATTGGAGTTATTCAGTCAAGAGAAGACTTAGGGGAAACATAATAGTCTGCAGTTACATAAAAGGTTTCTGTGAAGAGGTAGAGAATAATTTGTTCTGCATGTTCATTCTGCTTAGGAGATGGGGTAATTAAATCACAGTTAGGGAAATTCAGATTAGTTATTAAGAAAAGTCTTTCTAATGCAAGGATAAACACTGTTAAATATTTTTCCTGGGTTTGCTGTGGAGTTTCCATTGCTGGAAGTTTCTAGGAACAGGATCGTTTCTACAGACGTCTTTCCTGAAGGCCACAGAGCTTTCCTCGGGTCAGGGAGGTGGAAAAGGTGGTTTCTTCAAATCTGTTCCAGCCCCGTTTTCTATGGGGTTGTCATGCAGGTAGGTGCATCTTTTTCAAAAGTGTTTATGCATCGACTGCAACTCTAGAGATCTTAGTACCTTTAAGAGTTGGATATTAAGTCCCTTCTGAAAACAAAATGGATGGTCCTAAAGTACTTTAGAGCTCTGCTTTGTTTTCACCACCCTCGTCTCTGAGCAGCTAAACCTCTGATGCCACTTTAGGTAAGATTAAAGCAGTAACTAAACTTTAAGTAAATAGGGCCTTACAGCCTAAGAACCCCCACACCTCTCCAGGGGCTGCACTGTCCCGACACATTTGCTGCTCTAGACAATTCCGTTTTGTCATGCCAACCCCTTGGGTGCAGCCTCCAGTAGGGTCATGATTGGGATGAATCCAGCCTGTTGACCGGCTCCGACGTGGAGTCAAACTCTGCTGTATGAAATGTGTTAACTTTAACTAAAGCCACAACCAGCCTAACCCAACTGTCTAACCAGACTGCTTATTCTCTGCAAAAGAAGTCTGTTAGGAAGTGTTTGCTCCAGTGTTAGATCTGAACTGAATTCACTGAATCTCTTCATACTCATACATACAATGAGCATGCCTTGATCAAGAGGTAAGATGATGATCATGCAAGATCGGTGCATTGATCTTGGCACTGGTTGGGTGGCTGACCACCATTTTCCTACCATGAAACAATTATTCTAGCATCACCCTGAGAGCCAAGGACAGACATGAATTCATCTATACCATGAAAGAAAAGTAACCAAGGCAACTCATACAGCTCTGCAAAGTAATGAGGACTTTCAGTTCCCATTGCCTGTGTGTGGCAGTGGTAATAACCACTCTTTCTGGATTTGCTTTGGTGTCACACAAGATTTGATTCAGCTAATTCCTCTTTCTCAGAGAGTGCCTCTAAGAAACCAGATGTAGGCTGGACCAAACCCTCCACTCCCAGGCTGGATTCAGACCCAAACCCTTTACATCTTTAATCGTCTGAAAATGGGCCTGACAAATGGAGCAGCAAATGTGTTTCATGTATCTTCCTTTGACTGTAAAATAAATGACCTTAGCCAGGGCTCATTGCCTTTCTCCACAGTTCTGGCCAAGCAACGGAACTATTTTACTGCAATAGCTCATGACACAGCACATGAGGTGGCTGGGCCATGTTTCCACTGGAGACGGTGGGAATTTGGTCTTTTTGGAGAGAGATTGAGGTGTTTCTTTTTAACTGGAGTCCCACATATTAAAAAAAAAAAAGGACTAGCTAGTGGTGTCAGCAAAGGTCCTTTTCAGTAAAGCCTGGCTGAGTTGATGCTAGAAACAAGGTTCCACCACCAGCTCTGTGACCAAGCTTGAGGGAGGTGCACAGTAATAGTGTCTGCTTTCTCGGTTATAAAAAGGAATCTCATGATTCAGTGTGAAAAGGCTCTGAATACAGATTTATCTCTAAATCTGCCCTTATTGCTGCAGTATCCACCAACCCACAAATGCCATAAGAACTGCAGCTTGGCCCCTTATTTTAAACACTGAGTTTCACAGGTTGCCTATTTCCCAGCATGCACTGATGTCAAACTTTTGATGTGAGATATCTAACAGGGAGAAGAATGGCATGTGTGAGATTTGCTTATGGTGCATTTTTTAGACTGCCATTAAACTGATCTATTGCTGGAACAAACAATAAAAAACTGATTAAAACTCAGCCCTTCATAAATTAAACATTGTTGTCTCTAGCTGGCAAGCCTGCCACTTGGCAGAAAGCTAGAACAATTGAACTCGGTGCAATGTGTATCTACAGAGTGACAGGCTGGGGGGATTTATTCCTCTTCCACACCACATTACCAAATAAAAGGTACATTGGCAAAATCAGAAAACTCATGAACCCTGCTGGGCTAATGGCATTTGCAAAATACCTGTCCCAGGTGAGCTACTTTTCAAGCAGATAAGCTATCAAACTGCCTACTTGAAGGTTTGGGACCTTTTATGAATATAGATATTTTAATTAGGGTGATTTGTATTAACTGCAAATGTTCTGCTGGGTGAATACAATGGTAAACACTTGTGCCTGGTGCATGGTGTCCTCAGAGTCATCTACAGCAGGAGTAAACCAGGACCTAACCAGTGCGAGCCCAGGACTAAATCAGAGCTCCTTTTCAATGCAATTTCATTGTGAGAAAAGGCAGAGCTGGGGTAGAAAAGAGCTGTGAGAAGGCATAGCAATTTTGTTCCTGTCCTGGTGGGAATAGTGTGCTGCATCCCCACTGGGAACATCACAGCTTCTGCTCTGCATTTGCATGTGGATTGAGCCTCAGGTACCAAGGAAGGACTGATTTAAGCATAGCCCTTTCTTTCCTTTTGCTGTTCTCTTACTCCCACTTCAGCTCCTTCTCTGGGAAGCACCAAAAGGAGAACGAGGTGTTTTTCAAAGCTGCCTTCTGTGCTTTTTCAGACACCCGAAGGCAGCCCAGCCCAGTGGGGCTGCAATCCCCACACCACTGCAGTCAGCTGTGATGTTCCTTCCAAGGGCAGTGCATGAGGTATTCCTCTGCAGCGAAGGATCCCCTGAGCTTCAGTGTTACCTTGTGATTGCCAGGGCCTCGAGTCCTGGCTCAGCCTGTGTGCATGGGGTTGCTTATAACGCCCCTTCTTACTCACCCAGTCTTCTTTCTGTAGGTCCTGCCGTCGAGATGGTCTGTTAACCCACATCTCCCACAAAGTGCTGCTGGCTTCATCCTGTGGACTCCTGTGTATTCATTCAGAATTATGAATGCCTCTTTTTCCAGGTGTTTGTTGAGCTTGTAATGCCCATAAGATTAAGGTATTGGAGCTGCTGGCAGGTGCTGCTGACGTGGTCAGCTGTAAGAAAATGAATAACTTCGCTTGGATCTGTCCCTTGGACTCAAATATGCATGAGAGTAGACCATGATTTCAGATGCTCTTCCCCTGAACTAGCCAGAGCATGAATTGCCCATACCTACCTTTTATCTGAGTGAGGACAGCTAACCTGGTACGCACTGGCTCAGTTTCTCTGTTCATCCATCTCTTTCTTCACTTTGTTTCTTTGTCTGATGGACTGTACTGATGCCCTGTGCCATAGCTCCTGCACATCCTCCACATTTAAGAAACAACTATGGGTTCAGCGTGGGGCCTCTCTCTTTTTTCAAGATACAGAAAACTGCTTGTTCTGTGAATGTGGTAAGAACAGAGATCTTCAGTGGTTCCATGGACTGCAGATATGGAGGTGGCATGCAAGCAGAAGCTTCTGAGTCATTTCCAAAATGCTCTGCCTTTAGATTGATGTGATTCTTTCTGACCAGAAAAGACTGCTTTCTCTGGAGGTTTGTGAAGAATGGAACCTGCAAAAGAGGGGAAAAAAAAAAAAAGGTTAGCCACATGACAGAAGAAGATGTACCATAAAAGGTATCTGGAACCAAATTCCTCCATGACGTTGAAGAACAGAAGAGTAACTCTCAGTAGGAATTGCCCTAGCATCAGTGGGGAATGGATATGGGACTGTGGAGCTTGCTGTCTCAAGGATAAACAGTCTATAAACCCAGAAATCCTTATTACCAGCATCTCATCCTGTTTAACCAAGCTAAAACACCTTAAGCAGCAAATGCTGCACGTTTTTTTGGCCTATAGTGTGGCATCTTTAGGCATACAGGCTCCATTTAGGAAAGAATCTGCTGCCGAGTGCCACTTTGTCCCCAGGTCATTTGTCCAAGAGATCCAATAGCTGGAAACTGGAGCCAGAGACTTTCAGTTATGAGCTGGATGCCCTTTTAGTGAGAACTATGGTAGATACCACAGCCACCTTTTCAAACCAAATGGCACTTCCCATGTAAGATAATGATAAATATTGAAGTCTCACTTTTAGAATCGGAACCTTATTTGTGTTTGAAATTTGTTTTCTGTTGTTTCCCAGTCACAGGATCTTACAGATCTTTTCCTTGTTAAAGAGCGCTCTTTCACTAACCTACAGTCACCTTAAGGGTGTTATATTAACAACATTATGCTAACATCACAGCCAATGACTGTTTGGTGTCTACTCCACATCTCTGTGTGCACATTAAGGTGGCAGAGTGGAGGACCCACTGTGGAACTCACCTTCCTTGAGCACCACCACTAACCTTGGAACCAGCACTGGTGCATCTGCTAGACCCTTCCTCTGCTGAGTTGTGACCTCCTGTCTGCTGCTTCTACAGATAAAATAGCTGTAGAGTAGAAAGCATGTTGGATCTAAAAGTAGTAGATTTTCTATTGCATCCAACAAGCATGGGAAAGCACACAAGCTCAGTGGAGCCGTTCTAATGGGAAGAGTGGGAGAAGCCAGAAGGTAAGGTAATATAAGGAGCAGTATCTGCTCTCTAGCCAATATTCAAGGAGAAAAAATACGCCTAGTTTAAAACCTTTACTGCTGTCATGCTTGCCAGTAAAGTGAACATTAAGGGCTAAAGGAAAACCTGGCACCTCTTTATCTGTCCCTGGACTCCTCTGCAACACTGAAACTGGGTTGCAAATCTGTCTGTCGGCTTCAAATTAAAGCAAAGGGTTTCCAGGCCGGGCTTGATAAAGGATTTAGTGAGATGATTCTGCGTGGTGGGACTAACAGCAGAGCTGAGGTGCCTAAGCATAAAGTGTGAGACGTGCTGTGGATCGTGATGGTTATAGACATTGTTCTCATGATGCATGGGCACATTCTGACCACGTGGACATGCTGAATCTGTCTTCTCCTAGTGCTGCCACAGACAAGCTGTTAAGTCTGCCAGAATTAGAGTGGCTTGAAACCTGTGCAGAGCTTCTCTGGACACATGGACAAATTCTGTCTATCCAGGACAGGGGAGCCCAGCCTCTTGGCTTCCTGGTGGCTCCTCTCAGCACAGGAGGAAGATGCGTGCATGGGTCCAGGCTCCACATCTGGGGCTGCCGGTGATTCTCATTCCTCCTCTTGGCTGCAGTGACTCCACCTGAGGCAGAAATACACCACTCACCCTCCCTTTGACATTGCTACTGCAGTGGCCCGGCAGAGATCCAGCTGTGGGTCGTTTGATCAGCCACTCTCTAGCCATGGTATAAAGTTACATCTGTGCTAATAAAGAGACCTTAAAATTCATGTCCTTGTGTCTTTTCCCTGCTTCTGTGCACTTTCTTTTTCAACCTTGATGCTATCTGGCTGCAGCTAAATAGCTCCAGTCTAAAGGACACCTCCTCGATATTGATTCTGACTGCTTAAACTTTGTTATTTCATTCAATCTTTTGCTCAATACTGTACCACACATGGACACCCTGGGCTGCATATTTAGTCTTCAGCTATTATTGGTTTGGTATTAAATGATCTGTTTCATCATAAAACATACACAATATTCATCTTAATTTTTAGAGGCTAAAAAAGTATATAAGTAGATGACATTTCGATCAATTAAGCCAGCTCCTCTTTCTTCGCCAAATTAGCTTTCTACAAATGGCTTGTGCAGCAAAGCAATGATGTCTTTAGGAAGAGAGGGGAGGAACTCAGAATAGAAACGGTGTCACTGAACTGTAGGCAGCCTCTGGCTGGCCTGGGATGTCAGTAAGTGGAGATACCCAGAGCAGGACGCACCTCAGGTTGGTTCTGGACACACAGACGCTCTCCTGCACAGGGGTGTATGGTCTCTTAAGCTTCAGGTAGTCACAATTTGGCCATGATTTTCCTATAGAGAACTGGGAAGGCTTTGTTTGCTGATTCACCAGTGCTTTTTTAGGAGCAGCTGGTGAAAAAAACAATCCTGAAAGGTGCAGCAGTGTTGCAGAGATGCAACTGCTGCCACTTTGGTCCTTGCTCTGGGTCTAGCAGCAGTGAAGCTCTAGCGAAAAGGACAAATCTCCTAATGCCCAGATCTCAGGGTGTCTGGAGAGGCTGTGCCTTGGTGTTGGGCTCTTCCTGTGGCTGTTACCCAAATAGGGTTGGAGTGGCACCACTTCATGCTCTCCGGCTGTTCTCACCTCTAAGGGCAGTGATGGTGGGCCCTGCCTCCAAGCTCCAGTCCAGTGGGTGTGCAGCATCACGGTCATTCCTGCATGGCAGCTGAACAGGCCAGGAGATGGCTTCTGGAGCTGAGCAGACATTTGCATAGAAATATCTCATTTTGATTGGAGGCATCTGGGCATTGCCCAATGGAAAACATGAAAATGGGAAAAAACCCAAAATTTGTAAGTCTTTTTCCTTCCATCAGAAAAACAAAGTTCTTACTAAAGATGTGTTTGGAAAAGGCTAGCTTTATCAAATTTCTCTTTTTCGTTGCCTCTGCTGCAGTCACTAAGGCAGAACGGAGCTTGTGCAAACCTCGAACTTGTCCATCCAATGTGTGGCTGTCCCTGCTCTCCTGAGGCTGCTGTCTCTCAGCTCTGCTCTTCATTAACTGCCCTCCCCTGTTTTGAGACAGGTGGACATGTTAATCATCTAGTTCATTAGCTACCTTCCCATGGGGTCAGGGTAAAGTGCAAGGCTGTATATCTTAGCCACACCTTGCCGACAGCTCTCTCCTTCACAGCTAGAAGGCAGTCAGCTGATGCAACTTTCAAATGTCAATAAATCTGCTCTGAATCACAACTTTGCCCCCCAGCCCTCAACTCCTGCTCAATCAGGAAGAAAAGGAAGTGCTTGGCATAAATCACTCATCCCGAAAAGTCTTTGTGCAGTTCTGCATGCCCAGGATGCCTGTCTCTGCTCCTCCTCTCGCAGCCCCTGCCAGTGATGGCAAATGCCCCAACATTGGCCACACCCAAACCCCATGTATGAAGGGTACGAGAAGTGCCTACACCATGGACCAAGGTTTTGGGAACCTTCAGCTTCTAGAGGCCCCTACAAGTCATGCAGAGACTAGAAGTAGGCACCACCCAGAGGGTCCTTCACCCCATCTCAAGGCTGGTGTGGTCTCTCCCCACTGACTGTATAGCTGACTAGGAGGGCAGACAATGTGTCTGAGGCTGGTGAGATGTTCTTGACCCTCACATACATCAATTCATTGCAGTAGCCCTAGTTTCAGGTTGTTTCCACAATATACAAGCTCTTAACACACCACTGCACTAATATGGTGCACACCTCACAGTAGTGCAGCCTGCGCCATGGGGACATGTCTGCACCCTGTCTGTGCTCTGCATCAGTGAAAAGGGGGGGATGGCATGGGGTCTGTACACATCCTATGATTATTTGATGTTTGCTTCCTTGTCATTGCAGAGAAGCATATGAAAATGCTTTGTTCATTAAGAAAGAAGCACAATCCAGGACCTTACTAGCTGTAATAAGAATACTATTAGCTAATCAATTTAGATTTTTGCCTGAGGTTTTTGGTTAAACAGATTTCAGGCTCAGAATGACTTGCTCGTGGATTGGTTTGAAACTATATTCCTTGTCAGTTGAGTAATACAATTGTTATGGAAGGGGAAGGTGGTTTATATACCCATAACAGATAACAGATTTTAGAGAAGAGAGCAAGGAACGGTATGTAACAAGCTATTGTGATGAACTTTTAAGCTAACAAGGAATGGAATTGGACTAAACTGTGAAATTTTGGATATCACAAATAGTTTCAGCCATACTCAAGAATAATCCAGGAAATCTCTTGTTGATTCACATGTATTGAAATAATATTTGAGAAGTCCTGCAGGGCTTGAGCCCTGAAGATAGCATAAATGCAGCTCCAGAACAGGGGCAGAACTTGGCCATTGCAAGGAGGGAGAGCTGAACGTTTGTTTAAGGCTTAGAAACCTTGCTGTCAGCTGGAGAAAGTCAGGAACCGGCGTGGACGGGGGATGCTTTGGTCCAAGCTGTGAACTTCCCCAGAAACATGGGGCAGGTGGGGATCAGTGTGGCTGGAAACGTTGGCCGCGGCTGAGAGGACCATGTGAGGGCAAATTGCTGCTGGTACGTATCATGGCTTTTCTGCATCCAGAAGTCAGCATGTGACAGAGGAATAGAAGTTTTGACTTTAATGGCAAAGGAAACAGCTAGGCACGAGTCTTAGAAAAGCTGTCATGTTCTGCCATCGGTGTTCAAGCACTGCTGTAACAAGAGGGGACCGAATCCTAAAGCTAGAACCTGATATCAAATTTATATGCAAAGAAAAAAGAGAGAACTCTGAACTGCTATTTCAGGCCAAGCTGTCATTTGCCATTGATAGTGACAAGTAAAATTTAAAGTTAAATCTTAAATATACAGAGCTGGCAATTTCAGAGCTAAAATTTAATCATGTCTTAATTCTGTAATTTGTGTGTAGTCTTTTGTAACATAAGCTCAAAATGTCAGGCATCGGGACAGACCATGTGCAAACCTAAATTGCATGTATCTAAGCTCTAATGAAAGCTAACTGAAGCAATATGTTGTCTGCACATGTCCTGTGTCTCAGGATGAAGACACGGAGCATCAGCGCTGAAGCCTCCACCAGTCTGGAAGAGATGCAGCAAACTCTTGGAAGAAAAGCTGTTTAAGACTACAAGCAGGTAGGAATTCCCTCCGCCATGACAGATTTTTCCCTGGGGAATTATCATTATATGCCTGCCCCATTGCTGTAATCTTCTGCTGTTGAGTATGATTGGTGAGAGGAGGCTGAGGTGAACGAGCTGTGCCTGACTGAGCACAACCCCTTTTACGAGCAGAGCTTATCAGACTCTCCGAGGTGACAATCCGCGGAGAAGCTGTGCTGTAAGTAAGGAGCAATTTCAATGCGGCACCTGGAACTGTGCCAAAACGCACAGATATAAATTAGAGTTAACTCCCCTGGCTACGGGACCTACCCTGGATTTACACTAAAATAAGGTGTTAAGGTGAGAGACTGTTCTTGCCTGCCGAAGCCAGGCTCACATATTTCAAGTGGATACGAACAAAAAGAGTAAAGTATGTTTAATAGCTACTAGACAAAGCGACTACTTACCCTGCATATTTATTTTGCCTGCATGAATTCATTACACCAAAATTAAACATCTTTTCTAAATTATTTATCATCCTAAATGTTTATGAAAATACAGAACAAATAAACATGACAAACACTGTGATTCAGATGAAAGAAAAGATAATGGTAATCCTTACATATTTGCATATGGAAAATGAAGAATTTTGAGTTAATGAGATTTATCCTTCTCTCTGGCCATTTCAGCCGAATATTTTTTTAAAATCTATTAAACTCAATATTTCCGCATAAAACAATACAAAATACTACAAGAAAAAGACATTAGAGTCAATTTATTCTTCATGCTAGTCACAAAATCAATTGCATTTATTGTTCAGAAAAATTAAAAACCTTTCTACATTTTATTAAAGTGCACATCTCAACCATAGAAGGAGATAAATAATTGATACGTTCTGAATACATCACCTACAAAATATTTATTGGAAAAAAATAACTGTTTTATCACCCATTTCCTTCAACAGCAGTGCTCTGCTGTTATGAAGTTTACAACTTAAATGGCTTTTTTTTTTAACAAGAAAATATGCCAGCTGCTTATTATTTCATTGTGCTTAACATTATTTTATAACAAACCATCCAATTCGCTGAAGATGAAACCCATTATCTGAGGAAAACAGTTGTACACTAACAGGTATAGCAATTTGGTTCTCTTAGCATGATAGCTCTTCAGCAGCTCCGCAGCAAGTAAAGCATTTTTGCTGTGTTCAGGAGTCCGTTGGTCCTTAAATCATGCCCGGGTGTCTGTCTAGAGGGTTTGTCTCAATCCTCCTGAAGGGGCACCCCATGGGGCTCGGTGAATTCCTTGCTGTGCAATGCATAGGTCACAGAGATGTTCCTCTTGCGCAGGCGGTGGAGGATGCCCTGGGCGTAAGAGCAGCTCAGGGCAGGCAGCGGAGAGCAGAGAAGCTGCCCTGTACCACCACAGCCCATCTGCAGAAGGGGCAGAAGGACGGTCCCGCTCCCCAGATGTTCTCAGGTCTCCTGTGTATGACCCCTCACACAGGCAGCAGGAGATGTGGCTTCCTGCCCTCTCTAAACATAGAATCATAGAATGGTCTAGGCTGGAAAGGACCTTTAAAAACCTCTAGTCCAACCATCAACCTAACACTGCTGAGTCCACCACTAACCCATGTCCCTCAGCATCACGTCTGCGTGGCTCTTAAATACCTTCAGGGATGGCGACTCTACCACTTCCCTGAGCAGCCTCTTCCAAGGCTTGAGAACCCTTTCAGTGAAGAAATTTTTCCTAATATCCATCCTAAACCTCCCCTGGGGCAACTTGAGGCCGTTTCCTCTTGTCCCGTCGCCTGTTCCTTGGGAGAAGAATCCGACCCCCCTGGCTACACCCTCCTTTCAGGGAGTTGTAGAGAGCGAGAAGGTCTCCCCTCAGCCTCCTTTTCTCCAGGCTGAACACCCCCAGCTCCCTCAGCTGCTCCTCATAAGACTTGTGCTCCAGACCCCTCACCAGCTCCATTGCCCTTCTCTGGACCCGCTCCAGCATCTCAAGGTCTTTCATGTCATGAGGGGCCCAAAACTGGACACAGCACTTGAGGTGGGGCCTGACCAGTGCCCAGTACAGGGGGACAATGACTTCTCTAGTCCTGCTGGCCACATTATTCCTGAAAAAGGCCAGGATGCTGTTGGAGATTGAGTGGGGTGGAGAGATGAAGTGACAGCCCCATGTTGTACCCGGACAAGGAAATCATGGTAAGTCCTGCTGGGAGCTCAAGCAGCAGATCTCGGAGACATCCTGAGATGCTATCTCGGGGCTGTCTATGTGTAGTCCTGCATCATTCAGGTCCTCCTAACAGCCAGGCTAATCTTTATTTTCCTTTATTGCTCCACTAACTAGCCTGTAGCTCCTCTGCTGGGTGGGCATGCCAGCTCTCCTGCAATCAGCAGTAAAACTGCCTGGACTTTATATTTATCCCTGTGCACAGTGCCCATGGAGTTTGTTACACAATCTTCACGCTGGCTCCTTCCTCCTCCTGCTGCTTTCTTTGTGGTTGTGAGGGGAAGCTGATGTGACAGACTTACAGCTTTTGGAGTTCACATGCTTTTCACAGCACATCTATACCACCACATCTTATAGACATTAATCCTTCCACCATCTCGTGGCCTAAGGCATTACTGTTGCCCACAGCTGAACGTGGGAAAGTAAACCACAGAGAAATCATGACACCCAGAACATGGAACTGAGTGGTTTGGCCAGGTCACGCCTTGATCTAAGGTCTTTCAAGTTCTCTGTGAATGCGATAATAGTTCCTTTGTAACGTTCTTCATATCATCCTGTTAATATTCGGTTTCTTAAGAGATCAAAGAGATTGGAAGGGATTCCCAGTCCCTGAGCTCAGTCCTTGGCTTTTGGAAAGTTGCCATTACTTTTTGTTTGCTAAACTACCCATATTCATGACCAATTTGTTTACAATTGCCTTTATGCTTTTTTCCTCTTTAAAATTTCCAGCATTAAAGGATATGTTTGAGAAAGAAAAGCTGAACTTATAATTTGCTATGTCTCTGAAGGGTTTAATAACAGCAGAGTTGTGACTCCTGCATGTGCTTATTAAAGAGCTAAATCTTAGATCGTGAGAAGCTATGGCATGTTTATTGCATGCAACAGCCAATTAATAAGTAATTAATAGTTCAGCAAAGTTTAGTATATTGAAGTGGTTTTTGAGGAACAAGGAGTCACTTCCTGGCATCAGGAAATGTGGGAATACAATGAAAATCATAAATGTCATTCAGGGCTGGACCTTATAAAGGTTATCAAAGGAAAAGAGTTAAAGTTTCTCTTGCTGTTCAAACAAAATGAGAACAGGGAAAGATCTGTAGCCGTGATAATGGAGAGGTAGAGATGAGATTAAGGGCAGGTTCAGGCAGCATGCAAAATGAAGCAAGTACTTGGTGTTCAAATGATGTAGTAATTACTCACTGTGGGTTGGCCAAAGGGAACAAAATCATGGGTGAGAGAAGAGGTCACAATTACAGTGAGAGCAAATCTCAGAATAACCGAGATAATCAACTCTGGAAAAGGGGACTCAGTAACCTCAGTCCAGAATTTGGAATGACTTAGCATGCCAAGACACACTCCTTGTAGCAAATGCCTTCAGTATAGTTATCAGGTTTGGGGTGACTGGGTATGACTGAAGAGTGAAGAGTATAATACCTGTATCTGAAACAGGAAAAAAAAGTGCCTCTGGCTTGTTATTGTGACCTAAGTGTTAATAAAAGCTGTATGATAAAGATTGAATGAAAAATATCAAAAACAGTTAAGTGAAAGGCAAATGGAATTACATACATCATGGTCTACCACCAGTAAATTGTACCAGAATAATTTGGTGTATTTCTTCGATAAGAAAACTGCTTCTCTAGGTGAAAGAATTACGGATCCCTCCCCAGAGATGTTACTAGGAGTGGAAGAAACTGTCCTCTGCAGCAGCAAGATGTGGCACATCCACCTTTCTAATTCACAGATTCACGGATTTGACAGAGTTGGAAGGGACCTCTAGAGACCATCTAGTCCAACTCCCCTGCTAAGCAGGATTGCCCAGAGCACATCACTCAGGACTGCATCCAAGCGGGTCTTGAAAATTGCCAGAGAAGGGGACTCCACGACCTCTCTCGGCAGCCTGTTCCAGGGCTCTGGCACCCTCACTGTAAAGAAGTTTTTCTTCATATTTGAATGGAACTTCCCATGTTCCAGCTTAAGCCTGTTGCCCCTCATCTGTGTCGCTGGAAACCACTGAAAAGAGTCCTGCTCCATCCTCCTTCAATCCACCCTTTAGGAACTTGTAAACATAGATAAGGTCTCCCCTCAGTCTTTCTTCTCGAGGCTAAAGAGCCCCAGCTCTTTGAGCCTTTCCTCGTAAGGGAGATGCTCCAATCCCTTAATCATCTTGGTTGCCCTACGCTGGACTCTTTCCAGTATTTCCCTGTTCCTCTTGAACTGAGGAGACCAAAACTGGACGCATTATTCCAGTTGTGGCCTCACCAGTGCAGAGCAGAGGGGGAGAATGACCTCCCTTGACCTACTGGCCACATTTCTCCCTATGCAGCCCAGGATCCCATTGGCCTCCTGGCCACAAGGGCACATTGCTGGCTCATGGAAAGTTTGCTATCCACCAGGACTCCCAGATCCTTCTTCTCAGTAGTGGTTTCCAGAAGATCCCCCTGTAACCTATATTGGTGCCCAAGGTTCTTCCTCCCCAAGTGCAGGACCCTACATTTGTCCTTGTTGAACCTCATTAGGTTCTTCTCTGCCCAGCCCTCCATTCTGTCCAGGTCACACTGGATGGTGGCCCAGTCCTCTGGAGTGTCAGCCAGCCCTCCCAGTTTGGTATCATCAACGAACTGGCTGAGGATACACTCTGTCCCCTCATCCAGGTCATTGATGAATATGTTGAACAGGACTGGGCTGAGTATTGACCCCT
>JAOXNO010000006.1:3323065-3366256 GCA_028565335.1 Limnodromus scolopaceus
TACCCTTGGTAAATCCATGTTGACCACTTCTAATAACTTCTTTATCTTCAATGTGTTTGGAGATGACATCCAGAACAGGTCGTTGCATTATTTTCCCAGGGACAGAGGTGAGACTAATTGACCTGTAGTTCCCGGGGTCCTCCTTCTTGCCCTTTTTGTAGACTGGTGTGATATTTGCCTTCCTCCAGTCCTCAGGCACTTCTGCTCTCCAAGACCTCTCATAAATGATGGAGAGTGGCTCAGCGATAACATCCGCCAGGTCTCTCAGCACTCGTGGGTGCATCCCATCAGGGCCCATGGACTTACGGATGTCTAGTTTGGCCAAGTGGTCTCTAACCCAACCCTCCCCAACAGAGGGAAAATCTTCCTCTCTCCAGACCATCCCCCTTGTCTCCAGGGTCTGAGATTCATGAGGGGCAGCTTTGACAGTGAAGACAGAAGCAAAGAAGGCATTCAGCAGCTCTGCTTTCTCTATGTCTTCTACCTCCAAGGCAGAGTGCTTCTATTTCAGATGTTCCTGGCTACAAATAAAGGCAGACTGAGACTCCGTTTGGAGCTTTGTAGATTAAATGCCTTCAGGTTCAGAAGAGTCACATTGGTTCATTGCTTTCATTACAGCAAGAACATTTGTTTGGCACTCCCAGAAAAATAAGCAAATAATTAAAACGAATCCTTCTATTTAGATAATTGCTTGATACACAAAAGGCTCTTGACTTCCTAAATGGTACAAATCCTCACCAGCAGTGGGCATCTCCCTCTGGGCTCTGCTGTGATGTTGAGAACATTTGCCAAGAACATAGTGAAAAAAAATACTATTTATGCTGGCTTTAGCCATATTGATTTATTATTTGTAGCACTTATTATCTGGCTAGTATAAAGCAAGCTGCTGTACACATCCAGCTCTCCATTTCCCAGGGCAATGGGGAATGAGGACACCTTGCATATGGAAATGCAAGGGTGAAACCAGCACACTGAGGACTTGATGCAGAGCTGCTCAGATGCATGTGACCCACTCTGCAGAGTCAAATCAGTGTATTTACATGTTCCCCAAAACCCGTGGCTCCCAACCCTTAATCACAGTATCTGTATGTTTGCAGCGCACCACATCTGCACCAGTGAGACAAGGGGACATGCTTCAGAAATACCAGTCACTGCTTCCTCCTCTTGGTCCTGAGGAAACCCCTGTATCCTTCCTGGGCTCCCCTGGCTCTGTCTGAGGTGTGATGTTGGGTTAGACACAGCAGCACCATGCAGAGAAACACAAATTGCCTTGAATAAAGACAGGTGATGTCCACGGTGCAGGAAAACAGAACAGTTTGGAAGAGCTATGCTTGGAAGCTCTGTGGCCAACCTAATGCTAACAGCAGCGGTAAGGTAAAACATGGGTAATCTCCCTATGGATAAGAGACTTGATATATATATAAAGTAAGTTTTAAAAACACAACCAAACCAAAATGTTTAGGTAGTGTCAAAATGAAATATTTAGGGGATTTTTCTAACTTGCTTTGTAACCCAACTTAGGGCAAAACATAATTTTGCAATCTTAAAATTTCCTGAAGAATAGTGATTTCAGTTTTATACCAGCTCTTAGTACAGTTTCCACCCTGAGTTTTGTACCTCAACTTGGAGTTGATTTAAAGCAGACCCTTAGAAAGAAGACATGCAATTTAAGTTTAAGGACTCCCATTGATCCACCACATGCTTCATTGAGTTACTGTTGAAAATGTATACCTTATCTCTAATCTTTCCACCCTGTTCTGTATTAAAGGGCAATCCGTGTTCAGACAGACAGAGAAGGTCTGTGTATGTCAAAGGAAATGATTTTGATATGAAATAACATGATTTGGGAAAGCAGCTTTTGCTTCAAATGATTTTTGGTACACTTTTAACTTCAAAAATTCCTCTTCGTTGAATCCTCATTGACAGTGCCATTAATCCTGATTATTGTTAGCTATTGAATGTTATTTCTAATGAAAATTTTCATTGGCTTTGAAGCTGCAGTTTGCTCCTTCCTAGCACCAAAATAATCACGCAAGGGCTCAGAGTTCAGAGCAATGGTCTGTCATACTATATAGCTCTTCGATATCATTAACAAGTTATTTGATAATTACTTCCTAATATGCTTTGGATCCTTTGTTAAAATCATTCATTTAAAGTTCATAAAACTGTCATACAAACCATGTTCTTTAATGTCTTTAAGTTCCATTTTCATGAATAAAACATATACACATTTAAGAGTTCTCAAGTCTATACTTTAAAACAATTAGGAATTCAACAAATTCATTAAAAGTATGATCTGATTAACTCTTCAATCAAAGTGAGTTTGCTGCTGCTAGTTCTCTTGGGTTTCTTCTTGATGTTTTCATGCATTGCAGCTCTCAAATCCCATGAGCAGGAAGCTCAAGATGTCCTACCTCTCCGAATGACGATACAGTAACAGCAACTTCATTTCCACTGGGTTATTATGAAGGGCAGCAAAAGTCTTAAACACCAGACACAAAACTTATTAAAAAAAATCTCTTAAAAAAATTTATTAAAAAAACATCCTTAATCCTTCTCCCTTTAAAAATTATTAAAAAAATATCTCCCTTCCCCTTTATTCCTACTGGCCCTTTATATTCATCTTACAGTGAGAAAGAATGTAGTCTCAAGAGAAATTCTACAAATCAGTAAAAAAATTGCTTATAACCCAAACTAAAGGTAGCCAATGCTTCTTCCACTAATGCTTTTTGACTCCCATGCCCTGGTTTCCATGCTTCAAAAGCAGTAGGCACAGGGCGGTTTGCAGATCCAAGTAGAGGAGAACCAGAAAGAAATGGATACGGGCATAGAAGTATAAGGTTATATCGACATTTCATCTACCACTGCCTGACTTCACACCCATGGACTAGAACAGCTAAGACTTTCTTTCCTCAAAGCTACTTGCCTTCTTGAGTGAACTGGGCCATCAGCCCAGTTCTGTGCTGTACTTGGCCCTGGGACTCCTTCGCACCCTGTGGTGTCCCTGTGGCCTGAAGCTACCAGGGTCTCCTTGGAGGGCTGCAGAGCAGCTGAGCAAAGTGTTGTTTTTATGACAGCAGGGTCACCTGGTGCATGCCCTGTGGTGTGCTGTGAGGCACTGCAGAGGGTCCTTGAGGACGTAAAGAGTGGTGAGATAGTGATGGTGTCAGAAAGACCACACGCTACAGGGGAAGCCAAAACTGCTGCAGCCAGTATGGGTGTGCTGCCTTCAGGAAACCTCAGGGAGCTACATTGCTTTTGAACTCAGAAGCGTATCTAAGGAAATGCCAGCAAAATTCACATGGATGCCTACATTCGCTGAGTGAGAAGCACCCATGTGACTGAGTCACGGTGAGGAGTGTTCCCCAGAAGCTCACCAGGCTAAGCCGATGCCCGCATACTGAAGGAAGCCTTCTTTTTGAAATAATGAAAAAGGGATTGCTTCAACAAATATTCAGTAGTTCAAACACTGCTCTGTGCCATGATCTACAGGGAAGAAGCGTCAAGAGTGTACAGGTTTCTAAGGGCTGACATGGCTTTCACATCAGTTTCTCGACTCTTCTCCCACCTGATGACCATCAGAGTAGGTGGGCTCAGAACTACAGCACTTGTTGAGATACCAGTGGCTAAAAAGTTATAGGCATTCAAACAAACCATACATAATTTACTGGGCATGGGTAATAAGAACTTCATCACTGAGATATTCTTCTGAAATGTGCAGTGAAGGGACTTCAGGGTTTGTGCAGAGAGTGCCATGGGAATAGACATGTCAGGCTTCCATGCAAATGACACAATTATTTCCACAACTAAGGAGGCAGGACATCCTTTCCAGAGCTGCTTATTCCTGGGTCTTAGCCCTAGCTCAGGGCTGTTTAAGTACCTGTGACAGAAAAGGAGCAGATGCCTTTATACTTTCCTGTACACCGTGCCCCAAACGTGGCATTGTCTCCAATGTCTTTCCTGCTCATCTCAGCAGATCCAAAGGAGATCTGTTTGTATCATGGAAAGGAGAATATCTGGGATTTTTTGCCTTGGCTTGAAGCCTGAGGTTGTAAGATGGTTGTAGCTGAACAATGTATGATTGGCTTCATCAATGCAGCAGTGGGCAGGATGATTCGTGGTGAGGCTGTTCATTTGTTCCCCACTCTAAATGGTCTGGGTGCTAAACTAGTTGCTCCTCAGCCTCAAAAACATGGAATTTGGACTCCATATGAAAAAAAAACAGTGCCCTGGTAGAAAGGTTTCACTAATCATTATCACGATCCACCTAAAAGGCTGACCCAGCTGGGAGCTGGCTACAAGCATGGGGAAAAACCACATCTTCCTCAGAGTGCCCTACAGCCCTAGGATAAGCATAATTTCTTTTTTGGCCTTTTCTGGATAGTAGATCCCACCTGTTTATGTGACCATATTGTGGATTAGTCTCCTCTCAACCATGACACAAAGAGAATAAACAAAGCTGCTCAGTATCCACCTTGTGCAGATGCTGCAGATGTCAGCCCCATAGCCCTGCATTCAAAAACTCTGCACACACAATTCCCGTGCTTTGCCACGAGCAACTGTACAGGAGGCTGAGGCATTTGGAGAGCCTGAAGCCACATCAGATAAAAACCTTTGTGCCTGGAAGGTGTGTTTGTCTGTGGGCTCCTCTGGATGGAGGCTGCTGATGTTTCACTTGGCTGCCAGCTTGAACAGCTCTCCATGTTCGATGCATCCCACGCTCTGTTTTATTACACTTCAAACCCACTTTGTTTGCAAAGGAGGAAAAGCTGTCAGAGGCCATTAATCCAAACAGAATTTAATCTCTCAAACAGCATTTACTCAGGCAGAGCTGCTAAATCTATATATTAAAAAACTGTTGACAATTAATTAAAATGCTTCTCAGTTAAAGTGTGAATGGGGCTGCTCTGCAGGGTATTGTCATGTGTATCAACATACTCCCCCTGGGACACACACCTCTGCTTGGATTAGAGGCAAAGCAACCACCTTCTCCCTAGGCATTTCTGTGTCAGCAGCTCTGCCACATCCTGGCAGCAGGATGACTGAAAGGACGGTCATGGGAAGACAAAACTGTGGGTGATGCAGATGATGAAGAGCATCACAACCCTTATATTGCAAGGTTGTAGCCTGAAAAAGGTGAGACAGGAGCCCAGAACCTTATCAGTCAGGCCTGAACAAGGCTTAGAGATGTTGGGGTTGTTGCCCAGTCAGTGATGAGAACACATAGTCCTAGTTCTTAATAAGGCAGGTCAATTAATTGGGAGGTGGGTTTGGGGGAAGTCAAAGGGAGAAGGAGTCTGCATGGCACAGACACGACAGCCCTACAAGCGTGTATGAGAACATGAAGCAGAGGGAAGACGGCATTTCCACCTGGCAAAAGTACATCTCCATGGCTCTGCAATTGTCATCACAAGGATCAATTTTCCCACACTGGCCTGAGGTCTGTGACATTTCTTTTAAGTCCAGGTCAGAACTACTTTATTTTCACATAAGACAGTAGAAGCTATGGAATGATTATTGCCTGATGACAAAATGCTGATATTTAGAAGACCAAAGTCACAGAGATGCAAGAATTTGGGCTGCAGCAGCCAAAGCAGCATATGGGGCACAGGGGAGCAAGAGGGCAGGCAGAGAGGGAGACACAAGAAGCTTCAACTCTTTTCACTTGAAACACCTTGTGAAGAGGAATCATGACCCCTTCATGCCCACAGCGTGCTGTGGTGGTTATCAGGTACCAGTGAGGAAAGGGCTGGAAGATATGTGCATGCCATTTGGCATACAGATATAGAAGCTGATGGCAACTAAGTTGTAGCAGGCTGCAGCCCTGTCTCTCTTGGTTGTGTGGCTGGACACAGATTCCTGCCAACACAAGTCCTGCCTTTTCATGGTGTAATCTCCCTCCTAAGGAGACAAATACCTCCTCCTGTTGCTTATTTTTCTGTTCCTGTGCAAGTTATTCACATGGTTCAAATCACACTCTGGAAATGCCGGAAAATTGGCTGCAAATCTCCTCTATTCCCAGTGTCAGGAAGACAAACAGGTAGGCAGGAGATCTCTCCCTGGACTAAGAGTCCTGTCCAAGCTTGTTTGGGCCACTGAGGTCTCTGCTTCAGCCATTTTCTTCTCTCTGATATGTGTTGGTTGTAGTGGTTTTCTTCCAAATTACTCCTCAGTTAAAGCTGTGCTTCCTCATGGAAAAATGCTGAGTATTCAGTCCTGTTTTACTACCTAGTCTTTTGTTTTCTTGCTGCTGGTACAAATGCTGTGTGTTCTTAATAGAGAGTAAATCTTAAGCACCAGAGGTTCCTCCCTCACTACCAACCCATAGGACACCATAGCATAAAGCAGAGGTCTGAGTCCAGCATCTTCACACCTACATAAGCTCTGGTTAAGGGTCAAAAACCTGAGCCCCACAGGGTGCTGGCATTGATGGCTTTGCTGGGCATGGATTGCACATTGACCTATGCCAAAATCCACCAGAGCATCTATGTATCACCTCCAGGCATCTCTAAACCACCACATTCAAGCCACCACATTCAAGCCACCACATCGTGGTCCACCCAGCAAAAAGAAACATCAAATCCCACCTCAGAAGGCATGTTCTACTAATTATAACTGCAAAATCAAAACTCTCTAACTTACTGCAAAGCTTTTTAAGATCCATCTTACAACTTCTTCACCACCCAGAGCCTTTGAAGGGTGAGGAACCCCAATGGAGAAAAGCTGGCTAGAGACAGCACAGCGCTGAAACAGAAAATGTTGAGGGGTGATGACTGAAGCCTTTTTCCCGGAGGCTAGCTACCTCCTGGCTGGCTGCTGTGGAGTGCAGCCTACCAAGGCTAATGCATGGCAGTGAGAGCCAGCTGCTCACTCCAAGCGCTATCTTCAGGCCGGGGAATTGATAGCTACTCATGTTCCTGTCGATAGCACCACCAACAATGCTTTGAATACTCCTTGACTCTATGGTCTTTGATAGCAGCCATCGATGCCTGGAGCTGTTGTGCATGCGGGTGGACAGGCACTGCCTGAGTCCCCTACTATCAGCTTTCCCCACATGCTTCCCTTCCAGCTGCCTCCGTGGACAAATAATGCTGGGATGATCTACCACCCAGACTGTTCTCATGTCTAATCTTGTGCCCCTCAGAGACAGTACAGTACACAGACTGTGCTGTTGGAGAAGTCTAGCCCAGAGCTCCTCAGAGATGTGGAAGAGCAAAACGGAGGGGACTTTATGTCCCTCTGACCCCCAGCAGTATTTTGTCCCTGTATTTACTAAATAGCATCTTAGATCTCAGAGTAAAGCTTTCTATATCTGCTGTAACTCCTTTTCTCTCTCTTCATCCTCTGTCTCTTTTCTGTGGAGCATCTCCCACTTTAAAGACTCTGAGGAGGAAGGTGGCCACAGAGGAAGACCCAGAACATGTCCTAATTACCTCCATCTGGGCTTGTTTTCTCAGCTGACATCAGCAGCTTCATCATCTTGCCAGCAGTAATCACTTCATAACATCGAAGTTCTGCTCTCTGGAGGCATCAGTAGTGGTCACAGGTGAGGATCTCAGCTGATCTCTGAGGGGAAGAGATCTCCCACTCCTACTAAGGGCAGGCTGTTGATCAGGCTAGATTCATGAGTTCTATTCACACTAGGAGCTGTAGTGGGAAATGCTTTATGTAGATGGAAGACCACAAAGTCATTGTGCCTGAGCCTGTCCAATTGCTCCTTGCAAAGGAACCTCCTTGTCTTCTGTCATGGAAAGTCATTCAGATTTCCAGAGTCCCTCCAATACTTTCTGCCTCAATAAAGGTATAACAAGGAATGGGATTATGTTTCTTCCCTTCTCTGTTGTTTGCAGAACCCTCACAGGAGCTAAAAATGAGTGCTGCTTCATTTCTGGAAGTTTGCCCTTCAGCTGGCGAATTGGGATTGATTTTGTTCCTGGGCATTGTAGGAAGTTGAAATGAAAACAGCTGATTTTAATATTAGCAACAATTTCAATTCATTACCACCTTTTCCTGCCAAAACATCTATGCCGATGTATGCCAGACCAGCACCATGGTTTGCAAGAGCAGCCGGAGGAAATAGCATTTGGAATTCTATTGCAACAACATGACTAGCAGTGTGGATGAGAAAGCTTTCTTGTTGGGTCTGCACAAATAACAGTGGCACTGAATTTTGATTTTTGAGAACAGAATAATTGATCCTAATATTTTCCCAAACTTGATCTTTAGAGTCTAAAATATTTTCTTCATCCCATTAAGCTTCTTCCAACTGTGTCTGTTTATAAACTTAACATAGAATAAGACAAATGACTTAAACTTCATACTAATATAAAAAAGCTTTTTCAGGTTGGAAATCTGTTCCATTTCTGTGCATGCATGCAGGGTCATATCCAACATGCCAAGCACGATTGTTTCGTTTGGAGGAGATTTGTTTCTAAATGAATGAACACTTTGATTATTATGGAATAACATAACACAGAAAGTGGTCTGTGGCTGGGCACTTTTCTGTGCTGCTGTCATTCCATCTAAACTCTGCACAGGAAAAAAATAAAAATAAAAAGGAAAAACCAGTGATATGTCTCTGCAAAACCTCATCAGAAAATCCAGCTCAAGCTCTTTCCGAGGCTGGGCAACTCTCAGGAGTCTTCCTTCAGAAGTGCTGAATCTACATCTATGTTCCCTTCCTTATCCTTGAGTGGGATAATCACTCTGTTGTTTCAAGGAGACAATTCAGCTCATTAGCATTATTTTTCCTTAAAAAGATGAAGAAATGCCCTCTTCTTTGGCTATTTCAACAGACTTGGGCAGCCTATTACCCAAAGAGGCTTCATACAACTGTATATGTGTATGTGGTGACAAGGATGCTCACCCGTCGGTATGGTTTTCCATGGGAGCCCAGTGCCTCTGGCTGAGGCTGGGGCAGGTAGGGGCTGGGTCCTTGCCTGACAGGATTATGCGAGAAGCTGTGTCACCAGGTTAGGAAGATGTGAGAGGAGGTGGGCAGACCACATGGTGTTGGGGAAGATGATTTCTGGGCTCTTTGCAGAGGCACTACAGAGATGAGACTGTGGTTTTTCAGGAAGCACCGAGAGCCAAGTCCCTGAAACTTTCCTGGCCAGCACTGTGCAACACGAGCCTTGTGTGATGTAACCATCATTTCCGGTCTGTTCCTTGGACAGGTCTCTCCCACCAGATGTACCATTAGTGGCTGACAATAGCATCACCCAATATTGCCAAACACATCTCCATCGGTGCCAGAGACCCCTTGCTGCCCATCACATGGGCTTGTGAGATTCCCTTTCCCTCTCAGTTGTGAATCCTTCTGATGCTTAGCAATGTAATTCTTTTTGGTCAGCGTCTGTCTGAGATCTTCTCAAGCAACACAGATGACTCTGTGTCACTATTTCCATATCTTGTCTGCCAGAAAACTGATGTGCTCATGAGGGTTTCTGGAACACCTCTGGTAGTTGCGCTGCTCTGTGCTGTACATGCCCACAGTGACATTTTGTGCAGCGGATGCTCCCAGGACCATAGATCATTTAATATTTTTCAATCTGCCTTGTCAATCCCTCCAGGCATCTGCAGGTCCCTAGTGGAGCTGATACCAGGTTCTAGCCCTGCAGCCGCTGTGACTGCAGTTTTCTATCAAATGAAATGTTGAATGAGGGGGTGTTAATGCCTGATCTAAGCTAGTTGTGTACTGTTCCTGGGCTAGATGGGCACTTCTAGGGGTAAATGATTTCATCTCTGTGTCTCCACTGATTGCAGAGGGAGCTTGGGCAACTATCTCAGACTAGATTCCTGACTTTTGCAGGGCAAAGTAGATGAGGTGAGCTCCATTATGGCTGACAGCTACTGGTCTCTGAAGCCCCTCTGTAGTTTAACTTTACTGAATACAGGTCAAGGAGACTTTCCAACATTTTTCAGAAAGTACTTAACTATTTTTCCACTCTCTTCAGTCAGCCCTTGGACAGAGGTTTATGCAGATTGAAAAGGGAAGTTTAAACCCAAGGTACACGACAAAGAACCAAAAACCATACCCTATGTTGGAGGTTGGGGTGGCCTTACAGAGTGAGAGCAGAGGTCTGTCTCCTTGTTATCCCCTAAGAGCCAGAAATTAGAACAGCAAAAAGGTCCAGACCTGCTGCTCCCTGTGACTTGGAAAGCTGGGTGCATTGGTCTCTGCCATGGACCTCCCTCTTGCACAGTCCCATCCATGGAAAACAGAAGGAGAAAGCTACTGCCTCCGTTGTCATCACCTCAGCACCATCCAGCTCATCTTCCCTTTGCTCTGGTACCCTCTGCCTCCACAGCCAGGTCCACATGCCACCTCCAGCTGGATTTTTTCTTGATGGTGTCAGTCACAGGAAGTAGCAGCGAGCAAGACTGTGTAAGCACAAAGGCTTGAGCACTTGTTGGATTTTGATTCCGTGAGGAGATTCCAGTTTCCTCAGCCTCTGGAGCAGTTGTGGGAATTGTAGGTCCAGGTGTAGTTTGTTGCATTCTGCTTCTGCACCAGGTCTCACACTGAGTTCCCCTCCCAGCCGCACAAGAGTGCTCCCAGGTCTTGGTTGTCCACCAGTGTCTTTTTGTGTCCATGCCATCTTGTCCAGCAGCTGTTTACAAAACACTCCAGTAGTTCAACAAGAAGTCTTGGGCGCAAGCAGTCCCTTGTCATCAAACTGAATTTGGTATGAGCAGGCACATTTTCTCAGTGGAGATTTGACATCAACTTGTGGCAGTACTAGAAAGGCATCTCCAAATTTGTCTGCCACCCAGGAATGCAACTACTCTGAGCACCTGATTCCCCTTCCTAATAATGTTCAGAGCAGCTTTTCTGATATTCCCTGGTAGACATGACCTTCTCAGCAAGGCACCCAGCCTGTGGCTGCCAGGGGAGCTTGAGGAGGTCATGTCAGAGGGCTGGGAGATGTAGAGGCAGGAGAGGGATCCAGGGAAGGAGTGTGGCAGCCTGAGGAGTTAGGACCAGGGACTGGGAGTGGGAGATAGGAGGAGGTGGTAGTCTGGATCTGGAAGGACAGTGCAGGAAAGGGCAAGGAAGCAGCAGCAGAGGTGAGGACTCAGGGTGCTGGCAATCTGAGAAAGGGGTCAAAAGAATATGAAAGTGAAGTCACAGAGCACATTTTTTAGATCCTCTGTCCCAGAAGCAATTTAAAGGTGCGGTTCCCCTCACCGTTAAATCAGGGATGGACCTCTGGATAAAGGTGGAGGAGCTATAGCAGTGCACAAGACCAAGCTACTAGGAGGTACATGGTCATGAAGGGCAGCAGAAGAGCTGTTGTCAGGGGAGCTCTGACCTGGGACAGCATGGCTGCACTCCTATAACCAATTAAAATGGATCTTCTTGGAAGCAAAGTCCTGTATGCATATACACGATGCATTGAAAGGTCATTGGATAAGATGCAAAAAGAGAGTCAGGAGCACAACTCAGGAGCACCCCACTTGCTAGAGGCTTCCCATCATCCAGCCTGTTTCTTCATTCTTTCTCCAGCACAATGAGTCTAATACATCTCTGGACTGAGGCCTGACTTCGGTCTGGTCGGACTGAAGTGTAGCCCCATTTCTTTGGATCCCATCAGGTCAAAGAAAGATTAAAACCACGTGTCTGCTTGTGTAGCCTAAGGGTCTTTCACAGAATATAATTGCCCCCTTCCCTGCCTTCCTTCGCTCACTGACCGATGAATGTAGCGCTCAAAGTAGTTTCAGAGCATACCAGCCCAGGGGAGCTACCACAGTGTTGCCAGGTTGTCTTGTTTGCAAGTCCTAGATAGCTGGGAGGTAGACACAGATGCTAAGCACTCAGTGAAGCTGCAATGAAAGCCTGTTGCTTTTTTTTACCAACAGACTTCAGGTGTCTGTGTAATTTATCCATCCCAACAGCACTGATACAGCCTGCCTAGTAATTTTCTTTGGATTGACTTCACTTGAATTAGCTAAACACAGAATTATCCTTTCTGCCATTGAGGAGGCTGCTGCAAAATCCTTCCCAGGGCTTTTCCAAGGTTTCAGCATCTGCAAAGGTATCTTCTCAAGGACCACTAACTCCTGGAAGCACTGGCACAAGGCACCCTCATCTCCCAGCCATGCACGAGCCACATGAAAGCAATGAACCTCCTAAACATTAACTGCTGATCTGGAGTGTCTGGAAATGTATCATTAATTAGGAACTGCACTGATTATACCTTGTTCTTTCAAGGCCACAAGCAGAGCTGAGCAAAGAATTTAAAACTAGTCATTTCATTAATTAATTATTTTCAGCAGAGTTCGTGCTGTTCAAATAGTGAAAAGATCAGATTGATCCCACATCCGAAATGATGCAGTTATGGTTTTAAGTGGTCTTGTGCTGCTGCAACTTTATTAAGGCAGGCAGAAATCAAGAAGTTACACTTCATTGGGACTGGTGACATAGCTGTGACCCTAGTGAAGGTGTTGATGAGGGTGCAGACATAATTTTAGTTTTAGAAGACCAATAAGAAAGACTGACACAATTTAATTATGTTTTTGGCATGTGCTTAGGATTTTCTTATAGAAAAGTGAATTTCTGGGAAACATCCTGGCAGTGAACTCTATCATTCAGGAGTTTATAGTGTGAGAAGTCTAACAGGTGTGGACAGGACAGTGAAAATTCCTAAAACTTGTTTTTTCCAGAAATCTTCCCAAACCTGCTAATGTAAATACCTCTGTCTGGGCCTGTGCATACATGTTGCAGTGTGAGAGAGTCTTGCACTTTACATCTACTGCAAAGTATATTTCTCAAAAATAGAGCTTTATCTAAATCTGTGTTTTGGCATTTTATCTTCTGGGGTTTGTTTATTTCTTCTTGTTTCAATCTCCAAATTATTGCATTTATTTTTTGGCTTTTCAAGATCCAAACTGAAACACAAATATACTTAGAAAATGAATAAATTTTTTTTATTTCCAACACTCCAGTTTAGAACAATTTATCATCTGATTACCTTTGGATGTGTGACCCACATCCCCCCCCTCTCTTTCATCTGGAATTCTCCTGGATTTCTGTTATTTTCCTGTATTTTCAGCTCTCCATGTTGCTCTTCTGTCTGTTTCCCTGAACCAACACACAGGCTGTGGCTCGGTGTTTTAATCAGGCTACTCTTTGTAGAAACAGGTAAAGGCTGGATTTTAACTGTGTTTGTGGAAAAATTATTCTGGGTTTCCCTTGAACTGCTTGTCATTGAAGCCTCTATTTCTGTGTCAAATTTGCTCAATTGCCTCATGCATTGTCCAATAATCAGGAAAAGGAGCTAAGAGAGGGAAGTGAACATCTCACTCACATAAAACTCAATTCTTCAGAAAACAAGGATGAAAGGTAAGGCTTTTCTCACTAAAAAAATATAAAAATCTACCATGTCTTCACTGGCTTCACTACTGAATGAATTTGCTGATGGTGTGATATATTGGAAGGAGTGTGCTCTTCACCAGCTTTAAATAACTAAGCGCAATCTTCACATCACTGAAGGGGTTTTTTTACAGCTTCTGAATGCCCTTTCTATTTTACCCATAACCCCACAAAAACAATGTGTGGGAACATCTTCTTTCAGCCTCCAGCATGGCGTGGAACACTGCTCTGCCCACAGAAAGCCTCAGCTTCTTGCACTGTGCTGTGAAAGTAGAACTCACTCCTGTTAAATAGTGTTAAAATCTGACTTTATATTCTCAGGCTTATTAATATTTCTTCTAAATGGGTTATTACACTATGATGTACAACCTTTTGTTGTACAACCGCTTTTGGTTCTATCCAGTAATGTGTTAAGCAGTCATGTGTTGTTTATTCTCTCACCTGTGTAGAGGGAGATGTGTGTACTTTGGAGTATATTATTTTTCAGAGAGTCCTGCTTTAGTCAATAATATGCATGCTTGGTGGGACTTTTAGTCTTCCAAAGCCTTGTAATGGAAATTCCCTGTGTTCTCCTTAAAGCCAGAAGACCAAAAATACCAAAACAGCTTCCAGTCTCTAATGCCATTTTTTATTCAAACACAAACTACAAGGTAACTTTTGAAATAGAGAACATTCAGCTCTGCTGTGTGAGGCAGAATTTTAATAAAGAGGCTTGAAAACAAATCTGTTCTTGTGTCGTGCTGATAACCTGGGAAATCAGATCCCACCCCTGACTGGGAGGCAGAGACCCCATCAAGCTCCTTATTGACAGGCTTGTGACAGGGAAGAAGCTACTCAAACTTTGGAAGTACCTCTGGGAACCAGTGTTCTTCAGCTTTTTTGCCTGACTGCAGATGCTGGGGAAGAAGGAGGGGAGTATAACAGGGAGCTATAAATAAAAAGGAAACTATAAAAATGAAAAGAGTTCAAAATATGCTGGAACAGTGGGACAGGCAAGCACTTGGCAGGGGCCTGTGGACAGGAAAGCTAATGTCACTATGAGACTGCAACGGTGCCCAGGGGAAAAGAAGCATATTCCTGTGATCAGCTTTCCAAATAATATTAAATTCCTTAATATATTTCCCCACAAGGGGTGGAACAGAGGCGCGGGAGCCAGAGAGCTCTCCAAGGGGAGTCCAGAGCTATTACATCCTTATACGATTAGCACATACACTTCTTCTGGGACCAGCACCGCTGCGTTTAGGAAAAGCAGGAAGAACAATGAGCTGATTTAAAGTAAACCTCAGGGTCCAGCTGGCAGATGAACATTGAACGCTTTATCTTTTTTAGCCTGAATCTTTTCTGGCACAACTGCTTGAAAGCAGGGAAGAGTGTCTTGTGCTGGCTGAGGGTGTCTTCTGACCAGTCCTGTGATGAGGTCCTCACCTGTGAGTCACAGCCAGCCAAGCACATTTTGCTTTGGGAGCTCGTCTTGCCCAAAGGGGTCTCCAGCTTGTCTCCTAGTCCTTCCTCTCTGATATTAGTGTATTGAGGGTTTGGGGCAATTCATAAGTCCCTGTATCAAAATGCTCACAGTTCTGAAGTCAAGGGTCTCTGACAGTCCTCATGGACCAAGTCTGTTCACGTGCTCCAGCTGATCATCCCTCCATGCACAGTGACCTGGTCTTGCCAAAACAACCTTTTCCCCTCGGTCCCGTGGCTCTGGTCCTTGGTTTTGCCCAGCTCAGCAGTGCTCAGGTTTCTCCCTGCTGTGTTCTGGAAGATGGGGCAGGGAGATCATTCTTTCACTCTGGTGGGAGGTTGCCACATAAATCAGACTGAACTGGCCCGTCCCAGAGAGATGGCAGAGGGTGTTTCTGAGAAAAGGGAGAGTAAAGAAAACATAACAATGTTGCTTTTACAGTAAATTTGGTTTTCAGCCCCAGGGAATCAGGATTGGCTGCCTTGGTCCCACACTACTGCACGTGCCCATTGTTGAAAATTTCAGCCAAAAAATGTGAGAAGAATAACAGGCAGCAAATACCAAATGGTTACAATTCTTCCCACAAATCCTCTTGGATAGAAGTAAATACAGACACTAAGAAAAATCAAGCTCACTCCCTGGGAGCTCACGTAAAACAGCTCCAAACTCCCTGGGATTATAAGGAAGGGGAAAAAAAAATATTACAAATGGGGTAAAACTAAAGAATCTTTCAAAATTCACACAAAAAGCCTAGACCTGTGGGCAGGACTTAATCAAGTCCTAATTCTGCAAAATCAAATATTTTGAGAAGAGACTCCAGACCAGCCACTTTCCTGGACTGCTTCTCCCATCACACGAGAGGCCTGTTAGAGGACCCTGGAAGATTTATAACAATTCTATTTTCTAGTTATTACTTTACTGTGCTCAGAAAGCCAGCAGGAAAGTTGTGCCATGGAAGCTACCGAAGCATTTCATCTTACAAGTATCATCATTGTTTCCCAGGATGACCTCCACCTCACTTTGTCACGCTGCGTTAGAATAATCTCATTTTTATCTCTGGGATTTTGGTTTAGTTCATCTGTGCATTTAAGGGCTGGTAGTAATTTTTTTCTCCTCTGTTTTTCCCAGGATACATGATGAAATCATACAAAATCAGTATATCAAAAAGATGATGATACATAAAACAAAAGCCCATTCCACAAACAATAAAAATAGGTAGAATTCAATATACAGCACTTCCAAGTAATTTCAGCAGCCATTCCAAATTTATTGTCTTGTTTATTTATTTGATTGATGTCTTCCCAGAGACCCTGGCGAAGGGTTGGTTCGGGAAGGTGGTAGGTTTGGCTGCTGCATTGCAAAGGACGGACATTGTCATGGCTGTTGGGATGTTGAGATGTTTGTATGAATAAACACCATGGTGAGCAGGTCTCTGAGCTTGCCCAGGGTCTCCTGAGCATTGTTAGGAGTTGTAGCAGACTTTAATGAACAGGGTAAAGGCCAGGCACTGAGGAGCAGTGGATGGCATGAAGGTTTATGAGACACAAGCAGGTCCAATCTCATCCAGTTAAAAGCCAATCTGAAAAATATTTCTTTGGTGGTCACTATCCAATATTCCCTGGGGCACATCCCAATGAGAGTCCATCCCTCTGAAAGGGTCTGCACCAAGACTTTACATAGGGTATGATGGAAAAAGCTCAGCAGAATCTGGATGTTTCACTGGTAGTGACTGGTCCTGAAATAAGTGTAATAATTCCCTGTCCTTTGGCTTCTTGGAAGGGTCCGTGGCAATCCAAGGGGCTGGGACTTCTTGCTGCAAGACCTTACTGAATCTAGTGTAGGTCCTGAAAGAGCTCATTCACAGTAGAGCTTAAAAAAATTAAATACACAGGGAGTTTTTGAGAGAGAAGTCCAAAAAGATAAATGCTGTGCATTACAAAGAGGGCTGGGGTAAGAGGCAGCCGGGCTGCTCTTGCATTCTCTGTAAATATCCAGGCTGGGAGGATGAATGCAATAAACTGCCTATTTCTCTCCCACAGTACTAAGCCTTCAGACAGTAATTGTGGGTACCCCAGAGCCTTCACGTACCGCAGTTACAGCCCAGAAACACTTAAATTTGCATCCTCCTAGATAAAAACATGGCAACTCAGCAGCTGATTCAGCTATAAAGTCTTACCCAATAAGTTATGAAAAGAGGATTGGGGACCTGCATTTTTCTCATTCCTACCCTTTCCATTTTTTTTTCTTTTTAATAAAACCATGTTTGTGATGGTGGATAAAACATTTCTGTCATCCTTACTAAAAACCTTTACTACCAATCAAAAATGAGTGGTGAATGGATAAACTGTATATCAAAGCACAGCTTGGAAACTGAGCATTTTAGCGAAGTAGCATTTATGAGAGCTGCTGATGACAGGAGATTACATTTTATATCAGAACATATTCAAATTTAGCTGGAATTAACCCTACATCTTCTCTTTAAAATCTTCCACAGGCATCTAGGCTATTTGATAGGTATCTGAGCAAAGAAAATTGCCATCAGCGGGAGAGAGGTGAAAGGGAAAAAGTAACTGAAGGGGACAAATCTTAACCACATTTTTTCTATGGAACAAGCTACAAGAGTTTTGACTGGATTAGAATGAGGAGGTGAATTTTTTCCTGTTATGTCTTGGTCTCTGGAAGATGAAATGACAGTATTTCAGGAATTGCACAAGCTGCTTCTTGCTGTAATGAAAACACTTCATTTACTTAAGTATTTCTGTATATGCCACGAGAATATCTTTCTATATCTTGACATTTGGACACAGCCATGAGCTGAAAACAGTTGGTGCAAAACAGTTGGTTATGCTCTACCCTGCAAAGAGCTCTAATGGGAGGGGAACTGATGGGTTTTTTTATCATGAGGTTGCAAAGCCAGATGAAGTTAGAACACCCACTGGCTCAGACACCCAGAAACAGCTCGATAATTTATGCACCTTACAGTCAACAGAGCAGAAACAGCTAAGGGTGGGTCTGAAATTCATGGAGAACACTTTTCAAAATGTCGTTTTCACAGAGGACTAATTCTTCAACCCTTGCTCCATCCCAGTCTGGTGTACCTATGTAAGTAACGTCCATAAATCAATGCGCTCACCGTCACCCCCGAGACCACTGTGCTGTCGGCCAGGTTTGCACCTGGAAATCTTCAGGGACACATCCAGAAGAGGGGTCCTCTTTGTTCTGAGGTGTCACAGCTAGTCCATGAGTCATCTGCAGAAGACACTGGGTTGGAAATGATTTGTGGCTCATCGATTTTCCTGATCAGTCACAAATCAACTCTCCTTCCTTCAGGTCAATAATCCCTTTAAGCCCTGACTGCTGTTTAGGGAGCACTTGGAGGCAAAGTTCATTTCCCATCACCAGTTTCCCATCACCAGCCCTGGCATGTCCTGAAAATTTCTGCTTTCACTGGAAAAGTGCAGAGATCTGGGCGAGATTCTGGCAGGCCGTGTTCAGCGCAGAGGAACCAGAAGATTAACCTCATCCCCCTTTAATGACTCCGGGATTGAGTGTCTGGTAATTAAGCCCTGTGCTTTCTCCTTCCTCTGCAGATGTATTGCCACCATTGGCACCGGTGTGCGAGCAGCAGCTTCTCCGCACATTCCTTTGATGTGTCTGAGCTGCAGCAGGGAAGCCGGTGTGTGAGTCAGAAGGGCCATCTCCACCCTCCCTCATTACACCACAGGCCTTATCAATAATTCATTCCCCGACTCCCGTCCGAGGCACAGGCGAGTCTATTTGTAACTCAATAGTGCCCCAGTCAATAAGCACCTGTAGTTATGTATTATTCTCCTTGTAAGGATGCATGAGCCTGTAACTACAGAAGTGAAACCTCAGAAGGAGACAAAACACAGACTCAGCTGAAAAACTGCCTCCTCTCAAAGCAGCAGGGTGGACCCTGTGTGCCATGAGAGGGTGCAGGAGAAGACTTCATCCACTGCTCTGACTTCGGACCATCCAGCCAGAAATGTGCATCCTTGAGCAAAGGGACAGAAAGCATCATCCTCTGTGAGCACTCGTGTGCCACCCAGAGGGTCTCAGCAGGCTACATACATTGCTCCTCAGCCATCCTCTGTACATCACCAGTGAAGAACAGGGGATGAAAATCCCCAGCGCTGCCCCTGCACCATCCAGGAGCTGATTAGATGCAGAGAAAGTGAAGCCCACCGTCGGAAAAATTCCAGTGACACTGATTTCAGCTTCTCATATAAATAAGGGTTGAAAGATCAAGCACCTGCTGAAGATTAAGTTTTGCATCTTGAACACAAGCAATTTGAATAATGCTAAGAAGAGAGTAGAGGGGTAGATAAAGATAATTAAGTGCTACTGTTGTGACCCATTTGACATGCAGAGAATAAGAAAGCCGAGTTATTTTTTAATAAAAATAGAACTCCTTCTGGATTTGGTCTCGCTACCTTCAAAACCTTAAGACACTTCAAAAACCTTCAAAACCTGTTGGCACTAAATTAAGCTACAAAGTCTTTCATTAAGCATCACCCATGGGAATGTAAAGATGTTCTTGGAGAGTTGAAGGAAAAAGCCTTGCTCTACAAATGCAATAGAAACAGTAATGAAAATATGGAGAAATATACCGAAGATATCTAATCCGTAGAACAACAAAGACACTCTCAACAGCTCCAAAAAGCAATCACAGACAAAGCATCACAAAACAAATCTGGTGTTACAACGCTATGATATAAAGACTGTGATTGTCTTCATTAAGTGAAATATATCTGTAGGTAAGGAAGGAACAAAACATGGTAAACAACGAGATCCACAGTGGCAGCAGCCGTAGAGATGAAGATTTTGGTAAAAAAAAATACAAGCCTAACTCAGCAGATTGTCTAGACAACTGCTCCAACTAAAGAAAGCGTTGCTGCCAGGCTTCAGTTCGCCACCACAGCTTTCAGGAAAATTCCCCAAATATCTGAAATATGCAAAAGGAAATTATCAGCCATAAGACATTTCCAAACAGGGGAAAAAATTGTAGTCACTACAGAATGAGATTGTGTGCCTAACTGTAAGTCAGTGTTTCATGCCTGGCCTCCACAGTGAGAATAATAACTGTAGAAAGGCCACACTACTGGTGGCTACTTCCAGCATGGAACATCCACATCCATCCTGCTTGATGCCTCATTAGGACACAACGCGTAGCTCATGTTTCCCAGATTTTCCTCGGGAAATTCTGAAGGCTTGACAGAAAAGCAAGAAACATTTTTCACTCTTCTGTTGGAGGAGAAGGAAAAATGAATTTTGCTGCATGCATTTTTGAAAATTGATGGAGTGGCACTTCTGAAAAGTGCCCTCTTTAACGAACCCAAGTGCACAGAAGAAGAATGTTACTGTTTCATCAGAAAACTAGAACTGAGTATCTTTTGGTTTCCCTGCTGGTGCCAGGGCTTGCTCCAGTGCAGGGCAGTTCCCAGACAATGGAATCTAATTTTCCTGTTACAGATAACACTGAAACCTCTAATTTCAGTGTGGCTCCAGGGGAAGGCATTGGTGCTGCAATCAGTATTAGACTCCACAGCCATTATAAGCCCAGTGTAGTATTTCTGACAAAGCAGCTTATGGAGAAAGTAGATGCAGCCTAAACAGAACTGAGGTTGACAGAGCAATTTTCACTCCTTTTCTCATAATGCTCCTTTCTAATTATAGTCCCCGCTGTGTGTGTTTTTCTTCTTAATACTCAGAACTAGGAGGAGCTCCAGGAGAGGAACTGGGGTCTTTTTCTTTTTACTGTCTGGAATATTTTGTTTCTTAAGATTAAGGTCAGCCTGATAGTCTCTGACCCCTGCTGCAGCCAGGAGCATTGGCATCTTAAGGGCTTTCAAAGCTTTGTCTTAGGCCACACTTAACATGATGAAGACACTTGCTTTGCCTGTAGGTTTCTCCTGCTGATATCTTGAGATACTGTAACTAGACAGAGACCATCCCAAAGGGTCTGTTCTTTAAAGAAGGAAAGTTAATGAAACTTTTCGTTTTGGTGGGTTTTTTCATAGTTATGGGAGTGTTTTAAGATATATTCAAGAGAGTTGCAGCACATAAGGCCAGAGAGCTTATTACTTAACACTGAAAACAGATAACTTGGGTGGACCAAGAAGCAAAGCTGGTCATCAGGCCCTCCCGACCTAAGAAGTTGGCCAGAAGAGCCTCAGCAGGGCCCAGGGCTGGGGCCAGTTGTGGCTGTGGATTTCCAGGTGCTCAACCCCTTCCTCCTTCTCTTCTACTCCCCTCCAAAAAGGCCACAAACAATAAGCAAAAGTTCTTGTAAAGAGCACACTTCCACATCAGCTGAACTGAGAGACCCTCACCTGCAGAGCCTCCCTGCTCTGTCTGCCATTGCTGCCCAGAGGGTGGAAAGAACGGACAGACTTAACCTTTCCTTCATGTTAAAAAATCCCTGCAGATGAATTCAAGGGAGAGCAGTGTGGAGAGAAGAGGAGAAGGCTGAGCAGAGGAAATATTTCAGAGAAGGGCCTCAAATGTGGAAACCCTAGAAAGTCAAGAGCCTCAAGGGTGATCGAAAGGGGCTGTCAAGATTGTAGTCACTTTTGTGACCCAGCAACCACTTGGGACAATTGGTCTGGTGGCACAGGGCCAGCATTATATTTGTGGCACCTTACTGACAGGTCCTTTTGCAGCCTGTCCACAGTCATCACTGGATGCTTGCTTTCTCTCATAGTTTCTTCGGAGTAGCTAATTTTGAGATGCATCAATGAGTCCCCAAGGAGGGTTCCTGAGTCTAATCTATTTGTGATATAAATACAGCATGGTAGTGCTAGAAGAAAACTCGGGAGTTGTTAGATCATGGTCTGGAGGAAGGGCCAGTGATATAAATACATTGAGGCTTGTCCATAGCTCCTGGGAATGGAGATCCATGTTTTCTAGATAAAAAGGGAACCTGTAGATAGGGAAGAGTGACCTTTCACAGTGCAACAAAGCATGTTAGATTGTCTCCATGGGAAAGATCTTGTCTTACAGTGAAGGGTGAGGGGAAGCTCGATCTAGAGGAGCTGAAGACCAAGCAGCACAGGGTGGGATAAGGATGGATGTGACCCATGTGGCTCTGGAGATGAGAGACCTCTTTCTCCTGTAGGTGACCAAGGGGAGATTGACACTGGGGTCTGAGTTGATCTGAGCTAAGCTTCCCTGCAGGCAGGTTCTCTAAGCTGAGCCTTCGCCTCGCACCACAGCTACCATCTCTGGAGCTGTGACCACACAGCGAATGCTTGTAACAGAAAGTGTCACTTGGGAATCACCCTATCCCACACTGGGGTTCTCCGAGCTGGACATCAGGCAGGGGAAGAGAACAAGCTCCCACTTTCAAAACATGAGAGAAGTCCTGGTGCAGACTGTTAGGCCAGCAAGGACTCCTAAGGGAGTCGGCACAAAGGATGGTCCAGCTGCTGAGACAAGGGGGCTGTTATCACCCAAATGGGACTGGCAACAGCCTGAGAGTCACCTGGAGGCCTTCAGAGCAGACCCACTGGGTGGTTTCAGGTGGGCTTCCTTGGAGAATTTACTAAAAATTAACTGACCCTGCTGGGAATGGTCTTGTTGATGCTTCCCTGCTGCAGTTTCTGCTTCTAGAGAAGCTACTTTGTCCCCACAGCATTCACCCAGCAGCCTTCACAGCTCATCTGCATCATCACGGTGCACCAAGTAGAGGAAACCAAAATTTAGCAGCCTTAGTTTGCATCTTCAGCATTCCACACGATGCACAGGCTTCTCTGGATCCACCTGCCCTCACTTGCCTGATAAATATCAAAAAACATTTCATCCAAGAAATATGAAATGATAACTCTCTTACCATTTTGCAGGGTAGAAAACAGGCCTCGTTACTGTGCTCATCACGTCTGCCACCTTATTTTTACATAAATCTTATCATGATTATTGCATAAAATTGTGAAAAATCCTATTTTCTGATTGAAAGTAAGATGTGTATAGGCAAAAATTGTTGTTTCATTACCAGACAGCGAGCTGGAATAAAAATACTGATAGAATTCTAAAAATATACAATTTGGATAGTGTTAAAAATTCCTTCAAAAATATATTTTCCAAAAACGATTTTAACAGAAAAATTTCTTTGCTACACTTCAGTAGTCTCTGCTAGCAAAGAAAGAAAAATATGACGTTTGGCCTCTGCCTCTTTTTTCAGACTTGGACAGAAAATTCCAACAAGAGGAGGTTCAGCTGAGTTCTCCAGTCACTGCCTTGGTACAGGGGAGAGAAGGATGTGATACACCAGTTAAGAAAGCCAAAGCACTGCTTTTTGATGTGCTGAAGAAGTTAATCTTTAGAGGCTGATGTTCACACCCAGGATCAAACAACTAATTTGGCATCAGTGTCCAGTGCCTGGTAAAGAGGGAATGTCTAATAATACATCTCCGGTAGAGAAGCACAGAGGGATGAACTTGGGATCTCTTGTTTGACCAGCAGCTGCTGCTGGCACCAGGCAAGCTGGCTTTGAAACTTGTTTGTTCATCCTCTGCTGAAAGCAGATGTCTCTGCAATTAACAGAAATTTAAACAATCAAAAGGAAAATGAGAATGGAGGCAGGACATCCAACCCTGTGGTGCAGGGGCATGTGCAGAGCTGAGCTACGTGGATGGTCCTTTTGCCCTGGATGAACAGGAAATGAATGATTTTGAGCTGGATTGCAAGGCTGGCTGCCCTGATCGGCTCGTTCCTCCTCTGGCTGGCAGCAGCAGCAGCACTTCTGTGAGCACTTTCTCTTTTCACGGTAATTTTGTAGGTCTTCTTCCCTAACTCCACAGAAGCAGGTTCTTATAAATCTTATAAAAATGCAGCAAGACATCTAATGTCGTGCTGTAGCAGGACACCTTGCTGAATGGGCTGCTTTTTGCTTTTCAGAAAAGTCACAGTTTAATTCATGTTGGAAGGGACGGCCGGACGTCACCTGGTCTGACCCTCCAGTCAGGGTAGGGTCACCTTTGAAGTAGTATCTCCAACGATGGAGATTCCCATAGCTCCTCCGGGCCCCTGCTCCAGTGTTCAACCTCCTCTGTCCTCTATTTCGCCTGATTTTGCATTAGACACAGTTCATTGCACAACCGTTTCATCAACTCTTCTTCAGAGAAGATGGCAGATTTAAGAGAGACTAGCCATAATGTTCCTCTACTTTCCAGCATCCCTACAGGATAGAACTGTGCTTAATCCAATCTGTGTATCAGCTGCAGGAAGGCTCAATGATACTGTAATGTCCATCTGTCCAGGCCTGAGCAATCCAGAGGGCTATAACTATCTTGCTGAACCACATCCTTTTGAAGACCTCTCTTTGTCCAAAAAGAATTGCAGGTTCCACTCTGGGTCTTCTTGGTGAGAGTAAGGTTTACAACTGCAAGACCGTAACAGGTATTTTCTGGGGTGTAGAGCAGATACTCTAACACAAGCTCTTGGAGCTCAGAAAATTGTAAAAAAAAACCACTTCCCTCACTCAGGAAGTTCTGTTGCTACCGAACACTGCAAGGCAACTTTCTGGGTTACAGAAGCTTCTGAGGTTAGAGAAACTTCATCATATATCTGCTTCTATAGGCATCTGCATGCCTTTGAAATTCTTCAACAGATGGAGGATGAAGCCCGGAATCAGTTGGCCCCAAGACAGATAATTTCACAAGGTTCATGTGGAAATTTGCAAGTCATGTTATTTGTAATAAAAAGCCCTGGGATATCTGAGCTCTTGGTCAACCCCTCCCTTGACTTTTTCTGAGAAAATTGCCAGAAAAAAGACCTAATGATATTATTTCATGCATCATTCTGATGCATGTTCAGTGTTGAACATAATGGCTAGAAGTCCCCTTGCTCAAGGGCAAATTTATTTCCTGGCTAACATCTGGCCACAGACTAATCTTTGCTGCAATTTGCCAGTTGCTGGCATGAGTGAAAAAGAGAATTATTGAGCTCTTCACCTGCTTGTATCCAATTAGGCAAAGAAAAGTTGCTGAAGGTAAAAGCGATGCACTACTGAAAGATGCAAATGCCTTCCTCTCTGCTGGCTCCTTCTTGCCAGAGCTTAGTGCACATGTTGGCACTCATGTGAGTGACAGATAACCACTGAGATGACCTAAGATCACCCACTTCAGAACCTTATTTCCCTAAGCAAACACTTAAAGAAAAAGTACCAAAAGCAGAACAGGAAGGGATTGTAATCACCCGTGATACCCTCCCTGGTTCTGGCAATCAACATCTGGGCAATCAACATCTGATCAACATCAAATTTTCTGAGCCAGAAGCTGCGTTAGACATCAAAACCACCTCCTTTAAGAAAATAGGAGACATGTAAGTTCTATGGATCTATTGAAAGGAAAGAAACCTCTTACCTTCATGTTATGCACGACACAAAGAGGAGATCATGGGATAAGTGCGTATTGACCCTGTACAAGTGAGCAGAGGTGAAACCAGCGTGGCAAGTGTGCTGTCTGTGTAAGACTGCATTGTGATCTTGCAGAGCATAACATTGATTTACTTCCCAAACTGAAAGAGACAGGACCATCTCTGTCACCCACAGCCAGTCAGATCCATGTCCACCTGCTCCACTCTGGCCCTCTCAGACCCACAGACCTGTAACCCCTGCCCACTCATGGACATGGGCATGGACATGGGCATGGCCATGGGCCACTTTGAAAGATAAGGAGCTGGTCTTTAGACTTGGAAGTCCTGCACACATTGCCTTCATGCCCCTTCTCAGTGTCCAGCTGCCTACAGGTTCATCAGCAATTTTTACTCCTGAGGAAAGACCCTGGGAAAGGAAGAGGCTGAGGCTCAAGGAGCGAACGCAGCTGGCGCTCAGTAATGCAGGTATATTGCTACAGTGCGCGTGGTTTATAACTTCCTTCTGAGCCTTGCACCCCATAATCAGATTATGAAACCTTAGAATCAAGTTAATGCAAACAAACAGATCATGCGGAGAGCAATAAAAATAAAATATCATAATAAAAAACCTAAATAGAGAACATATTCGGTAAACAGAATGCTGTAAACAAACTAATGTGTCTCTCTGCGACAATATTCAGCGAGATATGGAAGAGCCCCAAGAGATGGCATGAAAACACAGCTGTTCTTTCGTTGCATTAGGTGAAGAGTGAGAGGAGGGACACAACTGCAGCACAGCTCCTATGTCTCCAGGGTCACGGCAGGGACAGCTCTGCCCATGCTGGTGGAGCAGGAAGGTGGTTCCTCTTGGTGCCTTTGATCCAGGTGATGCTTTGACTCCCAGGTGAGACCCATGGCAAAATTATCAGCCGAACAAAACAGAGGCCATCAACCTCCCTGCTGGCCATGACTCCTCTGCGGTCAGAACCCGGTCTGAGCTCAGTAGGAACAGGAGAGAAATTGCTGTTGCATCTTTTACAGCATTTCTGAAGTTTCTCTTCTCCATGAGCCACGTGGAGTTGCCACACAGCTCAGTGAGGTACCAGGCTTTGTCTCTGCAGCTCTGCGGACAGCACTGAGTCATCACCCTGGGCTGGGACATGATCAGAGGTAGGTAGGCAAAGTAGGAATTGCAACATCTCACAGAAAAATTGTGGGGTTTAAAATTAATAAAAGCAGAACAATCTTTACGATCATCACTGCCTGCATTATAGCCCACCAAAGAGTAGCACCTCCTCCCACCAGTCATGCTCCAGCCTCTAGGAATTGCCTCTCTTTCTTTGCTTTCATCTTAAGGAGATCCCATGCCAACAAAAAGCTCAGACAGGTAATAGCATTCTGATAAATGTCTCCTGGAGAAAGGCCTGAGGCCACGGACTGTTCGTGGCAATACATTTACCTGCAAATCTGCTGATTCACAAAGATCCATTGGAGTTCCAGAGAGTTTCAGATTTCACTGATCATTTTCTTCTGCTCTGGCCCTTCCAAGCCCTGATCCTTTTTGTCTCCTCCAGAAAAACTGCTACCTCTACCAGTGGTGAGTAGCAACCTTATCATTATTTTAGAAACACAAGCCTTCTTCCTGAAATGACTGCTTGGTCTGGGTCTCCTGGGTGTTCTTCTGCTCTTGAAAGGGGGCTTCTGACTCTGAGTCTTAAGGTCACATCTTGTTCTTCCCGACAAGTGCTGTGCCTAGACTGTCCTCATTTGGATCAACAGAGATCAAGCCAACTGGGGACTGATCCAGGTTTAATGCTTCCCAATGTATGAATGCTTCCCAACGTTCCCAAACTCAATGAATTTGCCCCTTAGCTCTTCTTGTCATCCCTCTCAGAGCACCATGAGTTTTACAAACGTGTTCATGAGTTCAGAATTGTTTGACAATTCAGTTGAGTTTCACAACACTCAGCCTTAAGGATGCATGCTAATTTTCCAGCCTGAGTATTAGTTAAATCACTCACTGATAGTTCATTCATTATCTGTCTATGTTACAAAATGCTGCCACTTTTCACCATATTTCTGCTGGTAGGGCAGCCCCCAAATCACCAGCACTGTGTCATCTCCAGATCTCCATCCAGCCCTGACTGCTGTGAAGAATTCATGGTTGCAAATGTGATAAAAATCCTTGTGTTGGGGTCATTGAGCTTGAAATTAAACCATGGGATGTGCTTTGCACACACAGCTTTACCGTTTGCCTGAGAGTCCAGCCACAGCAGTCACTCCTGGGTCAATATCTCCTGCCACTAGTGAAGCACACGCCGTCTGTGTTGCCCTGACAGATGGACTGCTGACCATTTTCACTTTCCACAAAGCACTGATCTAGCGAAAAGCAAGCAGAAGGAGTCCCTCAGCCACCCTGCTGCCCCAAGGCTGGGTGAGTTCTGCTTAATGTGATTTCCGACTGATAGTTGTCCAGGCTGTATCTTAAAAACATCAATGGCAGAAATATCATCTCCTCCACAGAGATATGAATTACAGTTTGTTTCCTAACATTACTGTATTTGAAGACAACTATAAAGTCCAACCTCAAGCTTATTTTTAGGACTAGATGGCCCCATCTCTTCAGTTTTCCCTGGGGGGTTGTGTTTCCTAAGCCTTTGATCATTCTCTATGATTTTGGATTTGTTGGTCTGGATTTGTTCTGGCTGATACATATCTCCACAGTATGCTTCCGAGTGCATATCCTAACGCTGGGGCCTGATTCCAAACTCACGGGAGTCACCAGGTCTTTCTGGTGGGACTGAACCAGGAATTTGCAGATTTGTATCTGTGTCTAAGTATTTTCTTTTAATATTTTTTTTCCTTTACAAATCTGCATTTTTAACATGGAACAAGGGATTTCTGCCATCGCTGCTCTCCTACATCCCCATGCAGGGGATCTTTCATGGCTAAAAGCATGAAATGCTGCGAAACATCCTGGGCAGGCCTGTCCCGCGTAGGGGCAAAGTTTGTCAATCATATAAACAGCGTCTCCCCAAGAGGTGAGGTGGAGGCGGGCAAATAGAAACTTCAACCATCCTGACTCTGCAAGAGGGATGGGAGAGGCTGAGACCTGGGAGACAGCACCGACTCAGGGGGGACACCAGGGACCCTCCTGCGTCGCTCACGGCTCGCAACCACCTACACCCTGACATCCAGGGCCAAGGAAACCAGCTGCTTCCAGGGCTTTTGATTGGCACTTTCAAAGACAGTATTTTCATGGATGAGCCTTTACCAAACCCGTGTTTGTGTGCCAGTTCGTTGGGAGCCTCTCCACGAGCTGAGTTTCTGCTTTAAAAATGTTCACATTTCCTGGGCTGCTATTACTGTCCACGCTCTTAAACTTGTCTTGAAAAGCAGTTTACCACCCCTTGGAAGGGCTTTGCTTTCCTTAGCAGTCAGTGGAAATGCAATTTGCACGAGCTGGGTTCTAGCTTGGCATGAAACCAAGGAAACCTGAAGGTTGTCACAGAAATCTGTATTTTCTGTGCCTGATGTACAGGGGCTCTGTGGTTCCATCCGAGGACTGTCTGCACTGCAGTGTCTGCTCCTGTTAAATGAAGAAATTCTAGTTGAAAGCTTCGTTTTAGAGTCAACCAATTACCTGTAAATTCTAGCATGAGCAGGAAAAAGGGAGAAGGTAAAGCAGTGACCTTGATGGCAGCTGGTCTTGGGCACAGTAAGAAGCAAATCTGCACAACAAACAGAGCAGAGAAGGCTGGAGGGAAGATGCTCAGCTCCTCAGGCTGTGCTGTTCCCACTATGCTGAGTCAACCCTCAGTGTCCAACTGCTGAGCATTTCCCCAAAAATACTGAAAAAAGCGTGTGTGCCTGTGTCAGAGCTTTTCCTGAGGAGACCTCAAAAGTGGGTCAGGGTGGTGATGTGGGCTCAGCTCTGTGAAGTCCTTCAGGGCCTTGCACAAGGCACTGGCAGGAGACACAGCCTTATCCTGAACTTTGAATTAACAGATTCCAACCACACAGGAAGGGCTTGGGGCTTTGTGGAACATGCAAAGTAAAGACAACTTGAATTGTGGGCAGCAAGATCCTCCCATACATGCAGGACATACCTGCTTGCTAGAAGGACTGGGGAGCTCCAGCACTGAGTTGAATGCTAAAGAACATCTTTGTTGGCAACATGGACAGTGGGATAGAGTGCACCCTCAGCAAGTTTGACAATGACACCAAGCTGTGCAGCGCGGTCGACACGCTGGAAGGAAGGGATGGCATCTGGAAGGACCTGGACAGGCTGGAGAGGTGGGCCCATGCAAACCTCATAGAGTTCAACCAGGCCAATTGCAAGGTCCTGCAGGTGGGTCATGGCAATCGCAGGTGCAAACCCAGGATGGGCAGAGAATGGATGGAGAGCAGCCCTGAAGGGAAGGGCTTGGGAGTGTTGGAGGATGAGAAACTCAAAAGAAGTCGGTAACATGTGCTGGAGCCCAGAAACCCCCTGCACCCTGGGCTGCAACCCCAGCAGCGTGGCCAGCAGGGCGAGGGGGGGATTCTGCACCTCTGCTCCGCTCTGGGGAGACCCCCCCAGTGCTGCCTCCAGCTCTGGGGCCACCAACAACAGAAGGACATGGAGCTGTTGGAGCAGGGCCAGAGGAGGCCATGGAGATGCTGGGAGGGCTGGAGCCCCTCTGCTGTGAGGACAGGCTGAGAGAGTTGTGGGGGTTCAGCCTGGAAAAGAGAAGGCTCTGGGGAGACCTTCGAGCCCCTTCCAGTCCCTCAAGGGACTCCAGGAAAGCTGGGGAGGGACTCTTGATCAGGGAGGGGAGCGATGGGACAAGAAGGAATTGGTTTTAAACAGGAAGAGGGAAAATTGAGATGAGATCTCAGGAAGGGATTATTTGGTGTGAGGGTGGTGAGAGCCTGGCCCAGGTTGCCCAGAGAAGACAGCTTCTCTCCATCCCTGGAGGGGTTCAAGGCCAGGTTGGAGGGGGCTTTGAGAAACCTGGTCTGGTGGGGGTGTGGAATGAGATGGTCTTTAAGGGCCCTTCCAACCCAAACCATTCTGTTTTTCTATGATAATTTTGAATTTAATTATTCAAAGATTAACAAGACCATGTAAAACACTGCAGGCCAATAAAGAAAAAAAAAAAAAAAAAAAAGAGGCTGGAAGAAATGTTTTTCTGGGGTTTTGTAGCTGGAGAGGCTCCACTCTGTTGTCCTTGCAGCGCTCACCATGAGTCAAGGCCTGCAGCACCCGGAGAAAATCGATATGAAACCCCAGCGAGCGCTGCTCAGAGCAGCCCCAGGAGTGCCCAGGGGATGGATGGAAGGAGATCTTCACCTCAGGTGTCTGTGTGCTGTCAGGGGGAGGAACCAGAGCGGGAGGGGACACGGGGAGAACAGGCAGGGTGATGGGCAGCAGCAAAAACAGAGCAGCTTCACTGTGGGAGGGCAGCAGGGCTGTGGCACCTGGCTTTCCTGTGGCTGGATGCTTATCATTGAGAGAAGCCAGAAAAATAGGAAATCAGCTGTTTTTAGACAAAACATGCTGGGATTTCTTTTTAAAAATTGGAAGGATATGCCATTTTTTGTAATTTTTTTTTTTTTTCTTTTAAAGGGAAACCTGAAGACTAGGACCAAAATGAAATTCTATTTGATTTCATGTTGGGCTTTGGTTCCACTTTACTTCCAGAAACCAGGAAGATAGAAACTGGGAGTTATCCTTTGGAAAACAAAGAAATAAAATACTTCATCTTTGTGTGTGTGTTCTTCTCAGTTAGAAATTACAGACAAAGTGGGGACAGGTGAGAACAAGAACATACCAGATGAATGAACTGTCTCATTATTGGTCTTGAATTAGGAAACGTTTTGAACTGGATAAGGTGGTACTATATTAAAGCAGAAAATAATGTATTTTTCTAAATATGAGAAAAGATATCTTTCACTCTGACATAATAATACCATCAAAATAAGTAAAAATACTAATTACTAATAAGTAATATTAGTAATAAGTAATATTAGTAATAAATTAATTAGTAATAAACTAATAAACTAATTACTAATAAGCAATATTAGTAATAAACTTATTTGTAAATAATAATAAGTAATAACACTACCAAAATAAGAAACTTTTCATAGAGACTGAGAAGGATGCAATTTTAATTTTTTCCATTATTTCTCAGGAAACTATCAGTTTAAAAAAAAATGTTTTTCTGGGAAATTTTTCATGTTGGAGAAGAAACACTATTTGAACCTTTTCTCCCAGTTCTTCTCTAAGAAGGCTCATAACTGGGAAGGAGGATGAGGAACACTGGTTTTCCATCAGCTACCAGCTGGGTTCCCTAGATATACAGAGGAAAAATGGACTGCAGCTGCAGCAACAAACTGGGTTTCAGGGTCAAGAAACAGAACTTGTGGTGGAGGATGAGGTCTCCAACTCCTTCACCCCGTCAGCATTTGCCTATCAGGGTCCCTTTGTGGTCAATGGTGACTCACCAGCGGAGACAAGGCAGGTTGAACTGTTCTCTGGAGGTGTCTGCTTCTTTGCTTTGATGGCACAAGAGGCTGACAGCGACTAGCTCAGATGTGGATGTCCAGCCATGTGAGCTGCTGGGCTGGAAGATGTTGCTTTTATCTTATGTAGCTTTGGGTAGATCTCAAATCTCTTCCAGTTGGCTGTTGATGTTCTGCTTAAAACATCCCATCTTCTCCTGTCTCCTTGGGCAGTTCAGGAGAAAGGAGCAAACCGTGCTCATGGAAGCTTCCAAGTCCTTGGGCTGTAAGAAGGGACCCCCACAGGCTCTACTGCCTCTCCAGAGACTGGCAGAGTAGGGATTATTAGGGTAGGGATGATTAGACCACCCTACCATCGGGGGGTGGCTATCACACACAATTTTTTGTTAACCATGTAACTAAATATGATCTGGCATTGTTGTAATTCAGTGCTGTGATGATGAATAAGAGGCATCTAGAATGATGGCAGATCAGACCATCAAATGCAAAGGGAAGCATTTCAACAGCTACATTGTTGCTGTAGCAGTATCAACAACTATGGGTTCTTTTTCCTAAATACATGGATTTTTCCTAATAAGACCAAATTCTGCCTGCTCTACTCAGAGAGAAATGTAAAAAAGACTATAGAAGAAGGAAGCTTCTGAAATATCAATTTGTGGAGTGGGTTTGTATGGTATTCTAAAGCTTTTAGTATTTCAAAAGGAAGATCATATTTCTGTTCAAGCAGTTTTTCTGACAATGAAAATAATTTGCTACAAAAGTCAACCCCTTCTGAACTTTCGCTCAGCTCTGGAGTTCTGTGATGACATGACTCAATGCTATTTTCAATTATCTCCCTTTGACAATGAAGCACAGCATTGTCCTTTATATCAAGGTTTTGACAAGAGCCTTCACGCTTTCGTGCCACAGTTGCAATTCAGATGTTTTCTTTTGCTCCTAATTTTTTAATAGACTCTTCCACCGAGCTGATCTCAAAATGAAATGAATCTAATTTAGATTCAAACGAAACAAAATGAGACTTTAAAGCCTTTTTTTTATTATTTTTTTCTGAAGAAATACAGCATCAAGAGAAATCTTGGAACACAAAGGAATCCCCAGGGAAGAAGATAATTTTGGCAACAGATTGTGCCATGTTCAGAGGACAAGACCTTGGGGATGTGACGATCCTCTGCTTCGATCTCTGCTGTGGAAATATCTGAAGCAAATGCCACTATTCTGATTCCGGAATTACCATCTGTTTTACCCAGGAGGCCTCTGAATGAGGTAAACCAGGAGTTTCTGTCTCCCATTCCCAGTTCCAGCTGAGTAAGCCCGCGAACCTGAGGAAGGGTCATTCTGGGGGGAAATTCAAAATACCTCTGGGTTATGTTGTGTTGGTGTTGCTGCAGCATGCAAATACTTGATAATCATTTACGAAGATGGTGCAGCAGAGCTATGCCCAGTAGCAGATGGTAAAAAGAGAGGCAGCAGCCACAGACTGGGAGCTTCAGTTTGGGTATTAGGAAAACCTTCTTTACCAGGAGGTTGGGGCAGCACTGGGAGAGTGCTCCAGTGGGCAGAAACTTCTCAGATCTTCAGGGTCAAACCACTGTTTGGAAATAGTCCCATTTAGAGTGAGAAGCTGGAATGGACACCATTCCAAATGGTGCAAAGAATGGTTGCTCCTTTGCAACCAACCTTTCCATCCACGATTCTACATCTGACAAACCATTGACAGAGACATCCTGAGAGCCCAATGTAAAATAAGGGAGAAAATGTCAGGAATCAGCAGAAGGCTAGATGAAGACATGTGGACACTAACTCCTGCAGAAACACCAGGAGGCCAGTCCACGTGGAAGTGTGGCCCTCAGATGGTTAGAGAAAGGCCATTGCTGAAGAGATAACTGCAATGCAAATCTGTGAGCATCAGTGTTTCCCAGGAAAACAGCATTCTGTAATTCAAGCGCTTTCATTGGGCAGCAAACGTAAGTGCAGAGTGAACCTGCTGCGACCCCGTGCAAGTGATTGCCTTGTAAATCCCACCCGTAGATAACGCATGTTTGGGCTGTGGATGTGATGCAGAGGTTTCCTGGAACTGAGGAGCAGAGCAGCTTGCTCAGGAGAGTCCCAGGGGGTTGTGGAGGTGACTGGTCCGCTGTTCTGTCTGCCACATCTGACAGACACAGGTACCCCCCGCAATGGCAGATCCCAATCATCTCCATTATCTTTTTCAGCAAAAATGCCTTGAAACTGCTTGCTTCCTTGCTCGTTTATTCTCCTAGGGAGCTTTGTTCTGCAAGGAACCTTAAAATGATCGGCTACTGCAGAAAAATGTGACTTTTATAATAAAGAGCCAGCAATTATGGAAATGGACTGTTTTCAGTGACAAAGTGCTGATAAGAACAACAAAAATAATTTTGCAAATAATTATCATATTGAGGCTTGCTGCATTATGATTAAAATCTTTCATGTTCCAAAGAAAAGGACCTGTCAGGTGTGCTGCAATTTACCCATATAAAAAAACAGAGATATCGTCTGTAAAATGGTTACTTGAAAAATATTTCATAACCTCTGGTTATCTATTTAGGGTCTATAACACCCAGTGAAGTAGCTGTAGTCCATCCAGTAGCGAAATCATTGCAACACATTAAGAGGGAGCAGAAATAATTGAGGTCTGGAGGGGCTGAATGCAAGGAATGATTAAAAGAGATACTTATGCATAATGACTTGAGATGGTACATAATAAGTTTCTTGGAGGGTATATGTAACAAAAAGATGGGATTTGTTTAGCGTTGCACACTGGGGCATAATTAGAAGTAATAGGATTAAATTTATGCATGGAAAAATAATCTGATTATCAGGAATCATTTGCAGCTGTGAAAAAGCAGTTGTATCTGCAAAGGGTTAATTGGCGCTTACAAGCTGCAGCATTTTCCCTCCCACCATATTCCTGCCTCAGTGGCTCCAGGGCTGGAGCACTTCCAGCAGGTCATGATAGTCCTTCTGTGGTGCATCCCTTTGGGCAGAGCTGGCCTAGAAGTCTCCCTCTTTGCCAGTGTACTTTAAGTCAGTCTCTTTTTTACAAACATAAGTTTCAGTGCAGAGAGGGTGCTGTTTTAACGGGCCTCTTCCTCCACAGTGCTTCAGGGACCACAGCTTCACCATTCACATCCCATCCCAGGAGGAAGGGATTATGCCCAGAAGGGATGAAGGGTGTCAGGCAAAGGATGAGGAGAGGCTGAGACCTCCTTCAGGAGAACCAGGGGCAGAACATGGGTGAAGCTGCTGAGTTTGGTGAGAGGGAGAGCACCCTGTGAAATGAATCCATAACTCAAGGCACATGACATGTTTCTATTAGGAGGTGGATCAAAGCTGTTTCTCCTACTGAAAGACCTTGTGGAAGAGGGTAAGACAGTTGAAACTAAATGTAATGGTCTAATTAAAGTGCTGAGTGATTTTTATTCACCTAAGAATTATGTTCTTACTGAAAGACATGATTATTTCCAAGACCGCAGGCAACATCCAGATGAAGAGATGTCTGAATCTATAACAAGCCTGAAAGACTTCACTTCCAAGTACACGTCCAGCCTGACAGCAGAACAATACCTGGCTGTTTGATGCGTGCCCGCATGTGTTAGTAGTGAAAAATGCAACAAATCGCCCCATGAAGTCAAAAGGAGAGAAAAGTGGCCATTTTGTGTAAGCAGGGGAAGAACAATGGGTTCCTCTTCGTTTTGTACATCAGGTCTTCAGGTTGCACCCATGCGGAGTCGTCAGAGTGCATCCTGCAGCTCTCACCTTAGTGGTCTGAACACCCTCAGTGTGAGCCTCATTGGACTGCATGGGCCTGTTCATGTTGTTTGAAGGCAGGCAAGGAAGAGGAGGAGGGATGGTTTCCTCCAAAGCTCTCATCCTGTTATGAGATTGGAATGTCCCCAGGTCACACAACTGAACCTGGAAGGGCTCCTGAGCCCACCAGTTGGGAATAGGCATGAGTGTTCTGAGGGGCTGAATGGAAACCACCAGAGGCTCCAGGTGACAGAGTGGCCCAGAGTGACCATCTGGGCACAGTATCCTGTCTCCCCCGGGTCTCTGGTGCATTCATTGCCAGGGGACCTGCCTCTCATACCTGGAATCACTGCATCTGTCGTTACGTTTGCACCACTCCTGCTCCCGTGACCCCATCCAAGTGGTGTTTGTGAAGTGCCTGCAGCTGTACTCCAGGGTTTGGAGGTTTCATTGCAGCATATGCCTCCTGCCAGGCTTTTATAGCCCATGCTAAATCCTCCACCAGCAGAGTCTGCACCTAAACTGGCTCTCCTGGTGATGTCTTCCCTTACTAGATGGGGAAAAAAACCACCCAAGGTCATCTGTCTTCCATAAGCAAATCACCTCCCCGTCCTCCTCCTAATGAGCCAAACAGATTGAGCTTTGAAATCACTCTACGTAAGGCATTTTCTTTAGTCTTCGAATCACTCTGTTTCCTACAACTTTCCCCGTCTTTTTACAGACTTTTAGAAGGTCAGGGCTGGAACTGAGGTGCATGGTGAGATTCCTTCTCTTTGCTGGTGGAAGAGTAGATGCACAAGAGCCGTTATGACATTTGCATTGCAACAGGAATGTACTAATAGTGATAGCACTAATGATCTGCATAATTGGAATTATTAGGCATTTGCAGCTCACAGATTTCAACAGGGACAATGTAAAACAAAGTGAGAATGTCCACTGAAGAATATTTTTATATTCAGGAATGAGCAGGTACAAGTGTCTGATGCTCAGAGATGGATGTGGTTCCAGCAGGCAGCCTTGCTGTGAGGAACAAGCAACAGCAATAAAAAGTCTGAAAAGGAAAAAAAAAATGAAGTTCTCCATTCCAAGACAATTTCTCGCCTACAATACGCCTGAGAGGCCATGGAGCTACTGCTCCCACAGAAGCCACATTAGAATTTTGTAATCATAAATGATGCCTAAGTAAGAGACAGTTACCTATTTTTGTTATCTTTCAATCTCACATGTTTCTCTACGGTGAGGATGTCCTATATTTTATTGAATCAATATCCCAGAGTGGGGAGTATGGATTTTGCTGGCTTCAAGCAATAAGAGTCTAGAAGCAATCAGGAGAAAACAAACAGGGGGATTTACCTTCTCTTGTGGAGATTCATTTTTAACTCCTAGCAGCATGTTGGATACATTCTGTTGAATGTTAGGAGTAATATTTTTTGATCTATTGTTTCACCTTCTCTAAGGCATATTTTATTTCAGAACAATCTTCTTTTGATGTTTTAGAGGTCCTCCTGGCAGATTTCTGAGATGAATCATGTCTTTGTCTAACTACTCCCTTTTGAGATAAAAAATACCAAAAAACCAAAACCAAACTTTCTTGGGTGAAGTACTATCATGAGAATTTGGGGCTAATATTTAATTCGTTGAAACACTGGAGAGAAAACCTTCTGCATTGTGCCCCAATATTAGTATTTTCATACACTGGGATATAAAGCCACTCTTTCAGTCTCTCTGTCTTTTGTTTTTACCATTGGATGGGCATTACTGACAATTTTGCTCCCCCTTCTAATACAATTAGCCACCAGTGTCATCTGTCCCCAAAGTGAGCCCTTGCTAGCCAGCTTTCAGGGAGAAATTAGTAACGTAAGATTTTAGCTATATTCTGAGTGCCATCAGTATATTATTGCATAAACATAGAAACCCACACAAAGAAATTCTGGGACCTGTATGACCAGTTCTTCCAGGAGTTACACTTCAACAACCATGGCCAGCTGCTGAAGAACATCCCCTGAATTTTCCACAGACTTTTCCACCACCCAACCCAGCCTCCGATACCAATTGCCTCTAAACCAAACCTACAAATGAATTCCACTACAGAGTGTGTCTTTCCAATACTGAACATTTGCTTGTACATAAGACCAAAATAAACAAAAAATGTATGAGGAAGAATCAATGTAAGAGTGCCATCTGGTGACATCTGCCATAACCTTATATCACAGACAGCTTCTCTGCAGTGCAGAGTGGAAAAATTTAGGGACAAGATCAGTGACACTACAGGAGTTTTACAAAACTGATCTATTTTCTCCACAAAATTGGTCAACTTATGTAGGTAACTCAAAATTTGTAGCTGAGGGCTAAGCTCTTTGAAAATCCAGCCCCAGATATGTAAATACAGGTGCAAAGTGCCTGTGTAATATTCATGGTCATGCACGCAAATTGAGTAATTGTCCTTGCAAATGGCTAATTAGGTACACCTGACATGGCATTGGGATAACTGCGCACACAAATTAAGCCTGTGCTTTTTTGCTGAAGTGGCCTGAAAAGCTGTCTCTGGGTTTCTTACCCTAATTTATTTAGATATTAACATCTTGTATTTATGCAAATGCCTGTCATGCTTGAATTTGAACACGACCTAATGTCATACTCTGACTCTAATGGCTCTTCTTGTCCTAAAGAGGTTAATTTCTATCATGGCCCAATTTAATCCAGTTTTCTACTGGGAATCTGCTCTACTTAAGACAACAGAAGTCCAGGATGTGTTTCAGGGAGAAGTTGCTTGGAGCTGTCTATTGTTTGTGAATATTTTCATGTTCTCTCCACCTGTAGAGACTGCACAAGACCAAGATTCTCATTTAAAGAGGCTTTGAGCGGGGGTCTGATTCTGCTTGCTCAGCTTGAACTTTGATTGAGCAACTAAGGTTTGAGAGACCCAGTAACCATTCTGCCTGCTCTCCATAATGACCAGTCTCACATTTTAAGGGTAAGTAACAAACCCCTATAAGAAAACTGGGAAAATTAAACCTATGACCTAACTTTTTGGGTGACAGCTTTTATCCTTTGCATATTTCTGCTCTTTAGGAAAGATGGCATAGAGGACACAGAGGAATGCTCTTTAGCATGGTTTTGGTATGGGCTAAATAGCCCCAGCCCAAGCAAATTGCAGGCATGGCTCGGGAGTAGGAACAGTCCAGAGACCATTCCCGAGGCTTTTGGCATGTGATCACTCTGTTCAGGAGGCCAGGAGACCTTGTCAGCAAAGGCACAACTCTTCCATGCCAGCTCAGAGACTGGGACACTCGCAATGTCCAGGGCATCTGGACACACAACAGTTCAGGTGCTCTGCTGGTAACTCAGTTCAGGTTGTTGTCTTCTTGCTAAACGCACTGGGGCTCTGATCGTTCAAGGTATCACAACCCCTAAAGTACAGGGGGACTAAAGGTTCCAAAGGAGCAGCTTACAGTCCTCAGACAGTCAAGAAGTAAAAGGAGAACCTGAATCAAACTGCCAAATAGTCCTGTGGCAAGCTGAGATGCAACCTCCCCCGACCCACAAGTACCCACCAGGGACAGGAGTGGATCCGATCTGCCAAACTGGAGCTCTGCTTCCCAAATCGGAGACATGTGTCAACAGTCCTGATGCAGAAGGCAATACTCACCTGAAAAACAGACCCTTCAGGAATGTGGTTCACTCATTTCAAAATACAGCCCATGGACAAGGAGGTTTGGGGAGGCTCAGCACACCTCCCCTCATCCTGCACACTCATCCTCCTGGCTCCAGGAGATGTACCTCCTGCTCTGTCGTATTCAGGACTGCAAAAGGGTTGATGGAGAAGCACGATACAACCCATTTATTCTGTGTCCTGCCAGATTTTTAGGCAACTCAGGAACTCTGTGAGTTGCAGCAAATACTGCCTGGTCCCCCCCATACCTGATGGATTTCATTGCTGTCAGATGCAAGTCCTCGCAGGTGGCTGCTCCCCCCCCTTAGGAGTCTGTGCTGAGCTGCAACCTCCAGCATGGTCCTGTCATGTCTCCCTTTTTGCCAGGCACACACAGCTCTGGGCACGGCTCTCTCTCAGGGCAGGTTTGCTCTTCCCAGGCACGGAAATGACCTTCTTACCAGTGATCTCTATCGGGCTCTGCTTTTCTGCTAAAAGAAGTACAGCACTGGGTACCGCTGCTGCAGCACAGCAGCCCACTCCCAAAATCATGTGTGGCTTCATCTCCAAGACACTGGCTTCAGCTATTCACTATCAGCATCACTTGCCTCCCATTTACCACACATGATTTTGACAGAGATCTCGGCTGTTATCTCTGGGCATTTTCCTCTGGACTAATTTAGCCTTTCTATCACTAAGTTTTGTTAATGATGATAAACAACACCGTATACGGGCTGAAATGTATTTCTGTCATTCCAGAAAATTTAGGACACACAGATCTGTAAAATATGACCTCAATTTAAGTCCATCATTTTCTCCTCCTGGAATTGCTCAGCTGGAATAAATATCATTACCCAGACCAGGGAGAATGGCTGAGTGAGTGGATTGCAGCACACGTACCTGGAGTGGAAGAAATGCAGCTAAAAATCCTACCTCTGTGACAGGAACTGTGAAAAATGGAACTGGTATTCCCAGAGGTCCAGTGAGGACCCTGAACAGTGGCTAGCTGAAAGCTGACCTTTTTTTTCTTTCGGTTCAAGAAGAAATTTCATGGTTGGCCTGAGAAATGGCACTGACAAAACAACCAGCGAAATGGATTATTTCCAGGAGCAGAAAAACCCCAAATAGTGCGACCCCACCCCTGGGGAAAAAAAAAAAACAAACCTCCATGTCAATGTTCTCTTGAATATAAATATTTTCACAAGTTCACGCAATGGTGCTTGGGCAGCAGTGTGTAAAGACACAACCTCATGTTGTCCTGAGAATAAAGCTTTTTAAATAGAGAGAGGGGGAGGGAGCAAACAACTTGGTCACAGGATAAATTGGGGTACAAAAGGAAGGAAAATAAAACCTCTCTGGTAGGTTTCAGAGGAGGTTGTGCAAAAGGCACCATCAGCACTGTGGGTGACAGCATGGGCACGTGCCAGCTCAGCCCAGCAGGCATGCAGTGAACAGCAAGGATTTCCTATGGGAAAAAAAAATAAGCAATCTGTGGCAGCGATTTAGTGCTCAATTCAGAAGGTAATCATCATGCAAGTTTGTGCAGAGGGTGGGAGGGTGACTGATGCCAGAACGTGCAGAACATTTGGGGAGCCTGGAGGTGAGGATGGAGTGTACGTTGAAACACAGGTGGGAAATGAGAAGAGCTCAGGAAATGAGAAGAGCTCAGGAAATGGGCTGCCACAGGGATCTCCAGCAGGAAAAAGTTTCGAAAGTGCTGAGGTGAAAGTGTAGGTAACCCCTGCGGAGTGAGGAGGAGGTTGGCAGGGAGAAATGTCACAGGCTATTAGCCTCTGCAGAGCAGGGAGAGAAAAGAGTCATTGGCATTTGTGTTACAGGAAAGGGTCAATAGGAACAAGCTGAAAATGCAGTGTCTCCACAGCGTCCCTGATTTTCAATCATCAGTAGAGTTATGAAATTTTAATTCCTACATTCTCCTTGTGAAGGTTTCAGTTCCTTCTGAAGACTGGGACAGAGAGGTCAAGGATGAAGTAGTAGTTTTGCGAAAAAATATTCTCTCAGTAATAACTGTTTTTACCTAGGCTTTATAGATTGTATGAGTTCATTCTGGTAGGTACTGGTTGACCTCAGCCTAAGAGCTTATGGGAGAGCATCTGGTATGCAAAATAATACACGTACTTTTGGCATTGGCATATGTAAGATCCTTGGGGTTTGATCTGCTTTGCACACATGGGTCATTGTAACTGTGGAGAGACACTGACAGATTTCATGCATTTTTACATTTACTGCATTAACAAACTCAGTGCCACTTGCTATTTCTTGGTCGGTAGAAAGTTTGAAACATAGGGAGAAAGTCTCTGGGAAAAAATAATTTGGTGGCATAATCTTCTCTTGGTATAGGCTATAACTCTTCACAACCATATACAACTGCCTCAGACCATCATTTTTCTTCATGTCCCCCAGCAGAGGACTGTGTGAGCGAGAGAGGTGTGCAGTTGGAGGGGTGGGAGCTTCCTCTTTTATTGTAATAATCTTCTCTGAAGTGTCTCAGTAACTTGTACATAAATGTGATGTATTTCCTGGGGGACTGTCTTATGTACTGAAAATCATCCTCAGTTTGGTGAGGCCTTGCTAATTCTTCTCCGAGCAGATGTGGCGATGTCTGAAGGCCTGGCCGTACATCACCGCTCTGGGTACTTTTTGCAGAGTTGTGGGGTTTTATGAAACATGTAAATGGGCTTTTTGTATGAAATAAGTTGCAAGTTACCATTTTCATACATCACTTTAGTATAGGCATCTGCTAGAAAAGCATTCCCTGGGAGGGTAGAGCCGCTGGATCAGTCCTGGAAGAGTGAGAAACCAGGTTTTCGGACCTGGGAATGTACAGGCTCTTGTGTATGGGCTGTAAGAACAACATGCAGCTGGTGGAGTGAGATGTCATGATGAATGCAGTCCAAAAGTACAGTGACCAGCACCTGAAAACTCAGCATTAAGTTTCTCAATGCCAAGATTGGTCTTAGAGTTGGCACTTGACTGCACAACTTGACATGGTCCAGGTTGGAAAAAAAAAAGGACAAGAAATAACCCCAATTTTGGTCAGGAATTTCACAACATGGCAAACATTACTTTGCCTCCTGTGTGGAATGTAAGGGACTGTCCCTGAGGATCTTCCAGCCCTCTGGCCTTTGGTACCTGTCCGTCTGACTGTCAGCTACAGAAGCCTGAAGATCTTCTCTTGTGTCAGGATCCCAAAGGGATTATTGAAAGCTCGGAGCTCATAGTTCATTCATATAATGGAAGGCTCATGCTGGCATCTATAACTAAGAAATAGTCAAACAGGAACAAGCCATTGCCATAATTTTTATTTGCAAAATTGCAGTCATCTACTGGTCTCAGAGTTGCTTATGGGCTTTCATTCTTTAGATGACTATATGGAGGGTATTCTCTCCTGCCAGCACTGCTGGTAGGAAGAAGGGACCAAAAGTCAGACCATGATCTAGAAGGTGATAAAAGCAAGGAGAAATTTAAAACTTACAAATCTTTTGCTACAGATTTTACACTCAAAGCCCTGTTGTAGGCAAAAGGGAACATGCAGCACTTATGGAGCTAAGAATACACTGTTACAATTAATGTTTGAACTCTAATGGTCCAATTTATCTGCAGAAGAGACTTGTTAATAATAGGGTCAAAATCATTGTATATAAATGTCGTGATATACGCTCCTGCTCTCTGGTGGTGTGCTCACCCTCTCTGCCTCCCTCTGGGTTGGCAGCTTCTGCCCTCCCCGAGCCCAGTGGAGGGGCTGTGACACGGCAGCGGTGTCCCTGCTGGAAGCATTATTGTATACGGCATTCCAATGAGTTATCCAGTGGTCATTTTGACACCTAGACAACTGTTGTCACAGCTGTCCTGGGTTGAGAGACACAGGACTAACTTCTCTTTTAATGCTGGGGAAAACTGCACTTTAAGAAGACTCTAGTGTCTGAATTTGTGAAAATATTTACTTTATAGCCAACCAGGCTCTGTGGGATTCAAGGTTAGTGTTTTCGAGCCTTGCCAGGCGCAGGGACAAGGAGGAGCAAGGCCTGGGCA
>JAOXNO010000006.1:3391621-3401755 GCA_028565335.1 Limnodromus scolopaceus
GGGCTTGGAGCAACCTGGTGTGGTGGGAGGTGTCCCTGCCCAGGGCAGGGGGTGGCACTGGGGGGGCTTTAAGGTCCACTCTAACCTAAAGCATTCTATGATTCTAAGTAAGGTAATGGGTTTTTGGTAACTCCTCCACAATGGTAACTTCACTCTCTCTTCAAAGTGCTGCTCTGCCAGCACAAAGCAGCACTGAGCATGAAAGGAGGCTCCTTTGGTGACCCATTTGACATCTGACGGGCCTCACTTCCACCAGTCTAGGCATGCAGAAGATCCTGCCATCTGGTTAATTTATACCCGGGCAACTACACTCAGCTCACACTGCAAGGCATTCGACAACAGACAGTTTTGAAACTGGCTTATCAATATGGATTGTGCTGAATAGATGAAGGAGGTAAAGCAATCAATAGAAACACTTTTAGAAGTGGAAACAGAACTGTTTGGACAAGAACGTACAAGTTTTCCGTGGTTTTTAATGTCTGTGTCACCAGCGAGGCAAGATGTCCGATCTGTGCAGCACCCATACTAAGTGTGAATGGAAAAACAGCCACACCAGTGGGTAATTTTTTCAAAGCTTGTGGAGCAATAGATGGATGTTTGGTGTAGGCAGAAGCTTCACTTGTTTGTGTGTGTGCTTATGCAGTGCAAACCTTCACAGCTTCACCACTAGAATAGAAATGACATCCAGGATGACTCACGGTTATTTGTCAGGAAAAAGGTAAAGCTGAAGCCCCAGTGGTACGTTTGTCCTGCTCCTGCTTTGGAAACAAACTTCCCGGCCATTTCCAATCAACAACAGTGTTCCGAGCAGGCAAAGCTGGTCCGTCATTAATCAACCTTCAGATTTGCCTGGGGCTTGTTCTAATTGATTTAGAGTTGAGCTTCAATTCTCCAGAAATGAAAAATAAAATAAACTTACCAAGTTTAACTCTGGTGTGTCAATCTCATTTCCAGTCGTTTAGTTTCCTTGGATGATTTTCTGACACCCTCAGCCTGGAAATGAAGCAGCATATTGCTAAAACCGTGGGTGCGGGAAAGGAACAGGTCTGTGTTTTACCCACCTCACTCCAGTCTAAGTATTTGCCAGAATAAACCTTTTTATAAGTAACACCTTCTGTAGTATGATCTGGTCCCTTAATCAGGCCATTACTTAGACCGCTGTAGGTCTTTCTCAAGGATCTGAATGAATCATTCTTGGCCCCTGGTTTCCTCAGGAGTGATGTGAGTTGACTTGTAATTTTGTTTTTGTGGGCTGTGAGGCCTTTTGTAGGTCCACAGTTACTGTCACATGAAATTCCCTGGAAAATATGTGGAGATGGTGTTCTGAGTCCAGCTGAGAAGGAAGGGCAGAGCAGTGGAGAGCATTGCTCGCTCGCCTCTTTGCTCCTTCTCCACCATCTACGCAGACATCAGCAAGTTCCTGAGGGAACATCCCCGGGAAGCTCAGCTCTCAGGGGGAGTCCAGAGGGTGCTCCCTCTCATCTGTGCTGCTCACTTTTGCTGAAATCCCCCCAAAGTCTGTGTTCCTCACACGGCCACTGCACCACGGCTGCTGCTGCAAAGCACACCAACACCGTTCCTCACTGACATGAGTCACTGGGTGGGATGATACAGGGACCAGTCACCATATGAGGAAGGTGGAGCGAAAGCGAAGCATGAATAGCAAAACCTCCTCTTGCAGAGCTCATCAGCTGTTTGGGCGTTTGTGCAAGTTGTCCAGGCCCTGGGAGGTGGGAGAAGGAAGTTACACAAATGTTGTTAAATAGGGTATGAATTAAGAGATGCAGGAGTTCAGAGTTAAAGTGCATATTTGGGAACAGAGCTTTGAAATGGCCATTCAGCTGTTCTGAAATGTAACTTTTGATAATGTGACCCATAAAGCCTTCCTTAAAGTTCACATTTCTCTTCTTCTTTCTATTTTTTTTTTTTTTAAGCTGCAGCCTCTGAACATAAAATTCAACCATTTGCTCCTTTGGTGTGCACAATTTTTTGTAATAAATGTCATCCCATTCATGCAAGAAGTAGAATTTCTCACTGTCCCCAATTCTGCAACAAGAGCAGCAATTCTTATACTAAACCATGATATATGAGCATTTACAATGGGACATTCCTGATTTGTCTCCTGTATCTCATAATACTGGGTAAAACTGAAAGTGCCAGGTAAGAATGAAGTGTTATCAAGTGAGGACTAAGACCACCTATAATCCCTCTAATCCAAATTGGATTAATTATTTGCAGAAAGCACTAAAAGTGCTTGTATTAGATCAAGGGCTAAATGGCTTGAAGTGGGTCGTACAATTTCATGGAGGAGTGGGTTAAGCAAAAAAGTGGATTTGTCAATGAGAAAAACTTTGTTAAACAGCTGCTAATTGAAAACAAACTGCTAAAGAGCTGTCTGCAGTCTGAAGAGACCTTTATGCAGTTTTATACAAATCACCGTTTATCTGAGTCCCTGGGAACTGCTGGCTGGCAGTAGAGGCAGAAGAGGCAACACCAAACGCAGTCTGTCCTCCTGAAGCATGGGTGAGCAAGGAAGGACCTGACAGGCAGAGAAGACACTGGGGATCCCAGGGCTCTGCTCCACGAGGGGGATGGACACAACTGTTGAGATATTGGCATTAACACAGTGAGGTAGAGAAGTCCTCCTCGGAGGCACTCAGCCAGACGTCTGCATTCATGAGGTCTGTAGTGAGGCAAAGCCTATGCAAGTCATGAAGGAGACATGGGAGCAGCTCGGGGCGTTCACAGGACACACGTTAGTCCAGTTTAGCTCCCAGTGTCCCACCCAGCAGGAAGACCTTTCTGCTGTGACATTAGGAGGAGCTGTTACTAGAGGGAAGAGCTGCGGTGATTCAGCCCGCACAGGTTGTGCTCAGGGTGCTTCTCCAAGGGCAACGCTGGCAGGGCTACTGCCATTAGGAAGATGGTTCATACGTCACAAGGAGCTGATCTGGTCCAGCACTGCTGCACATGATGCCCCAAACCCCCAGCCCTCTGCCACTGCTCTTCACTTCTCCACCCAAGTGTCTGTTTTTCTTCCTTGTGTACTTCCAGCAGAGCCCACCACTGCCCTTCCAGTTTCCACTGCTCCCTACTGAAGTCAAGTTAGAGTTGTCAAGTCTTCCTACAGCATCTTCTCTTCACCCCTTTTTCCTTTCCTCAGCTTTACTGGCTTCCCTGGCTTTTCTCCTCATTCCAGTTCCTTCCTGTAAACTCTGCTGTTGACTCCCTCTCCCTCTGATTTCATTTCTGTTTCCTGCAGCTGTAACTTTCTCTTCCCCGCATTTTTCTCTCTCCCGATGAGTCAGACTTTCCCCTAAGTCTCCAGGGAGTGGGGTAACTGCAGCCATCCCAGAGCACACCCAGCTCTCCTGCCTCATCCACTCACTCCTCCCACCTCCCTGGTCCTGCAGGGACATCGCTTTGCTTTCCCGATTGGCTGACCAATACCATCCTCCTCCACATCCTTCCTCACCAGCAGCTATTGGTATAAATATCAATAAGGATGAATTATGAATTGGCTTAGTGCTATTTAATAATTTACTCATTACTTTAAGTTCTTTCAACAGTTTGCTAGAGCCTAATGCTCAGCTAAAGAATTTAGCTTCAGACTTTTTGAGCATTCTGAACTGTATTAATTAAACCAAAATATAAAAATAAATAAAAATGGAAAAGTTAGAAAAATAATATAAAATTATTCTGTGGAAGGAATAACTACCAAATGTCTGCATTTAGGAGGGGTGATTTAAAGTTTTATCTGGGAGAAATAATAGAATGTAATAGATTCCACAGACAATAATCAGGGTCTTATCTCAAAGTGCCAATCTTACCTCATTTGCTATTCTGGGGAAGATGACTTTGTTATCAATAATGAAATGAATTGGTTCCTTCATTTAGAATCTTGTTAATACGACACAGGCTCCTCTGTGTCCATTTATTCAGAAGTCTTAACCAAAAATTAGTTCCATGGCTAAAATGGAAATAATTTCCTTAAACGTCAATTAGCTCAAACATTGTCTTTGGGGGCAACAAGTCTGTTCTTTCCTTGCTAACGGACTCTTCAGAGCACCTCGAAGGAAAGGAGAACCAGACTGTGTCCATCAGGCTCAGGATCAAACACAGGACTCTTGGTGGAAAGCTCTCTCTAGAGGAGAAGGTCCTGTGTAACCCCTTCCCAGGCAAAGAACAGATAAAGCCTGAAGCAGGAAGTTTCTCTTTTGCATCATTTAATCGTATCCCACATAATCATAGCAGAAAAATCATTATCAAAGTTTGATCCTTCATTTGAAAATCAGGCAGCACTTCACCTAGCAGACACCCTGGCTCCACATTAATTCTTTAGAATTGGGACACATAATTGTATTGTCCTGTATTCAACTGCCTCTTCTAGGTGACCTAGCAAAGGTTTGGCACTCAGGGATGTCCTGTCCTGGTTCCTCCCTCTTAACTCCCATGTGCTCACTGGTGGCCAGGAGGTAGGTGGCTATGAGGGCCATGCTAGATCTGTGGTCCCAACCCTCGAGCGCATTGTCAAACTACCTTTATAGACACACGTAAACAAAGTTTTACTGTTCATCATAATCCAAGAGAGCTCTCTGTCAGGGTTAAAATTGACACGACTGTGTCAGACACCCATGTGTATGAGGCACCGAGGACAAATAAGACATTCATGTCCATTTGCCACATTACTCCCTCCACAGGAGCCCAAGGAATGAGACTGGAGCAGACCTCCATGGTCTCTGGTTTATGTGTTTTTTCACAGCAACAGCCATATCACAAAACGTCTTCTGTAACTGAACAAGCTTCTCATGGACCCAGCTGGATTTTAGCCACAACCGGACACCTCCTCCCGTTACCCCTTGCCCCCCGTGTAGCCAGCAGGGAGATGTAAGAGCTGAGCAGCTGGGAGGGCAGGTATGAAAATAAGCAGTCTTTTCAGAGTCTTCGAAATGTCCACTTTGAATAAGCTGACATAGAAACTCAATTCATGAGATGAGCAGATCCTCCCCTCCCTATAGCTTTCCAGTAATATTCATTGGGTTGCAAGTCATTCACCCTAATTATAAGCTCAGACTCAGAGTACTCATTAATCACTGCCCAGGAACACTACCCAGAACCAAGCAGATGTAATGCTGAAATAGGTGACTGCATCCTGAAGGAGAAGAGTAGAAGAAATGGTGCTGCAAGGAGAGAGGAAGCAGCTCAGTAGATCAAGGGCTGGATCGTTCCAGAACTGAAGAGACAACTGGGAGAGACTCAAAGAAGTTTGGTTTTTATCAGTCAAGTGAGCTACAAAAGTGAAGATGAGCTACTTTTCATTTTGCAAGATCAAAAGCACAAGATTTGTTTAGAAGTATACACTTAAGTGAAAAAGAGAAAGCTGGTTATCAGATGGTGAGTAGCTGAAAAAGAACTAAGCATGGATATTCTGCACGGTAAAAAAAATAAATTCTTGAAAGTACTGAAAGGCAGCTCCATATTGTGACTCTCATGTCACCTTCAGCATGGATAGACCCAGGTGTGCACATTAGTACAATACCCAAGTTACATCCATAGGTTTAAGAGAAAAACTTGTCTATTAAACACAGGCTCATAACATTCAGGTCATACATCATTCCTTACACAGGTGTCTGTGAGCAACCTGAAGAAGATAACATAGGGGTTCTTTTTCCCTTCCCTTGCTGGAAAACAATGCAAACACTAGATCTGGATATAGCAGGACAAGATTCCCCAGAAATAAAGAGAAAACAGAAGTGAAAGTTTAGACAACAAACCAAACCCCACCCCTGTCTAAAAGACAAGGAACAAACACAGCAAGGATTAGTCCTTTTTTAAAGAAAGAAAGAAAAAAAAAAGCCCACCCGCAACAAATTCAAACTGTAATGTTGGGCCTACAGGCACACTCAGAGAAATCATTTCCACCCCAGGTTGCTGTAGACTGGCTTGTACCTGACACGCACAGGGCACCACAAACGCTAAACCACTAAGCCTCGTATGTAAAACTAGTATTCACTGCATATTGTATACTTGTTATCTTAACGACAGGCAATAGAAGCACAAATTAATCTTAGAAAGATCCAGTACATTATGTAAGATTATAACTTAAACAAATCTGAATCCAAGATTTAAATAGTCCTGCAGTGCAGGGTGCTGAAGAATGATCTCAGCTGTAAGGAAGTCAAAGGGCCTTTCTGTGGGGAAGCCCAGTTCTGCTGCAGCACCTTGAGATATGAGCAGCCTCCAGATGATACGGGAGGAAACAGAGAGTTTAGCATAAGACCTGCTGATGGTCACAGCCAGTCACAGAGACTGGTTTCCTGGAGTAAACTGGAATCTCACAGGTGGGATTCACCTGCTGTAACTTAGACATGTAGAGGTCACTAGTCCCAGTCTACACCAGTCACTGCAGTTTCTCCACACAATCAATAGAGAAAACTAGATTGTGAGAGACATGGATATCACCTTCCCACTGTTTTTAAAGGGCACCTGGCAAGACTTGCTCTGGCACAGGTTCTTAGATCAGAGCTCAGAGCTAACTTAGTGATATCTAAAGCCTAGGATTAAATACTTTTTCAACACATGACTTCTAGAGGAAATCAAGGCTGAAAGAGCTGAGTGATCAACAGCAATGTATAATTTCCCACTTTAAAACTGCCTCGGTACCACAGAATTGGAAAGCATTAAATATGATCCAACTTTTTAAAAAGTGCTCCTTAGCAGGTGAGAGCAGCACACATCAGTGGGTCTGGTTGAAACTACTCTAAAGAAGGGGAAAAATGGACATACAGGTAATTATGATATGTGCGAGAAACAGCAAAACCAAAAGTATGTCTTCACAATTTATTAGGATTTTTTTCTGAAAAATACAAGTGTGGGAGTGAGAAAGACCTACTAACGCTCTCCTTGGATTTCCACAGCCCTTCCAGGAAGGATCCCCACCAGAGATAGCTGAAGAAATGCTGCCACCGTGGGATAAAATGTTGGTCCTGGCACAAATACAGAGCTACTTAAAAGCTGAGAAAATGACATATCAGCAGAGGGAGGTCAGCAGTGGCTCAGGGTACTTGTAAATGATCTGAAAGGACCATGATTGGTGAGATGATAGGGCTGATGACATTAAATGATTCAGGATTGAAAAGAAGGCCGACTGCAAAACATCGCAGATAAATCTGCCAACATGGACTAGATGAGAAAATGACAGCTGAAATTTGGTATAGGGAAACACAGAATTACACAACATATAGAAAAGAGCCCTGCATTTACATCCATAATGATAGGGTTTGAGGTAGCTATTACTGCTCAGGAAAGAATTCTTGAAGTCAGTGGATCAAAAGAGACTTAGGGTTTTATAAGAGATGGTCCTATGGAAATATTAACTCAATCAGAGAGAAAGGAAATTGATGCAGGAAAGGAAAAAAGAGCAAACTTGAAAACAGTCATGCCATTGTATAAATCACTGGTGTATCTGCATGCTGAGCATGGAGCCATCCCCTCAGAAAGGCTACTGTAGTGTTGGAAAAGATTCAGAGAAGGTAACATGTATGATCAGAAGTCTGGAATAAGGAGCACAGTTCCATTTATTAATAAAAAAAAATCTGTGAGGGGAAAATAATGCAGATTTGGGAGTGGACTGGAGAGGATAAATGGAAAGCTTTTCACTTCAGTATGGGAAAAAAGGGGCATCAGGCTGGGATACTGGTGGTAGACTCAAAACCTCAGAAGATAGACTACAGACTCTCCATCACTGAATGCTGCAAATAAGCAAATGCATGGCTGAAAAAGCTATTCAAAACCATGAGATACAAGGATACCATCCTCTCCCATAAGGTCCCTGTGCTGCAAATCACTAGAGCCTTCAAGGACATATTGGAGAGGGATCCCTGTTCTTCCTCTTTGTATTCTCTTCTGCACCTGCAGTGGCTACTGCTCGGAGCAGAAACATCCTATGGTCGTGCACTGACCTTACAATGCCTTGCCTCCAGAAAAAACATTCAAACACAAAATCTGAAACTGCTGCGGGCAACAAGGGAAAATAAATGTCAATCATATCATTTCACAGAAACTGAATCTATCACCAGCAAGAGTTGCATACTTTTTTTTTTTTTTTTTCAGGAGGGCATGTTGTATTAAACTATTTTGTACATATTTGATTCTTCTAAGAGGCTACTAGGCTGACTTAACAGTTATTTATTCTAGAGATAAAAGTGAGAGGAAGGCTGATTTTTAACATTTGAATATCATTTACTGTCTGGGATGTGCATAATCAGGAGAAATTATTAGGTATGGACATAAAGAGTTGTAGAATTTGAGCCTAAAGGTCATTGAAAGATGCCTACATAAAAGTAACTCCAGTGTGTAGCCATGCAGGCAGCCTGCGCAAAAGATAAAGTACAGCTTTTGGCAACTGCTTCTCCAATTACTCACTGAGATAGAAACATACCCTCAGAATAAAATCTAGACCCTGGGTAGATGTTGCCTTTGTTTTGCACTGGATGTTCACATTCAGTATGTTTCCATCAGGCTCCTCAATCCTTTTCAGAGTTAATGATTTCCAGGTTCCCCCTTTTGTTTTCCCCGCTCCCACCATCGGCTCATCATGATCTGCACTCCTGGGTTTTGAATGGATAGTCTTGAACAGTCTTGAATTGTCAACTCTTTAACCAGATCATTAACCTATGTGCAAATTCACATCACAAACTTTGCACTTACAAGTATTTTTCAAGGAATAATTTTATGAAATATTCACAGACTATTGAACTATTCTGCCTTTGTTACTCACATTTATTACATGTGGATGCTGCATCTCCTGCTTTTGTATATAAACTCCAAAGAAAGATACGCTACACTTCCCACACAACTACTCTTCCTTTGCCCCCAGAGTCTTACCAGGTTTGGAGTTTGGTTTGTTTTTAATCGTATATAATCATACAAATGTCTAGGGATATCCATATCCCTTGTAAGAAGAGATGCAGCTAGAGATCAAACTCGCTTTTTCACTTTGGCCTAGGAGCGAACACGTTTTGTAGGGAAGTTGCCTGTTTTTATCACGGCTGATACCCTTTCAGGACTTCCCCTGGCTTTGCTTTGCACAGGTTTCTCTCCCCAGGGAACGCAGATCCCACTGAAGTATGTCACGTTCAATCTTAGAGGCTTCCCATGTGTTTTCTTCCTGTTTTTATGCCAGCAATTTACCTTCATGAAAACAAGAGGAAGATTTGATTTTCAAAGTGCATCTTTGAGGAACTATAAGCTGCTGAGAGAGCAACAGGGCTGTCACTTGCCAAACAACCCAGTTTGTACCTTCTTTTGATCCCTTTACTACTATCAGAAAATTGGTCGGGGATATCAGGTTCAGGATATCAGGAAAGCAAGCAGAATGCAAAGTTACAGCCCTTCTCTTTGGAGCACACTCCTCTTCATCACAGATCTGGGCACAAACTCGGGGGGAGAGAAGGTGTGTTTATGCTGCTGGGTCTCAAATTAGGGAAGGAGAAGAGGAACCATCATTCTGAGGACTTGAATCACGTTTTGTCATTCGATGCTTCTCCATATCCAGCCACCAGATTTCATTGTTTTCCCTGCTGTTTCTCCAGCGTCAGCATCTTTTGCACGCTCTCCGGCTGCCAAGTGAGGCCGTGCCTGTGATGGAACAGAGAAGTGGTCCCCAGGACAAGTGCTTTCAGGATAGGAAGATCAGGCTTGAAAGGGCACCACTATGTGCAGGAGCTCAAAACCCTCTGAGCAAATACTGAAGCATGATGTGGGAAGCATCTTCCTACTCTTAGCCTCTCCCAAGCAGGCCACAGATACTGAAGGAAGAGCCTCTGAGGAGGCAGGACTAGAGACAGTTTATAAAGATGCTTCCGACATTTGAGACAGGACTTCATTGTCATAATTTTAAGTAGGCATTAGATATTGAACAGCTTTGCTGCTTGGGTGATTGGCAGTGGCTGCCAAAAATTTGTTGATGGCACAAAATAATTGAACCCATGAAGATCGAGAGCCCAGGTAGCACTTGGGGCAGCAGGAGGCCAGTTCAGGCAGGTGTAGGACAAGGCTGTTTAGTTTGAGGAAGAGGAGGCTGAAGGGAGACCTCATCACTCTCTACAACTACTTGAAAGGACATTGTAGAGA
>JAOXNO010000006.1:3415971-3428287 GCA_028565335.1 Limnodromus scolopaceus
AGGGTGGTCAGGCACTGGAACAGCCTGCCCAGGGAGGTGGTGGAGTCGCCATCCCTGGAGGTATTTAAGAAACGTGTCAATGCGGCACTTCAGGGCATGCTCTAGTGCCCAAGATATTGTTGGGTTTTGTCTGTCTGTGGGTGGGTGAGCGGGTGTGGGTTTTTGTGTTTTGTTTTGTTTTTTGTGGTTGAACTCGATGATCTCAAAGGTCCCTTCCAACCATGAACATTCCGTGATTCTGTGAATGAGGTAAATTAGTTGCCTCAGTATAAGAACAACCCATTCTCCAAGAGCACAGGATCAAAGGAAGTGCTCATTTCTGGGTGGGTTTTTTTCGTTTTCTTTGGGAGTTTGTTGCCCTAAACTGGATGATCAAGCCTTTCAGCAGCAAAACAATCATCCCCCACAGCAGAAGAGCTGTCACCCATGGCAGAGCCTGTGCAGGTCTCCAGGATCGATAGTCCTTGCACAGTCCTGGTTAAAACTCATTATTTTCTATGTCCCTGGAACGCACAGGGAGTCCATGGCCCTCAGGAATTCTCCAGGGCTGTCTGCCCTGGAGAGGCTGACCCTGCAACCCTGCTGTCTCCCTGGTCTGGAAATTCAGAGAGATTTCAGGGGCTATCTGTCTGCAGTTCAGATTTGAAACTTTTCAGGCTTGGCAAAAGGAGTGTGTTTTGAAATCATACTTGTTCTCAGAGGTCCATTCAGCTCTACAGGTCTACACGGATGATAAAATCAGGACACGAAGCAAAGGAGAGACCACGGTTATATCAGTGTGTGTGTTTTTACATGACCTTTTAAGACAGATGTGGATGTTAATGGGTCTTTTGTCCACCAGTGGAAGAAGTTACCCTTCTCTGCTGGCCTCCAAAAAATATCAGGGTGCTTTGCCTTTCTGAAAGAGCTCCTTTCAGCCATCAAGTATCCAACATAAGGGGCCCCGCTTCTCACCTGCTTCACCTTACCTGCAGCCGTTACCTTATCTCGCTCCCACTGCTGATTTTAGGAGTTGGTGACCCTCTCCCTTGACATTTCCTTGTCCAGCAATAGAACTCTCCCCACTGACAGCCTGGATGCCTGAGAATCACTGTGGCGCCTGGCTCTGGTGGTGAGGGAGCTCCTTCAGAACCAAGTGCTGGTCACCCTGGTACACATGGACAAAGCTTCAGCTGACAGGACAACTCATGCTTCCCACTGTTTCTGAACATGCTGTTGAGAAGAGAGTCCGTGATCTTTCTTGACCTAGACATAGGTCCCTGGGCACAGCAAATGAAGAGCATGGGTTCAGTAGTTGTGGCTGATGCAGACCCTCAGTTCACCTGACATTTTCTCACTGCTGTTTGGCTGCTGCACAATTTCCAGAGACATAACAAGGGCTCAAATCAAAGACCCACCAGTTGCTCTTCCACCCATGCTAGTGGAGTGGCACGTTCCAGCTGCCTCGTAGTCTATTTCTAACACCCATCAGCAGAATATAGCTTCAGACTCTGTCTTCATACTGCTCAGATCCCAACGATACTGCTGTCCCTCCCTGTCTCTGTAAGGAATGCCACCGCACTGCAGTGCCCCATTAACCTGCTCCCCTGTGCCCTGCTGTGAGCACCAGCTCCTGCCCACCCTGGGTGATAACACCCTCTGTTTCACACTCTCCTTCTCAACGGCCCAGTCCTGTGTTGGGAGACTCTCATATTGCTGCTTATCAAAATTATTGATTTTGCCATGTGTTTGCCCAAAACCATGTGTTTGGTAACCCAGTGGTAACAGAGCTGGTGAGAGATTTTAAGAATTAGAATTCGAATGTTCAGCAGATGCCATCTCTACTGCAGGCATCTGACAGCCTGGATCGGCTGAATTCACACTGCGGATTCTTCACTGGACATCTCCGGACACCTTCAGTCCCTGCCAGCATTGATGGTTTCACTCTTTACAAAGGCTGTGGGCAGCTCCACATCCCGACCACTCACAGCTCTCCCTTCCACTTGTCCTACTTTCAAGAAAACAAACATTGTTCTTTCTACCTTTTGTATTTATTGCTTTTCACACAAAAGTAACTGAATCATAATGCTTGCATTTTCCCCTCATCCATCTGTGACTTTGCTTTCTGCATCCCTTTTGTCTGAGTCTTTATCCCGGTTCTGCTCTAGTGGGCGCACAGAGGGGCCGTGGGCAGCCGTGCTCTCCTTGCTGTTAATCCTGTGCAAGGACAGTTCATCTGTCCTCGCTATTTGGAGGTATCTCCTTAGGGAAAGATCTGTTTCTCTAAAATACCTCTCTTGTAATTAGGAGTCACATGGCCTCATTCATCCCAGTCCTCTCTCATCTTCCCCACAGTGAAATGACAAAAAAGGCTATATTGTCTGGAAATCCAGCATTGTCAGCCACTTACATCTGTCCGTGGTCCCTCCTTGTTCTTTTTGTAGGTGATACTTTGTTTTACTCCCTGCTGTGGGTTTCATTAGGCTTAACAGCTGCCACCACGCGCAGGGCTGGTAACATAAAAAAGCCCTGTGTTCCTAAAATTACACTGGTTCTTCAGTAAGGAAACTGTCTGAGACTCCCAAACTGTGACTAGGAGCTGCGAGGGAGGGTCGGCCCTGTGCAGCCCCACCGCAACCCCAACTCCTCCAGCTGGGGCCCACCTCCAGCTGGACACGCAGGTTGGGTCACACCTACGTGGTCCACACACGATTATGGGGGTGAAGGAGCACGTTGCTCACAGGGGAGTCACCGATGCCCTCTGCCAAATCACACATACTGAGGAAAATGGATGTCTTGCTGGAATAAATTTTCCATTTTCTTATTCATTAGTTTGACTTTCTCTTCAATGATATATTTGAAGCTAATTACTGGTGACAGCTAAACTTGAAATGATTTTGCAGCACAGCTAATAGTGAAGAGTTGGTCATTGGTCACTGAAATCATCATATATCCCTTAGCTAAAAATACAGGCTTTCTTGCGCTTGATCCTCTTTTATCATCAGCATCACAGCATTTTACCTACTGTTGCTGTTAATACTAAACTATTATGCATTGTTGTCACTACCGGGGAGTTGGAAATTTCTCATCTTGGGAGAGGTTTTTAACCCTTCAGATGCTGACAGAAGTGTCCAGCTACAGCACTGGCTCTGCAAGGTGCTTGGAACATTCTCCAAGAACTAGTACCAGACACACTTAAGTGGCCTCCAGGAGTGTGTTGTTGCTCTTATTGCATGCAAGGAGCCACCAAACATTTATAAAAATGTCTCAAAAGTACCTGAAGTTTTCTCCACATACTATCCATCTGAGCATTTAACCAGGAAAAGCACCTCTCTTTCTCTGAAGGAAACATAAAAAATGACACTTGATTTTAGCTATGTCTAGACTGATGTTACTCAAGCCAGCTGTAGTCTCAAGTGGGGTCACTGCACTTCGTCTGTAGCACGTGGGGTGCAACAGCTTCACCCAAACCTTTAGCATCTTCTCAGTCCAGGCCCTTCTAGCCCGAATATCACCTCGTGCTCTCCCACCACCACTCCAGTGCACTTTGTGTAAAGGGACACATTGCAGCAGGCCTTCGGCTTTGAGAATGTTCACCCCTCTCCAGGCTACTGTTGGAAGGGTTCCAGAATAGGCCTGTGATCAGAAGACCAAATTGCAGCCATCCCTGCCCTTCATATAAGTAGCCAAAGAAGCGTAGGGCTTAAATGTTCCATTCCCTCCTCCATCACAGGCATTAGAGAAGTGCAGATACTCCAGCCAGAGGACTGTCCCTCCCCTTTCTGTTCTACATCATCCCCTACCAAGGGTTTGAGATAATTTCTGTGGAAAAAAACTTCTCATTCCCTGGCTTGATGCGCCTTTGTCCTGCCAAAACAAGCTGCAAACCCAAGGTAACTGGTTCCAGAGTAATGAGGCACTATGGAAGCAAAATCTCCCCGTCACAAAGAAAGGGTCTGTCAGATGGGGACAGAGCGTCCAAGCCTCTCTTCAGTCCAGAGGTTCTCCTATAACCCTCCAGAGATGCTCCCTGAAAGCTGTCCATGCTCCCTCTGCTCCCAGAGAGACGGCATTGCTGGCAGGAAACTGTCGGCCATAAGAACAAAACCAAAGTGTTACAGGCCCTGAATATGGCTGAAAAGGAGAGAAAGAATGTAGACCTTAAGCAGTTCAAACATTTTCATGCTCGCTCTCCCCACTGAAAGCCCAGTCAGTCTTCAAATGGAAACGGTGCAAGTAAAAATAACAATCAGGGGCAGAGGCATGAAAAAAGGAATCATGAATCAGAGCTTTGATCACACACACTGTCCTGCCTCCACAGAAGCGGTGTCCCACTAATCCCCGCAGGGCGTAGCTCAGCTCGGTGGCACAGCTGAGCACACGGTTTTGTTCAGATGAATATCACCAATGCTTAGAAAAATCAGTTGTACTGCCAATGGCTTACAAATATTTGTAAATCAGGTCAACAACCCCAACTTTAAATATTCCATCTTGGCCTGGGTTTATTTGTTTATGCAATATTTTATCCACATGTTCTTCATTTTATACTTCCATTTCTTCACAGGCAGCAGGCTGCAGAACACTGAATTTAAGAAGTCCAAAACAGCTTTGCTTTTCAGCTCTTTATTGAAGTCCTCATAGGACCTCTTTATAGATAAAGAGAATATTAAACTGGAGGCACTTCTTTGCTCCACTGAATTTTGATAACGTCCTACATTTGAGCCGGCTGAGACATCTTCTAGAAAACAGTCCTGCTTTTATTAATGGTTCTCAAAACCTGCCGCTGAAAAATATCTTCCATGGTATGACCAGCATGGCAATAGGTCTGAAGGTAAATGCAGGTTTTGGACCCTATTGGTTTCTAATATTCAGCTTTAAGAATCAGATTACATATTTGTTCAATAGCAATAAACTTCCAGAGTTTTATAGAGTCATAAAACCACTACAACTGCTTCCATTTATGGCCTGTATATAATTTACTTGGGTAGGTTTCCTCTCTAATGGTGCAGTGCAAGTGATTTGAGTTCTATTAGCTGGAAACAGTACATCTACATTTGCAGAACTCTCATAAATAATTCTGCCCGATGGACGGCATCCCATCCAGCCAACTGTGGGGAAGGGAAGGAGGGGCTGGCAGGGGAGCAGGGGAAGGAGAGGAGGGGAGAGGTGGTAGCAATAGAAAAGAAGGCTGTTAAGACTTCACACAAATTAGGAATTCAGGGATCCTCTTTTTGCTGGTGGCATCAAAATCCCATTTTCCTGCTTAACTTGCGTGATGCTTTGAGCTTGAAATGTAACCACAGTTCATGCTAGACTGCAGGTTGAACTCATTCTGAGCCTTGCAAAGGCATTCATTTGAAACGATGTCTCCCAGGACACAAAGAATTCCTGAGCACTCAGATGCACTCAGCTCCCTGGAAGCTTTAGAGCAATAAATGAAATGTTAGACTGACTCACAGCTAAATGAATTATTTGGTCCCAGGTATAGGAACAGGAGAGCTGTATCTCAGGTTTAAGACCCTTCAGCCATGGCGGGGACGGGGGCTGGGGGTCACCCTGCAGTGAGAGAGAGGATCTGTCACTCTGCAAACACCCAAGACAGAGGCAACACCATCTTTTATGTTTATATAGCACCTAATGGTTAAATTATGGAGTTGGGATACTGATTGTAAGTGGGGCTGTCTGCCATTTATCATTATAAATGACATTAAAGGTAATGACACTTGATTTTCACAAGAAAACAAATCAATTAAATAACATCAAGTCCGTTTCAATAGAATTATAAAACAAGGGGTTAGCAATTGCACGTCACATTTCTTTAATGTATAACTGGAGGATACTCAAGGATAATGAAGAACTGGTATAGATTTGCTATTATTTAGACTATGTGACTCCAATATGAAGTTCAGTGCTCTTACTGCTCCTTTAACATATAGCAGAAGAAAATCACACTGGCTCTTAGACACTGCTATTCTGGCTCTGGCTGCAATGACTTCAGAAGCTCCCAGACCTATTTAACCCAGTAAAACAACGCCTCAGAGTCAATATGATGGTTCTTTAAAATACACTGGGTGAGTAAATAACAAGGACCAAAAAGGAATATGTTGGTTAAGAGGATAATGTTAGAACAAGATCAAAGTGGAAGTGAATAAATTTAGACTAGAAGGCAGAAAAAACCCAAACAGAATTATATCCTGGAATGACTTTCTGAACAGTGCTGTAGAGGTAAGAAACATAAATTATTTTAAGGTGAAAAAAATTCAGGAAAGCTTATAAGACAGAATATGGGTCAGGCTAGAGTAATAAATTAAATGGGCCATCTGAGTTCTTACGTGACTCGCCACTGTACTGGAGGGAAGCGGAGGACGGAAGGCTGTTGGATGGTTGTTGTTCAATGATTACATTTATTTGTTTCGTATATACTCTGTATCATATATATGGCAAAACTGAGCTGTCCTGACAGATATCTACATGATCTTTAAGGTCCCTTCCAGCCTAAACCATTCTATATTTTTGTAACCCTGTCTACTCTTCTCATAACAGCAAAGCCTGCGTAATGGAAAAAGGATTTATTCCAAATGAATTATGTGTCAAAAATGGAATCAGGCAAGGACTTGTGGACTTGTACCTACTTTGTTCAGCCTTCTGTGCTGAGGACCGCCAGCCCTACCTTTCCTGGATCATGAAAAAAAAATGCCCATTCACTAATGGCAATTGCTACATGTTTCAAGGCCTAATTCTTTCACAGCCACAGGCACATCTCAGCACCAGAAGCAAGAGGTCATTTTCTTCCTGTTCCAAGCCAGCCTTGCAGTGAATGGAATTAGACTCAAAGAAACGGATAAACTAACATACATTGGTAACATTCTCTCTCAGCTTTATTTACTCAGGTGTATTGGATAAATTTCACATTACAGCATGATGCCACACGGAATGGAAAAATCAGTCAGAGAAACTGCAAGAGGAAAACCAATTCTTGACTTGGTTGCATCCAGTGCAACCAGTGCACAGTACCTGACTGAAATGTCACTGTAGAAACCCATCTCCAACAGTCATCACCAAGTGCTTATATTCAGCACCTGTGCTGGAATAACAAAAATAAAGACAACCACTGCAATCTGGTTTACTTCAAAAATGGGTACTAAATGAAAATTATTCCTTATTATCTCTTTTTTATTAAAAAGAGAATAAAAGGAGCAGTCAGAAGAGTAAAATCCTTGTCTGTGGTGTAGAAACCAGATATATCACACTGGGGCTCTGAGTAAAGGGGTATCACTAGCCCAAGGGATTTTAGAAAGACGAAGAGAAGACAGCAAGAATGGATGGAGAGGCAAAAAGGGTACTGGAAATACAAAAGGATAATCAAGATTTAGAGAACTAAGTGCACAGCAAGGAACTAATACAATTTTTGTAGCTGTTTTTACCATGGAAGAGCTCAAGTTGGCTCCTGCACAGTTACTCTTTCTTTATAAGGGGACACATCAGAGGATCGTTCCCATATTGAAGGAGATCGTGAAGCATATCAAAAGGTATTATAACAAATCACCAAGACCAAAGGATATTCTTCCAAGAGTACCTGAGGAACTCCACTGTGAAATTGCTGAATTAATAACTGGTGTGCAAGCTGAAATGCAAAAATGTCTCAATGTCAAGAAACTTAAAGGTAGTTAATGTGGTTTCAATTTTTAAAGAGGATCCTGTGTAAGGTTCAGGAAACTACAGACTGGTAGCACATCTGTACCGGGCTAATTGATAGAAATTGTAATATAAAAGAGGATCCATGGATAAATAAAGTATAATGGGGAAGAGTCCATGCAGTTCTGTAAAGAAAAATCATACTTTACAGCCTAGTGTAGCTCTTTGAAGAAGTCAATAGACATGGGGATAAGGGAGATCCAGCTGATAGTGTATTTGCATTTCTAAAGGCATTTTACAAAGTCTTTCACCAAAAAATCTTAAAGAAGTTAAACTCCCACCGAACAAGAGGGAAGATCCTCATATGAATAAATAATTGTTTAAAACATACAAAAAAATGCTTCATAATTAAATGATCAACATTCACAGGTAAGGGTGGTAGCTACTGAAATCAGTTTAATTAATTAAATCAGTGAAAAAAATGTTAGAAATTATTATGACAACAAAAGACAGAGTGTTGCTGTGACAGAAAGCATATTTCCAATGTAAGAACTCGCTGACCACTTTGTGCCCTTCTGATCCCCAACTCAAAAAGGAGACACCAGAACTTGAAAAAAACAGAAAAGGGCAGCAGATGTGATGAAAGGTTCAAAGTGATTTCTCTTCATGGAACAGCCACAGACACTATGATTCTTCATCGTAGATATCTGGATGGCAGAAGGTGAAGGGATAGGTGGAGTAGGTAACTACAAAGTCATGAGATGAAGGAAATGGCCAGCTAAGGAATAAATGTAATAATTGTTCATATTCTCTTCCATAGCCAGTTCCACTCAAATATGAGATGCCAGGTTTGAAACAAACAAAAGAGAGGAGGTTCTCCACGTAACACAGGGTATTCTGTGACATCTGCCACAGGTAGTTGAGCCTGAGGGAAAACCTACGTGTGTTCAAAATGAGACTGGGCAGGTTCAGGCTCCACTGAGGGCCAGGAAATACTAAGGTACCATTTTGGTGTCAGTAGCTCCAGAGCTGCATGTCAGCAGAGCCTTGCTCCGCTGTTAAACCCATCCTTTAGCATCCATCAAACCCCAACAGGAAAGAAAGCACTCACTGTCAGACTGTTCTGACCCACTCAGGTCGTTGGAGCAGGTGATTATCAGCAGGAAATGGTGTTCTTCAGAGAAGATTTATCTGTTGTCACTGTCAAAATTGTCAGGAAGGAACCAAATATTAAACCCCAGCACACAGTTACCTATTTGCTGTCTTCTGTGGGTCCAGGTTTTAAGCACAATACCTGGCATGCAAGGAGCTGGGGAGTTTAAACAGTGCTGTGCACAGCAGGGGAGGAAGGTCTCTGCCACATAAACATGGAGAAACACTGAGAAAAATGTCTTGCAACAGCCTCATTTATCTCACTTTCTGCAACAGTTATGCAATACGAAGATGTGAAGATATCCAGCAGGTCCTTTATAGACAGGTTACTTGACGTAAAAATCTGCTTGGAGACAAGTCCTCCAAGTGGATACCAGTTTAACAACACCCTGTAAACTCTCTTTAGTGCTTCCAATAATATTGAGTAGAAAAGGCTTTAGATCAAGACATTTGAGTCAAATCTATTTATGATGTTCTCATCTCCTTTAAGGCAAAATTACCCGTACCAGTGGGGAGTCCATAGAGAATAAATGGCTCCATCACACCCAAGAAATGATCTCCGTCAGCTGTGATGGACTAACGTTTATTGTTTGAATCCTCTACTTCAGAACTTCTTTGGTTGCCTGCCAAGATCATGAAGGAGTAATCTTATCTTGATTCATAACCTGGCTCCTGAGAGTATATCCCTTCCTCCTTCCTTCCTCTGAAGCACTGGAGGCTGGGCAGAGAGACACATGCAACCAAGTAACTTCGGCAGTAAACCTGCTCCAAGATTGCACTTAGAGCAGCATTAACAACTTCCACTCCAAAGTTCAGCATTTCTTGCTCTCAGGTTCAGGGAGAGTATCTTTGCTACAGGGCTTGATGGACTCTCCCTTGAGATTTTAACTCTGGGCATTCTTCTGTGGTTTTATCTCCCTTCTCCTGATCTGTAGGGTACAGTCCATACATATAGATCATAAGAAAAAAGTTCACAAGAGCTTCCCAGCTCCAGAGGGGACCCAGGACATTAGCCAGTCCTCTCATTTGCACTGATCTCTCCCTGGAGTCCAATCTAGCTATGGCTTACTTCCTTGCTTTACAGTATTGGGCAATATTACACGGTTTGTGAAGGAACACATGACGGGAGCACAGCGAGGAGCCTTCTCACCCAACACAGAGCTTTCTGAGACAACAGGAAGTGGCCCTTTGAACCAAACTCTCCTTCCAGCCAACACCCTGTCAGTAGCAATGGGCAGATCAATGGAAGCTCTTGTTCTATGGAAGCTATGTGATCATTAAAGACATATTAGTATCTGCTGATCATTTTATCCCTTTAACTCCTATGAGAATTCTAAATGAGGAAAAATTTCTAAATCAAGAGATTAATATGCAATGCAGTTTGCATATTAAAGTCCTGCAAATGATACCAGTAATCTTGGCTAGGATTTCCCTGTTGAGACTGAGACATTTCTGGCAATTGTTGCCTCCAAACCAGCCCTGGAGTGTCCCAGATGTAGGTTTGTCTAATTTCATTATTAAGTACCTCAGCCCGATGAAGTATGGACAAGTACAAAAAGATACATCAAAAATTTTGGCAGGCATGAGGAGAAGTCGGGCATCTGTGACAACCCTCTGTACAACGTCATAACAAACCACTGGAGTGGCTAATGTGTTGCCATCGCTGCATCAGCCACGGGTGCAGGTGATGCAGGAACCATTCATTGCCAAGGAGTACAACCCTCTGAGCCACCCACTGTACGAGCACTCAGCAAGAAATCACTTCTTTCCCACTCAACATGCAAGATTTCATTGGGATCTACTCAGCACAGTGATAAAAAGACTTGTGTGTGATCTTCAGACAGATAAACAAAGGATTAGTTGGTTATTTTACATCTTACAAGGCAATGGTGAGACTAATGTTGGAATAGTGCATTTAGTCAAGTGAAAAATTGAAGATAGTACAGTGAACAGCAATACAATTATTTGAAGGCTGGAAAATGAGGTTTTATGAAACACTGAAGGAGTTCAATATATTCTGACTATCAAAAAAAATAGACAAGACTGAGAAATGACTTGCTATATGGTGTGTAAACAGCTTCCGAAGGAAGGAAATTAAAATATGCTCTACAAAGTACTGGAAGAAGTGACCATCAGCTGGAAGGTAAAGTTGCACAAATTCAAACTGGAAATAAAAGTATTAACAATTGGGAGAGGCTCCTGATGGGCCAGAAGTGCCTCACCAAATAAAATCTGGATGCCGTTCTGGATGATGCTTTGGTTACATGCCAGTTATCGGGCGCATTCCACATCTAAGTGGGAAAAAAAAGCCTTTAAAAGGGAGGTTAGGTTTGAATGAAATATTGCAGAATTACATGAACCTCAAATGCAGAAGTGTTCTGGATGTAGCTGATGGAAGTAAACTTTCCAGCATTCCTGCTGCAGAAAATTTCTTTCCATTTGGTTGAATTATCCGAAAATATTTTTCACTACTCAGTTCAACATAACTGATTTCCCTGTTTTTTTCACTGTCTTATGGAGGCTGACGAATATTGTGCTCTGTGCAGCACAGCTTGTAGGGGAGAATGAGGAACCACACTCCACCAGTGTAAGCAGCAATTGTACTGTAAAAGAGAAGTGTTATAATGAGTTATAGTAAGTGGGTCAAAAGCAATTCTTTGGGAAGTAAATATTTCTTCCAACCAAAAATATTTTCTCCTGCAAGAGACTTTGACTTTGTGACCTTGAGCTGAGATTTATGTACCCTCACTTACTGGCACATCTAAAGTCAAATATTTAATGCTGAGGTGCTCATCCTGGGACCCTTACAGTTGACAGAAGATAGAAACCTTCCAGAAGGTGCTTCACTCCTTTCCAAAATAGCCACTCTGGTAGGTCTCAGGAGTCACCCTGTGAAGACGTTTCCAACTCTCTCTGTAATGGTTCTCGTTTCATTGCCAAAACATGGCAAACTCATCTCACCTCATCTTTGCACAAAATGGAGCAAAGGCATGTGGTCTCCAAAGAAAGAATTTAAGTAGAATTGGCTAAATCCACTTGTGAAGACACTCTGTGGAGACCACGTTAAGACAAAGCTGATTTGTAGATGTTTAAGGCAAGAGGTGACTTTCATAGAAGGTGGGCACTGAAAAAGCTTAATAAAAGGTTGAGGGATGTTCTGTGAAAACCATCTGGGAACTGCAGCAGGAGCTGAGTCTGGGCCTCCACAGTGACAGTCCCCCACCATGACCTCAAAACATCTCCCACGTCTCTGGCTCACTCACCAAGCTTCTGGCTTCTGCCAAAATCAGGCTGCAGGGTTCCTTGGCATTTTTTGCTTATTTGTTTTTACAAAACTATGGGATTCACCTGTGAAAGTGAATCCAAAATTAGTTGTCTAACTCTCAGCTATTTGCCTTATTCTCCCTTATTCTATGTGGAGAGAAGCAGACACGTTAACGGTAAGAGAATTGGAAGTGGGTTTGATATCTATTTCACAGAATCACAGAATCACAGAATCACCTAGGTTGGAAGGGACCTTTTAAGATCATCTAGTCCAACCAACGGAAAA
>JAOXNO010000006.1:3428849-3441526 GCA_028565335.1 Limnodromus scolopaceus
TCTCTACCCTCCAGCAGGTCAACACTCCCACCCAGCTTGGTGTCGTCTGCAAATTTGCTGAGGGTGCATTCGATCCCCTTGTCCAGATCATTGATGAAGTTGTTGAAGAGAACTGGCCCCAGTACCAAGCCCTGTGGGACACCACTCGTGACCGGGTGCCAACTGGATTTCACTCCATTTATTTGAGGATGAGATTAATCCTGCCTTAAACCCCACTGACACTATCACCCACCTCTCTGCTGTCTGTAACACCTCCAGTGAGACGAAGCCTGTGCAGGTGGAAACTTCTGCATAGGCCAAAGCAGTAACCACACAGATGGAAACAACATGACTTGCTTTGGAAATATAGAAAACTAAAAACATCTAAGTGCTCAAGAAAGACATGTCAGAGAATCAAAATATTAACCAAAAATTAGTTGACACTTTTGATTATTTTTACTTTATGTGTGCATCACTTGCCCCTTGATAAAATGAAGGCATTAGTACCGATTCACCCCTCAGCTGTATTGTGAAGATATATTCATTAAATTTTGTAAAGAAGAAAGATTCTACAGTGAAGCACAAGAGGAAAAACCAGTAAGAAATTAATAATTCTGTATTCAGTGCTGTATGCTGTAAATAATGCATTGAGCCACACACTGAACGATGAGACTAAATGAAATATTGAAGAGTTGCTCTTTCAGCGAGCAAGTCTATTCTGTGCACTGGGTGAGGCAGGGATTCTGTCTAAAGAGAAGAAGTGATCACATATTTAAGACTATATTACAATGCACACACACAAGAAGACTAAATGAAGACTTTTCAGATATGCTTAAATCTGACGCTTCCTAATTTTTGAACGCTTGACTTTGAGACCTTGACAATGGTTTAGTAAAATAATATTGGGTGCTTTTTTTTTTTTCCTGTTATTTCCCTGTTTTGTTTAATTTTTTTGAGTAGGCATCAGACACCTGTTTTACAGATGGTAGCAGAGACATAATCCCTCGCTGGGACCTGAAGGACAGCTGAAAAACTGGGGAGTATATAACATCAGACAAGAGAGTGACGTAGGTCAGACAGGAGAGTGATCTTACGCTTTGTATTACATACAGACATCATTTCTGCCTATCCTAGTCCAGCATCAGGACAAACAGAGGCTTGAAAGCCACCAGAATCATAGCGCAGAACCACGCACATTCTTAATCACATGTACTCTTTCTCTTAAATATATATAGAGAGACCTGTTTCCAACAGTACACAAGGCCTGACATGTCAGAAGACTAAATTTTTTTTCTCTATAGTTCTGTAGGCACTAGGGTTTCATTATATGCTCATTTTTACAACAAGTGCCAGGCAAATGCTTGTTTGGGGTTGTAGAACCAACACATTAGGCAGGCTCAGTACTAATCTGAATGCAATTTATATGAATAACCAGCCAGGGAACTACACATTCTTCTGCCTTCACCTTCCAAGGTGATAAATGCTCTTACATGCCTCAGAGATTGCTCTTCATTTTTTAAGATAAATAAAGGTTTACGAAGAAACATCAGTTTTACATGAAAAACTCTATTTTTCCTTTAACTTTTGTCATTATTGTATTTGCATTTCAACTTTACATTAAGCCCCTGCATTCCCACACCACGGCACATTACTCATCCTCCCACACATCTCATGTGCAGTCAGAAGAGCAAGAATCTCTTCCTTCTGCATTCTCCCTTGTTCTCCTTTGTGTGCTTGCTATCTCCCAGTTCTTAGACCATCCTTCACATTCTTCTCGTCCTCCACAGACACCATGCAAGCTCACAATGCCAATACTTGGACACATACCCTTGTCTTCTGGCTGCCGCTTGATCCCACTTGGAAATCTCTGTGACGTAGTAACATTGGTGTCAGGACCTTTGGCTGCGTCCAAGATCCTACAAAGAGATCCTGGTGTTAAAGACAAAGAAGAGTGGTTGTTAAACCTCTTGAGCCTTAAGAGCCTTAGGTGTGCATAGGTGTCCTGGCCTTCCTCCCTCCAGCTACTCTGCCATCTCACCTATCTTCACCCGCCCTTTCTTGCTGAGCTGTAAGGACAGTGTCTCCACTGCTGGCCTTCCACCCGTCAGCATCTCTCTAGACTGTGATAGGGCAGTAGGTAGATCCAGCAATTGGCTTTGCTATTCAAAACAGAAGTGTCCCCACAGGGTATTATTCCAGTAGGATGACTTGAAGTCAGGCTCTGGGGTGTACCTGGAGAGACCAATCCATGGTCCACAGAGGAGGCAGCAAAAAGCTATCAGATGGATTCTACCCACCACCTCTTCCAATTTCAGAGACATGGTGCCAGAAGGTCAACATTAACACTGCCAGTTTGCTGCTCCTTCTATTTTTTTCCTCATCCCAGATTCCCCAAACATCCACATACTGGTCAACCTCAACTTTGTGCTGTCCTCTCACCCTCAGGGATGTCTGTGCGTGTCCCTTCTGTACCACCACAGGGGCACAGGCTCAGTCACCCGTTACAAAAACACAGCTCTGCAGGGCCCCATCATCCTTGAGTTGATGTGCAGGGAAAGATGGTTTAGTGGTTAGTAAATTAGCACAATATCCATCAGCCTGAGTGTGTTTCTTCTCCACATCAAAATATTTCCCATAACCTTGGACAAAGAGTTTCAAGTGAGACTCATCAAAAGAATCTTTTCTTTCCCAGAGACCACAAAGGGGTGTGAGCAAAGACTGTGACCGAGCTGTGGAGTTGCTAAATGGGTAAAACAAGGTGAAAGGAATGTAACCCTCAACATTACTGTGTCTCAGTTTCCCATTCCATGGAAACAAGTTTTATAGCTCTGTTATGGTGGAGCAGTGAAAGTTCTGCTGTGAGGTACCCTGCTCCTGTACACAGCAGGCCAGACCAAGATAGATGATCCACACTGAAATATATAACTATTAATTTAAAAAAGAAAAATATCACATATTCATTATTTTCTTATCATGTTTCTCTTCCACTACACATTCATAAATAGAAATGAAAGAAGAACTAATGTGCCTTTAGTTACTGTGTTTGTCTGTTTTCCAATCATAATTCGCGCCTTGCTTCAACAAACAGGAGAACAAACATATTTGCTTTTGATAAATTAAAATGGTTTGGTGCATTTCTTTATTACATTCCTCCCTTTCTTATTTTTTTCCCTTCTTCTGTAGTGTTTTCCTTCCAGTGATTCTCTTTGCTTGCTCTACTCTAATGGCCACATACTCAGTCTAATCCTGGTGTCTGTTACACCCCAGCAGTGTCAGAATAACTCCCCCGCAGCGGACTCAGACTGAGATCGTAATCTGGTGTTTAGCAGCTGAAAATGAGCAAGACTTTATAAACACAGGCACAAGCGGGAGGAGGAATGAGAGCCTGTGATGAAACAAGGGGAGAAGGGAAGAAAGACCTCTACCCGTGATGTCCCGACAGGCTGGACCTACCAAGGACTCCAGGACATCAATCATCCACCAGCTGAACACGCCTCCAAACCCCTCAGTGCAAAACCATCCATAAAAGGATCTGAGCAAGAACCCCTTGTCATGCAGAGCAGATTGGGACAGAGGCATATGGCACTGGCAGGGTCGAAGCCTCAGCTGAGTGATGTGCATTGCAGGTGAGAAGCTGGGTCCTCAGCACTCAGAGGCTCTGTGTGTAAGAGGCAAAAGAGCCTGCGGTGATCAGGATTCCATGTGGAAAGAGCATTTATTAAAGATTTTATGCTGGATAGAGACAGAGACAATGATCTGCATTGTAGGTGTTCAGGATGGGATTAATTTCTCCTAATTTAGACTGTCTATCAGGAAGACATCTACAGCTAAACTAGTCTATTGACTGTCCTAAGATCCAACGAGGGAAACGGGAATTTTCAGGATGTGAGCCGACTGTTTCAGATGTCTCCTTTAGATTGAGCTCCAAAGTTCTGACCATGTCTCCACTGGCCAGTGGAGACATCTGCACTTAGTGGGGTGAATCCCACCCTTGGGTGCCCATGCAAAGACAGCTGACAGGAATTGGGAGAGCTTCTAACCAAGAAGGTGAGCCAACATGATTTCCCTCCTGCTACAGACAGAGACAAGATGAAGTCTGGATTGAGAGTCTGTTGGAGCCCCACCATAATTGCTCCACCAAGTCTAGAGCAGTGGTGTATAGAAAAACCACCAGCTCCAGAAGTGTAAGAGAGAAAACTGGACACCCTTCCCTGCATAAATTTCTGTGTTAGATTGTTCTTTTTGCATCAGGGAGTTATTTTTCATTAAGTGAGTGTAATTCCAGAACAATTTCTTCAGTAAGAGTAAGATGAAAATACAGTCTTCTCCTGTAGCTGGAATTTGTGTTGGCTGTAACTGATCACTGGTGATGAGAATAAAGTGAATCATTTACAGGAGAGTAAGGAAGTACAGGAAGATGTTAGAAAACCACGTGGTTAGGAGTGATTACTTTCTATCTGCTAATGCCACAGCCCAGGTCCTCAGCAATAAAGCCTGATGCTGAGGAGAGTCGTATTGCAGGGGTAGCAATGGAAGTAGATGCTCCCCAGAACTACGAAACCAAAGTGTAGCAACCCCTGGCCTAGCGGCTAGACCCAAGCATGAGGTTGGGTGCAGGCAGGCTGAACTTGTGAAGGAATTGTATTGATAACCCATAGAAATGAAAAGCTGTTGACCAAATGCCTAAAGGAAAGGTATCCAGACATCCCAACAAGTGTCTAGATTCTGTACGTTTTTTCCTGGTGTTTGTGAACTTTTAAGAGGCAGCATCAAGGTCACTTTCCAAGATGGTCAAAAGCCCAGGTACAGTAAAGAAAACCCTATTTGAGGCAACATCCCAAAAGTGATACAGGCGTGAGGAACAGTGGCAGGTACACATTATCTCAGTAGAAGGCCAAAGGGCAGCATTAATGCAGGCTGCAGCGTTTCTTCCCGGAGTCCTGGCAAACTCAGGAGAAGGCTGTGCTCTGCTGGGCAAGGAAACCTACAGCCCCTCCTTGGAGGAGAGGAATTTCAGGAGCTGCCTTTGGGAACCGCATTGATCGTGAAGCTGTAGGAAGCACCACACAGAGAGGAAACTGCTAAGTGTACCCCAGTGACGGCAGCACATGTTCCCGTTACCATGCAGAGAGGCGTTCTGAGCAGAAGCGCTGGCTGAAGACATATGAATGCTGCAGTGAGTGCACACATGGAAGGATGCAAAGAGTATGCTGACAGGCAGCATGAGATTTTGCAGCCCACAAACTGTCAGGTTGGTCTGTGGAAAGCACCTGAGCAGATTCGTTCACTCCCAGGAGCAGGATTTGGGCAGGTCAGCCCATAGCCCTGGATCTGGGAGCTGGTACCTGAAGGACACTCAGTGACGACTGGATCAGTGACGACTGGAGCTGCAGCTGATGAGCTGCAACAGGGATGTAATAGGTCTGACATGCAGGGTGTGAATGTGCTGCCCTAAAGTGCATCCATTTTTTCCTGGAACATTCTTCCATTGAATAATGCTTACTTCTTTGGTGGGTATATCAATATTTTGGGGTGGTATATCAACTACAGCAAAATTTGTCACTGTTTTCTCAGGTCTGATATGGCAGTACTTTTGCACTAAAATAACTTTGTACTGTGGAATTACTACTGACACAGTAATTAGGACACTCCTGCAGAGTAGAAAGGCTGCAAGGTCAAATTCTCGCTACAGCTTTGGTCACTGGCCTGGACCTCAAGAGAATTCACAGGTCTCGGAAGCAGAAACAGAACAACTCAGCCCAAAATGAGATGTTACTCCCTGATATCACAAACCAACAGGAGCAAACCAGCAGGGCAGAAAGCAAAGAGCCATTTAGGAAGGTAAAGTGACTGGAAGCTATCCCTTCCTGCCAGCTCTGGATGCATCTTTGCAGAGGACAAGTGGAAGACACCAACAGGGACTGAGGGGCTGGCCAGGTGAGACCCTGTCCACCGGGCTTGCTGTACAGCGGAGGAGCCATCAGCATAGCCCCGCAGTTAGGAGACCCCAGAAAGGATTTGCAAGAGAGTAGATACAGGACTGATCATCCTGCACAGGAAAAACGTAAGTGCAAGCCATCAGGGGGAAGAGCACAGGTTGACGGAGGAGGAAAAGGCCCTGGGAAGTCCGTGTATGCATGGATGTACCATTAGCTACAGCGCTCGCGACTACAGCTCTAACTATCACAACTCTCTGCTGGGGACAAGGCCAGGGGAACACTTAGCAGAGTGAGGAGGAACAGACATTATTTTCCAGGAACCACCATCATCTTACCAAACACCATCAAAACCCCCACTACCAGTCATCAACTTAGGCAGGATGGAAAAAACTCCTTTTCTTTTTAATGAAAAAGAGAAAAATAAATCACAATGGCAACAAACACGCTCTCTAACATATGATTACATTTCAAATGTAATTACGAATGTTTCCAGAGCGTGCAGATGTATTTAGTCTCACAAAGCAGAGCTAATTTATTCATAAGCAGATCTGCAAGGCTGCCCAGGCAGAATCCACTCCATATTCAAAGGGGATTATTAAATTGGTGGGTGTGAAGGGTTTCTTTGCAAGAGTCTCCAGTGCATAGATACAGCAGGCAGCCAAATGAGAGAACGACAGGAACGACAGGCAAGACAGGTAGGCAAGAGGGCCTATTTGCATGACGAAAAAATTGTCACAGTGACAGCCCCAAGCTGGAAGCATTTCAGGAGGGAGAATGACTGCACAACGCTGTAAGGCAAACATCTCTAGACACAGGGAAGCAGCCCTGCAGGGAGTGATACCTTGGCAGGGTACATCCGCGTTCTCAGTTGGGCTGTGGACTCTAATTTGTGGGATGTCTGGCAGGTGTTCCTGCTGGACCCCCTCCGGTGCCTCTGGAAGCCACCCAAGAACATAAAACCAGTGAAGAGTCAGCATCTCCGGGCAAGCTGGTGCTGTCTCCCCTACGCTGCTTTAACTGCCTGCAAAAAAGAGAGTTGAGAGGTGATAACCCTTTTTAACTGCATCTCAGCAGTTCCTGACCCTGTACATGTTCCTAATCTGCTCCAGTCATCAGTCAGTTCAGGTGTCTTGGCTGATTTTGCATTGGGACAGAATAATGGAAACGTCTGAAGGTGCAGGGGAAATAAATGTAGAGTGGTTGATTGTCCCCTCCTGACTCAGTTTGCTCACCAGGTCTGAGCCAACTGCAAGGTGATGAGAAGATGCTCCTTTCTGTCTTCCAGCTCTTGGTTGCTGCTTCCCTACCAAGCCCCAGTGGCAGATCTGCACTGATCTGGGCACAGCGGCAGCCAGTGGTGACAGAGGCTACAGGACCTGGCCAAGGCAAAACATAACCTCCACAGTCCAAGATGTCTTCTTCAGAGGGGCTTCTGTCCCACCAAATTCAATCACTGAGCTGTGCTGGGACAGGAGTCTTATCTTTTCTTGTTTTTACAGATGAACACACGAAAAATCAGTATTTTTTTCTTCATCCTTTCCTTTCATTTTTCCTACTTTTCCACTCGCAGATTCTTGAAACTTCCTCAACTTTGGAAAAGTGACAGAGTTGAAAAAGAAAACTGCATTTGTCACAGTGTCACTTTCTTGAATTGGAAACATTTGTAAAGTTACAAAGTAGAAAAGGGGGAAAAAGGGCAAAAATCACACTTCATATTCTTCACGAAAGGGAGGAAGAAAAAACCCAAAATCAATGTGGCATGTGTTGAAAATATATCTTGTCAAAACAAGTGGCAGAGTGGAAAACCGGATCTAGCCCAAATTTTTCAAGGGAGAAACAACATCTCTATTTCCCGTTTTCTCATTAAATCATTTCTCCATTTCCTAGACACTTTGGTCACTCGGAGTGATAGTCCCTCCACATGCTGCCCATGCCCCTGGAGTAGGGAGGAGGAAGCAAAATCAGGATCTGCCTATGACTGCAGAGCTGTGGTGAAACCAGGCAGATCTGCAGCTCAGAAACGTGACTTTCTGACAACCCAGGTGGACAGAGGAGAGACCACATTTGCATGCAGTGTAAGAGGCATTGTGGGAGTATCATCTTTTGATGAAATGCTGCTAAATTTCGTGCCCAAGGGGCATAACACTTGGACCCTAGTGGAAAAAGAGCTGTTTGACATGTATGAGATGAAGAACCCGTAAGGCAGCAAAGCTGGGCAAAGGGCCACCAAGCAAGGGAGAAAGAGACGTGTTTTATCTCTTGCAGTACACACAAGGCAATAGCTCTGTGCTCCCTGAGAGCCCCTGCAGATGTGGAGTGCTGTCACAACATGCCGTGCTGGACAGGCAGCAGCACTAGCACTGGACTCACGACAGCGCTGCAGCTGCCAGCGCTGGGTGTGTTAGGGCTTCCGTGAGGAGGAGTTAGGCCCCAGCCCGGCGGTGCCCAATGACGGGTGCTGAGTCAGGCTGGCCCTTTAGAAGTGACAGGTTGGAAAATTCTTGGAAATAGAACATCTTTTCAAGAGCGGAAACCAAGGGCCAAACTCTCCAGAGCCCCACGAAGACTAGCAGAGCACAAGGGTAGGAGGTTACCTTGGAAAGCACACACAGATGTGCGAGCAGGGCTGGAAGATGGGTGCAAGTGCAGCAGAGTGTTATCCATGGCTGGTTCATCAGGCATACTGGCATTTTAGTGTTTCCTCATCTCTACATAATTGAGCTGTCTTGATTTAAATTCCCTTTACACCCTCGCTGGAGAGGGGGCGAGTTAAATGGTCTTGGCCACATGGCTTTGTAATTTGTGTGGGACCCCAAAAGACAGTGCTTTTCCATGCCGAGCAGCAGAGGGGGTACGAGCCTCCCCGAGAGCCTCTCATGGTGCTGGTGTGCTCAGACAGGAGGCTGTCGCACTTCCCCTCAGCTCTCCCAGCATCTCCTGGGGATGTCCTTGCTCAGCTCATCCGCCACACAAGCCTGAATTAGCCACACATTTACTTTGCCAAGCGAGTGAGCAAAAGTTCCTGGGGAAAACTCTGCTATCTCTGAAGTAATTAGACTAATTAGAACAGTGATTATTTGCACGCTCTCCACTTTGGCTGAACACTGGAACTAAGTCTATGTCTTAATTTGCCCTCCCCGAGTAACACAGGAAGGCAGTCTGGAAAAACGTGGCCCCTTTCGGGCTGGCACAGCAGCTCCCTGGTAAAAGACACACACGCACTGAGGTGAAATCTCCCCTTAGACCGGGAGTGCTGGAAGCATGAGGGTTTTTCTGGTTCAAGTGTACAGTGAGCACTGGGAAGGGTCAGCCACATCTTCCAGGCAGGTCCTGGCAGGTTTTCGTTCCTTGCAGTGAAGAATTTGCTGTCAAGAGAACAAGCCCCCTGAGATTGCCTGGAGCGGAGGAAGAAGCACAGAAAAAGGAAGAACTGGGCAGAGAAGCAGCTGCACAAAGCACTGGGGTATGACAGGCCCAGGACGCTGTCACCAGGCATCCTTACACTAAGAGGACAAGTGAAACTATTTCCAAATCTCTCATTTCTGCAGGAAATACCAGTGCTGTAGAGTGTGCTGGGTCCCCTTTGCCATTTGCTTTTCAGGAACGTTCAGAGGAGCACCCAAGTGCACTCAAAAGTGAATTTTTGAAATCACCTGCCTGAATATTCATGAGGCTGTATATTCAACTGCATCAAACAGAGGTACCTCTGCTGGAAGTGTTTGTGCAGCCATCTGGTCAGAAGAAAGCCACCACCAGGCAGCGTATCTGGCCAGCCACAGCTCACTGAGATAGTTCAGAGTGGCAAGTGGTTCTGAGACCTGCTGGTAGCTGATAAATAGCAGTTAGAGGAGGTGATGAATTTGTGGAATAATTTTCACCAGTGGGCACATCTGAAGGATTTGCCACCTCTTTCCCGTCATTCTGAGAGTAGGAAAGGCAACTATGTTTTTCACATCTATTATTCATATACTTTATTCACTCAGCTTCATGCACTGAAATGGCTAAAGCTTGCCCTGCACTTTGAAAAAGCTGTTTGACTTTCTTGGCTTGAGTTTTCAGGAGTAACTTAGGATTTCAGAAGTGACTGCAGTTAAACTGGGAACATGCAAAACCGCCTGTTTTGTAGAGATATGGCTTGGCTTCTGCCAAACCTTGGCTCGGTCAAGGTATATCCAACTGAGCCCTGAGACACGCAAGTCTCCAGTCACATTTAAAAATTTGGTTTGTTTGTTTTTTGGTTAGTTGGGTTTTTTTTTCTTCATTACAGTTTGGCCTTAGTTTCTGCCTACCACTCTGATTTTACCTGGAATTACAGTAAGGAAACAGCACAGCCCTATGTCCTGCACATGGTGCTTGTGGCCTGTAAAGGAGTCACTCAGCTGATTGCACCCTCATGCAAAACACATCTCTTTGGTTATTGAAATATTACCTTTGGTGCTGCTTTCTCATGATGCAGGGGAGGAGAGCAGCCATACATGAGCGGCATTCACTGATGTTTACTGCATCCTACTGCACTATTACTGGCATCGGAGAAGCATCCAAAATGCTGCAGTTCTGCCTCCTTTAATTTTGTAAGATGCGTGCTCTGTGAGCCAATCCCAACTGCAAAAACGTCTGGATTTTTTCAGCAAAGTGAGGAGAAAAATTAATGAGTTGACTTGCAGCTCTCGGCCTTGAAGTAATTGTGTAAGACATGCAGACCCCACCTTGCACATGCCTGACTCCCAGGAAGGAGAAGGCAATAATATTACTTTTCAATTTGATCTTGACTGCCATTAATTGATTTCAAAGCTCCGGCCCCTCACTCTGCTTGAGCTGCTAACTAACCCAGTCGAGCTCTGGCTGCTGGTTGCAGATGACCTGCTGGGGATAATTACATGAATATGACTGTCAGACTCTGAAAGGACAACTTCAGAAATGTTTGAAAGCCTTCTGAGTGCCAGGCAGTGGAGCCCAAACTCAAAACATGTCTGTGAGCTGTGACCACTTCTCTTGGAAGTCTGGCAAAATCTGTCTTAAGCAAAGCAAGTTGTTGGACTGGAGTCTAAGCTGTCCCGAGGTGATGAGCAAGGGAAGGCCAGAGAGAAATAACCAGCATCCTCAGGTCTGCTCTTCTTTTTGTGTTTGGGGATGCTCAGAGGCCTGGATGTCAGGCTTCCTTCACTTCATACATCTGGTGCACCATCCACGGGGATACCAGCTGTGAGAAAGGGCAGGAAAACACAACCAAGACTGCCACAGCTACAACTTCAGGGCATCGTGTAACAGACATCCAGGGAGCACGCAATTCCCAACACCACATAACACACTCAAGAAGAGAAACTCAAAGATCACAAAGTGGTTGTCTGGTAGGAAAAGGATACGCCAAAGGTATTTCCAACATCTTAATCCCAGATGCAGAAAGCCAAACGGGCAAACAAAAAATAACAAGGTTCCCCATCAGTCCTGACTCGAATTTTGATCAACAAAACCTTGAGCATGGGAGCCAGACCCATCACAGCCACCTGCAAGATTCCTCAGGTTCCTAGGAGCACACGTACACCATGACTGTGTTTCCAGCCTTTGTTTTTGCCCATTTCTAATGCTCCAGCTCTAAAAGTGGGTATTTCCTATTTGTTAGAATAACGGGAACTCTTAACCACTCCTTCATACCTCTCTCAGTGCAGTAAAGCAGAGTGCAGCACCCTCAGCTCGGTTTTACAAATGGAGAAAGTAAGACACGTCAGATGGATGAGACCTGCCCAAGAGAAGTGGAAGGCTCAAGAACAGAGCCCACATTTCTCATCTTCTAAGGGCTCATCCTGAAGGACAAAAGCTCATCCTTTGTTAGTAAAAGACAATTCATGTGCCCAGAATTTGTGAGTTCTGCTTTCAACTGGGAGTTTCTCTTTTCCAAAGCTGCTATAATCCCCAAAATGGACATAACCACACTTCACTTATAAATTCACAGTGGTTTTAACGGGGACCTCCAGTTGTTTCCACCACCCTTGCACACATTTACATGTAATGCCTACACTACACACCCCAGCGCAGTGTAAAACTGCTGAGCTGACAGGTACCAGAAGCTGCTTGGTTTCTCAGAAGAGTAAATTCACTTCTGTAGAGCTCCCTGATGCAGCACTGTGCTAAACATATTAAGGTATTTCTTATTTAATGAAGGCTTTTAGCAATAAAGCTTGTGAAGGATTAGGAATAGAAAGCAATTAAGCTCTTGAGAGACCTAGCTACAAGTTTTCTTAACTTCCATGATGTACACATAAGAGTACTTGACAGCAGAAGAAAGGGTAGGACCTGGATGCAAGAGAGAAATGTTTTATCTCTAAGAAAGGGCACACATTTCTGTTAATAAAATAAAAATAATTGACCTTATAGTGATTTATTTGGTATTTTGGAATAGAAGCACAGTGAGTAACAAAAATGTTTTGGTATCTATATATCTATGACACTAGTGAACTTGCCAGTGGGTTGTTTGGTATTGGGGTGGGGGGGTGACAGCCTCAGTGCTCCAGGTACTCTGTGGCACGTACAAGTTGTGGACAAAGTTTACAAATACATATACAGGATGGCTTAAGCATAAAAATAACATGTTTGAGAGACAGAGAAGAAGCTGTTTCCAGACAACTGCTGTTCTCTAAGCTTTAAAAATTGAATCTGCTATGTTGCTTGTAGTCTTTCAGAAAACAATCATAGAATCATAGAATCATAGAATGGTTTGGGTTGGAAGGGACCTTAGAGATCATCTAGTTCCAACCCCCCTGC
>JAOXNO010000006.1:3449508-3463703 GCA_028565335.1 Limnodromus scolopaceus
GTAGAGAGCAATAAGGTCTCCCCTCAGCCTCCTCTTCTCCAGGCTGAACAACCCCAGTTCCCTCAGCCTCTCCTCATGTGGCTTGTTACCGCTTAACATCCTGTAGCAGCTTTAGTTTAGAAGAAAAGAGAAGTACAAGAATATACAGAATATAACACTCCTACAGAAGCCATAGAAGAAAGGAAGGTAGTCACAAGGGCTCATGAATAGACCCAAAGGTCAGAGAGAAAATTTAGGGGCTTCCTCTGAGTGGTGGAGGCTTCAGTGGAGACATCTAAATCTGATCTGAAAAAACACGTCCGTGTAGCTTGGGAACCAGCCACTTCATCCCAATGTCAGCACCTGTAAGACTCGATGAGTTGTTCCATATAGGTACTCATCCCTCTCTGTGCGCTTTAAAGGGAGTCCAAGGTGAGCTGTTCATAGTCATCCTCACTGAAATCATCATCACTTGGTTAGCTTCACGATGCTGGGAGTCCTACAACAATGTTATTGTTGTACATATTGATGTACATGTATTGATGATTGTATTGATGTATTGATGTACAATGTCATGGTGACTCTCGTGTGCTTCTGTCTTAGGACCTAGGACACAAATATTTCTTAGGAGAGCTCAGAGATAAGAATAGTGTAACCAGTGTCCTTTAGATTCTTCTAGTAGGAAAGAATATATTTTTTTTATTTCTCAAAAACTCTATTACAAAATATCTCAGCTGCTTACTATGGGGTTTGCCAAAGTAACTACTAATAACCAGGGCCAGATGCTTTGTCTTGCACCAAAGGGCCTGGGAGCCAGATCCCCAGATGATCTGATCCCCAGGTGATCTGAGCTGAAGAAATGCTTCCTTCTCCTCTAGTCTTTTTCCTCCCTGGAGTCTTTGCTGGATGGGACCAGGCCTCTCACATGGTCCACATGGCACCCACACTGGTTTGGTGAATGCTTTTTTCCCCTTTTCATGTTGAAAACACCTTCTCTGGGGTTGCTGAAGGGGAAAGTCATTTGTTTTAAGAGGCTGTGAGCCAAAAATGGGAATAAAATTATTTTTCTCTAGGATGTTTTGAAGATCGCAAGACAGGGAAAGGAGCTGGCCTCCTGCTGCTGCCTCTTGAAATCACTCAGCTGTGTTACTGGTGAGAAAAGGCTGGAGTCTCTGCTCCACTTTCTTCTTTGTGATCAGAGTATCTTTTAAGACTTACAACAAATGATGCTGCCAGGAAATATTCTTCTGTTCAGCATCAGGACACTGCTGTTCCGTACAGGAGAACAGAGCTCCCTGTTATTGGTCTGGGGGAATAGCTGATTTTTCAGTTTGACAGCAAAATTGAAAAATCAAGTGGAAAAAAGGCTTTGCTTGGATCATACTGGAATATTATTTTTCTTGCTAAATCAAAAAACGTTCCATTCAGCTTGAAATATTTCATACAATCCCAAATGAAATGTTTTATTTTGTGCACTTGTCAGAAGAACAAAGAAAGTAAAAGGAGAGATTCACAAACATTGTATCAAGCCCAAGGACTGCAGCCCTTACTGCTGGGAGATCCTCTTTTAGCTTTGAAATGTCTTACCTTCCAGGACAAAGCTATCACCCACAATTGCACCTGAAACCTGGTAATGTTCGTTAGCCTGATCTGCAGTACTGAGTGTAAATGAGGAACATCTGTGTATTAAGAAAATGGCCCCATTCTTCATTGTTCACCATTGTAAAATCCCCTCAGGACATCATTCCAGCTATTGGGATAAGCTGGCACGTTAGCAAAGAGCTTACAATTAAAATGTATATGTATTTTAGAATTTTAATTTAAGCACATGATCATTAAAGAATTGATAAGGGAGGAGGGCATCTATAATACTTTCCTTTTTTTTCCTAATTTCTTTATTTAAGCAGAGGCTTCCGTAATAAGCAGAGAGGTGTCGTCTTGTTTAGTGAACTTCTGAACCTCTGTAAATGCAAAGTGACTTAAAGTATTAGGAAAGAAGATAATATCATGTCTTCCAGTATGAGCTTTACTCCTAGATGGGAATTCCAAGGGCAAGAAAAAGGTGAGGGAAGTGTCTCTTCTTAATCGTAACTAGCAAAGCAATAAATTCTTATTCAAGCCAGTTGAACAAACCCGAGGGCAAAGTTTTTTAAAGATAGATAGTTAAAGTATGCTAATATTGCTCCAATTGACCAAAAATAAATAATCAATAAGGGACAGTAACAGCTAGGAATATGAGGGGAAAGATACTGGAATACAGACAAAAGAGAACTGAAAATCTGAGGTGTCTTTAGAGGTACCCCAACAAATATCAGCATATATTGCTGTGCTTCCTAGAGGGAAAAGCCTGAACTGTTTCTCTGTGCCAGAAGGTGGAATATGTTATTCCCTGTACCATAAGAAGTAAGTTATTATGGCTGTAAGTACTATCTTCTGTTCCTAATTCACAATTTGAGAGTAATAGAGGTGTCCTTAAAAAAAAAAGAACAAAAATACCACAAAATAGTAGCCACACACTCTCAGTGGGGCGAGGCAGACCAGTGTAGAGGAGTCCTGGAATGTTAAGCACGAAAAACTTGTCTTCCGCAGGTAGATGGATAGCTCACTTGTGACCACTGGTATGCTGCCTGCATCAGGAAACAGCAGAGCATCCCTCAGACATCATCCTTGAGGATTTTGTGTGTTTGCCTGAGCCAACATCACAAACAGCAGCTGCAAACCCTCCTCTGATTTGATGGCCTTGCACACCGTCAGCCAGCAGTGCCAGGAATACAGCTCCAAGGCAGGAAGGGACAAGGTGGCCTCTACAAGTCTTGGTCATGGATTTAGAGACTGATACAAGCTGCAATGGTTCTCTGGAGATCTCTGGTCCAACCTCCACTGAAGACAGAACGGATTTGATAAAGGTTCTTGTGGACTCTTGATTAGGAGAAGATCTCCTGTAGGAAATCCTTCATGGCTTCTGTCAGCTCCTGGTCTCTCTAGCAAGTTGGAGGAGCTGCTGTGAATAGTAATCCAGCTTAAAATCTCTAACAGAGTGTGCAAAAGTGGACAGCAGGGCATGGCTTTTAGCAGAGAACAGGACTGCCTTGGAAGAAGCTTGCAGGACTCTGCTTTTCCCACCTCAACCCAGAGAAGCAGTTATTCAATAAGAGGTTGCTGCTGAAGCCCAGGAGTGATGTCGCCCGTGTAAGCACCGCATAAACACAGTTTAGGGTGGGCAGGGAGCTCATTTGCAAAGTGTTTTTTTGACGGAGTCTGCCCTGTGCAGGAACAACAAGGCAGTGCAAATAGCACACTGAAAAAAGGAAATTGTTATTGAACAGCTCACGGAACTGAATTTCCCACGGGCCTGGATGGAGACGTAAATACAAGCCAGTTTGGTAATTCAGTAGGGACCCATCGCAGACGTGGGCTGTTATATCAGCCATATTCCCTGTCTGCTGGCACATCAGTCCTTTGCACTAAGCCCAGGTCAGAGGACAGATATAAATAGGTCTGTGATACTGTGTAATGAGGGTATCAAGGGCCTTCTCCACCCGCTGGTGAAAATAATTCCCTGTACTTAGCTGCTCTTTAGGGACGGTTTTGGGCCCAGAAGCAGAGAGAGAAAGCTTTTGCTTCACTGGGCTTCACAGTAAAAAAAAAAAAAAAAGAGTTGGTCACAGTATCAATGGAAGATGCTTCTCTTGGAAAACTGCCCTGTGAGAGAGAATACGCTGCAAAGGGAAGGAAAAACCCCTCAAGAGTAAGGCAAAGAGCTTTTTCTCTATCAGCCGTGATGAAGCCTCGGAATCCAGTGAACAGCACAGGCTGCCTCGCAATTTCAGACTAATACACAAACCATAAGGATAAGCCAACATACGGACCTTACATTCTGCCATGGTTTAGCAGAGCTTAATTGGATCATCCATTTTTGCAATATTAACATATCAGGGCTGCTGCTAATCCCTCGGGAAGTCCTGTATGTTGCAGATTAAAGCACTTTTCACAATCTGCATGATATGGTTGGCTAAACAATATTAAGAAACTAAGTCTCCAAACACTTAACTGCTAATTTAATGCAATTTCACAAACTCTGATGCTTTCTGTGGGTGCTGTTGAGATGCAAGAACCCACAAGTAAATTCATCAAGATAATCTGCCCAAAAGAATCTAAATGTTCCAGGGGATGCCTTACTTTAGTCTAAAATACTGCTTCTTTACTGCAGCTGGAAGTGCATTATTGAGATTTATTCTAACAGAAATAAAAAAAATCTTTGAAGTATTGGTCCCTTACTCGAAGAGCACATACGCTGTTCACAAAAGGCTGCATTTCCAGGCTGCTGCTGGATTCTAACCAATGACTACATTATTCAGTTTCTTGGATCTACATGCTCAGCACAAGCAATCCTTTATTTAAAACCTGATGTCTGGATCCAGAATCTCCCAAATTCAGATGTGTGGATCTGAATCATGTGGATATTCTCTGTTCGTTGTCGTCAGACAACAGGAAAAGGTCAGAAGAGACACCAGTGTATGACAGACTGGACAAGTCATCAGACACTGTTGATAGGTCAGGCTTGATGAAAGTGTAGGGGGGAAAGGGGATTAAATGTTCCATGTGAAATTTAAAACAAAACAAAAACAAAAACAAAAACAGAAAACAACTTATAAAAGAAAGTTAACAATAAAAAGGGTTTAAAATTATACGGGAAGGAAGGAGATCAATGAGCTGGCCACTGAGGGGAATTCAATACTCTCAGAATTCAATTCTAATTACTATAGATTTGTGGCACTAACTAGTCATCTCTCCTCCATCTCAAAATGTATCTTTGCTACAGATAATTACACTATGATAATTGCAAAGATTCCTCATATTATTAACTCATGTGGGTCTCTGCAGGGAGAACAGGAGTATAGTAAGCTAATATCATGGGCATACTGCATTAAATATGTGGAGAAATAAGACAGAAGATAATGCAGTTTAGTATCACAGATATCCAACAGCCTTGTGTTTGATTGCCCTTAGTATTTGAGACATGTATCTTATAAATCACCATATGAATCTTTCTCAAGTCAAAGTGGATACAATACGCTTGGCTAATCACTGCATTGCCCAGAGCAGAGGAGAAGAGCAAGATTCCCACGGTAGGGTTTTTTACGGTGACAGTCATTGAAGAATGCTTCAGGAGAGGAATCCAGTGAGAGATGGATTAAAGGCAGGGATTTTCCCCTATTGATAACCAAAAAAAGGAAATCCTGCTAAGAAATAGTCAGAAATGAATGGAGAACCGTACAGAAAACGACCTCCTGCTACTTTGTAAATCCATGGTGTATTCACTTCTTGAATATTGTCTGCAATCCTGATTTCCCCATCTCAGAAAGACACTTGTAAAACTGGCAAGAAAACACAGAAGAGGGCAACAGAGATGATGAAAGGTACCAAATGACATCTGTGTAAGAAAGAGGTAAATAGACCACGAATCTCCAGCTTGGAAGACAGGTGACAGTTGTTTGTCATTTCTTCCAAGAAACATCCTGGAACATCCTGTATCAGATGGCAGGCTCAAAACAAGCAGAAAGAAAGAATATCTCCATACAGTGTGTAAATTGAGGAATTCGCCAAAGGTTGTTTTCAGTGTTGGAAAATAACATGTTCAAAAGGGTTTGGACAGTTTAATGGAAGAAAAAGGAAGAACACCTGGTCCATCCATGCAAAAGGAGTCCTGAGAACAGGCAGCAGGCACACAGCCTTGGGTGTGGTGGATTTCCTGGGACCAGACAATACTACATGGAGTTTGTTTGCAATCCAGGCAGTTTAAAGGGTTTCTGGAGAGAGAGCAAGCTTGAAAGAAAGAAAACAGAAGGAAGGAAGATTTGTTAAAAATGCTTTCACTTCTGTTCTGTCTGTCTCTGGAGTTCTCAGGTTTAAAAATGCTCATTGTTTCACTATGAGGGGTTTTTTATTTGCTCTCAAATTTACAAGCCTTTTTGAGTTTTTGGGGCATGCTTGCTTGAAGGAGAAGGTTCAGACAGATCTGCTTGAAAGCTCTGGTTCACCTGGGTTCCTATAACACACACCCACTACATTTTTCAGTATTTTACTTCTTACCTCTCTTCCACTGAACATCCCCAAGGGATGACCCAACCAATTGATCAATCACATTTTAGAATGGTATCTTTGGAGCTTTTAAAATTACCTTCAGGAGAATCTGGCAGGCCTTCCACTATTCATGGAAGGGTACTGTATAACACTTCCAAAGTCTCCCGAACAAAGTAACTGTTTTTACTCAACATACAGATTGCACCTGAACCTTCCCTCCTTCTTTTCATCCTTCCAGACCCCAACAGTGACTGAATTAACCGACACCCACAGTGGATCCAAAAGAATCACAGGAGCAGCTTAGTGGGGCTGGGGAGACCTACCAAGAGATGAATGTTGAGAGCACCATGAACCACTGGGGTTTTTTTCCATAAGCATTGAAATTTGGTTAGCAGATCCCAATCTGACCCCCACCCTCAGCCAATGCTGCACTGCAGCCCTTTGTGTGATTATTCAAGGGCAAGAAGAATGGTTGTGCAGGCAGATACTTTCTTTTAGAAAGGGAGAGCTGCGTTGTATTATCTGCTGGAAACATTATCAGACCTGAAGAACAGCCCCAGAAGCCAGAAAATATGACTGTCTTTAATTTGGAAAGAGGTTCTGCTGCAGCCCCACCAGAAAGTGCCTCAAAAATAGAGGACGTTCCCATTCTGTCTGAGAGTTGACAGCATCTGTCCCCTTGGACACCTCATTCCTCCCAGCCTGGTTCAGTGTAGGAGCGTTCCTCGCAGCTCTCCTTCCCTACACTGGCTCCTGCCACCCCAGCCTGGACCTTCTTACTGGCCGCTTTGCCTGGACTCACTGCAGCACTTCCTCCACCAGACCTTGCTAGTACAAGGAAACCCCCCAAGGTGATGGATTCTGCTCCCACAGAAGTGGAGGATCTGAGGATGAAGCCTTTGGACAAGTTGCTCATGTGCTTAGAGGGAAGACTTGGCTGCAGCAAACCCAGGGCAGGGCAGAGGGTCCCAGAACACAGCCTCAAACCCGATGTGGTTGCCACCACTCAGCTGTGTGAGCCCCACTTCCTCATTTTTCATCCTCTCCTGATACGAATGGCCTGTTGCAGCCAGGGGGATGTGCCACGTTGAAAAAAGCAAGGCTGGCCCTAATGACAAAGGCCCTTCTCCGGCCGTAAGGAAGCACTGGGGAAAGAACCCCGGGGGAATTAGGTGTGTCAGGAGGGGCAGAGTCGGGCCTTTAGCTGCCATTCACCCTGGCTTCTCTGGGCTGTACGTGCAGATCTTGCTGCCCCGGGCTGGGCTGGATCCTTGTAGCACAGAGCTCTGTGTCCGTGCAGGAGGACAGACAGCTCCCGTGGCACCTCCGGGGTCCCTTCCCCGCAGCAGTGATGGATCGTGTTCAGAACAAGCGCCACTTCTCCTGAAAGGCCTTCATCTGTCAGGGGCATTGATCTCCTGCAGCCTTTTGATTTACTTGTTTAATCTAATTGAGCTGTTGGAGACAGGACCTCGGCGAGGCTGGCTGTGTCCACTCCAGCATTTCCCCTCCAGGCATGTGACTTCCCAGCACCTGGTGGGCTGTGCACTGCTGAGGCAGCATCACTGACATTAAGTAATAAGAAGCTGCATTATTAATCTGACCTGCCAGGCAGGGAGACAAAGAGGTTTCCAATGCAGCGAGTTGGAACCTCCTTGAAAATTCACTGTAACTTGTGGAGTTCAAGAAGCCTGCTTTTCATTTTTACAAAATAACCTCAACCAAGCCCTCGTTCACCAGGTCCCTGGGAAACACTGCTAACAGGAGACAGCAGAACTGGAAACCAGTGAAAGAGGCAATTTATTCACGTATCACTACTGGGCCACGGTTTAAGTTATTTCAGAAACCGTAGCAAGTGAGTGCAGTTAGTACTAGCAAATGAGAGTAGAAGTATTCACAGTCCTTGTAGGAGGTTCCTGGTGTAGTATTCTGTGATTCTGCATAATGTCAGGTAAGATAAGGACATGTCTGTCTCTGTAAAAAGAGACTGACTGGGCTTATACATTGACTGGAAATTGCAGCTTCCTCACTGAGCAGGATGCATTTCAAATGGTATCCCAGGAAGATAATCTTCTTTTGTCTTCTAAGCCTTCCTGGATGGATCTTGGGTGGTGCATGTGATTTTATAGCATTTAAATGAAATTCTCATAAAAAAGAGAAGCTGGAGAATGTCAGGATCTTCAGGATCTTCTGACCTTTTTTCTATCCTGCATTCAGAAAACCCCAGGCATGCTGCAAAATGCTCTGCTCATCCCGACCTTAACATACGGTCCCCGGCACTGTGTCCCACTCCCTGTTCTGAGGATGATGCCTCCTGTTCTTCCTCAGCTCTTCCAGGCCTCATACACTTTTATACCCATGTCTGCTTTATTGTCCTCCCATCCAAGGGACAGTGTCTCCCTGGAATGAATTGATCATTCACATACCCTGGATAAATCTTTTCTGTTCTTCTGCTTCCTGAGAGGACTCAGCTACTGAGCAAACAGAGGAGAGTGAAGTCCCCTGTTTATCAGCCGGTGGGAAATTCCAACTGCACCTTGTAAACAGGCAAAGAAGACCAGGTAGCCTGGCACTTATAAAAACAGAAGGGAGCATTATAACCTTTCAGTTGAATTCCCTACATAGCACAAGCCAGAAACAGGCTCCCCCTATCCAAGGAAAGTACAATTTAAAATATTTTGCAAAACCAGATTCTCCACTGAAACCTGTGGTGCTGCCATGTTGAAGGAAGCTGTGTCCCGTGCCTGAGGATGAAAGCCTCTAACCAGCATATTCCAAGATGCAGAGCTCTGGATCTGCAGTATTACATATTCCTTTAGGATGGATGCTGACTCTATAATGCCCATAATTCTTCAAGCCCCAAATCATAGGCTCTTTTTGAGCATGTTACGGCTTGGGAAATCTGAATCTGGGCCATGTTGCCCTGGTGAGCTGAAGCCCAGGGTGACATCTTATATGTTTGGACCTCATTATGCCCATCCTGGGCTCCACAGGCAGTGGTAACCCGACGTGTTCCACTGTTTATTATTCAGCACAGCTGCCTCTTTGCATTCTTCAAGTAGCCGGTGGGCTGCTCTGGTCTGCAGAGCTCAGCAGGGCAGCGCTACACACCAGGCGCTTTCCTTCCCCAGGGAACTTGTGCTCCAGTGTCCTGGGCAGTGACAGTGGACAGGACAGTCCCCCAGCTCTCCTCTGTCAGCCAGCTCCAAATCCTGCCTTCGCAGCAGCATCGGGCATTAAATCAGCCTTCCATGCTGGGGAAGGAGCAAAGCATCACACAAGGGAGCTGGAACAGTTTGGGGTGATTAAAGTTATTACTGGGCTGCTCAAAAGAGCATAGGGACTTATCCGCTGGCAAATGTTGGATTAGGAGGTCTCGGAGTTACCCACTCTATGCCAAGAACCTCTCAGGCCATATGCCGAAAGGACTTCGGAAGAGAAGGATTAATTGAAAGCAGGCTTGTGCAGTAAGTTAAAGTGAAAAATCACTCTCTAAATGAGGGAAGATCCCAGGGACTATACAGAGTGATTATAGAAGCTGGTGCTTAGCCTTTAATTCAACAGACTCTGGATTTTCTCTTTATTTATAAGGCTAAAGCTAGCCCCCCCCTCACCCCGAACACAGAGAGTAAATTAAAGCTTCCACAACCCCTCAAAGCTGGGAGCAGCCCAGCTAACCCTTCGGTGTGCGAGCCAGAGGTTAGCTCGTGGGGACATCACAGCTGTTTGCAGAATGATGGAAGCAGGAAAACACAGTTATTTCTGTCATCAGGTTTGAAGGTGTCTGAGAATTTACTGGGGGTAGGGAACTGGGCCAGAAATGGCACAACCACTGTCATTGGCAGGGGTTGAATTTGAGACAGAAATTGAGATAGAAATGTTAAAGAAAGTGGTAGAGCTGGGAAGTAGGAAGACCCCCAGGAGGGATTTCTGTGTCCCTGTGGTCTCACTTCCAATCTGTGTGCTGTTCTGTACTCTAGGAATTACTTGTTTTGCTTCAAATTGCTAAATAGGGTATAATTGTCCAGTCTGTACTTTTCCTGGAGACTTACATGCTTTTGGGGTGTTTTGGGGGGATAGGGAGACAATTCATGGCAGAATCCAGTGCCGTTATGGCACTGCATTTCCATGGCTCAAGTTCAGTGTGCTGCAGTGTGTAACGTTGCCATAAATGCATTAAATAGCACATGGCTGGCTGGAATTAGACGCTGTCTTTAAATTGGCATCCACAGGCTCCTCACTGCTGGCAATGCAGGTGCCGTCTTGATATTCAGAGCGCTCAAGAAAGACGGGAAAGGAAGCCTGGGTCCCTCTGAAATCACTGCAGTCTGTTTCAGTGAAGCAGGACTCGGGAGTTGAGTGGTGGGAAAGGAAGATGAATACTCTGATGGATAAACCCAGCCCTGCAGTCAGAGAGCTTCAGCAGGGCGCTGGAGGAGGAGCACGCCCAAGCTTTCTCAAGCAGCGTGCATCTTTTATCACTGTCAGCCCACACCAGGGATGAACAGGGATGCAGATCCCAAAGATCCTGAAGCGTAGAAATCTTCCCTGCTGCAAGGGCCTGCCTGAGAGGATTTGGATTAGCTCAGAGCAGTGAAGAGTCTCTTTGTTTCCAGGAAAACTGGCCTGTTTTTTTCACTCAGACAAAGGGTGAGTTCACTCTCTGCCAAGGAGAGAAATGCAGCAGAGATCCCTGTTTGAAGACCTATGGTCCTAGGACGCCTAATGCCCCAAGCCTCTGGCAGAGTATCCTTCCTCTACAGCTGGTAGCATCAAATCCATGATGCCAGACATCCCCACTGGCTTTATCTCCATCTCCTTCTCGTTGTCTCAGCTGAAACTCTGGGCTTATCACAACCCTCCCTTCTCCACAGTCCTTGACTTTGGCTCCATGGAGGAGCCGGTTGTGCAGATCCTGAGCAGCCAACAGCACTGGGTGGCGGGAACCTGCAATTCTTTGCTCCTGCACAGATTCCTGTCAGGCGTGTCCACATTCAGGCAATTACACGAAGGCAATTGCCTTGCCATCATTTAGACAATTCCAGAAAAGGACTGGCTCCCCCAGAGGCAGGTGAGGTGAGCTGGAGAAGGGTGTTATGCTCAAACCTCCACCTCAATAGCCCCTTCCCTCTCGTTATGCATCCGCAATGATCCAGGAGTCCTGCCCTGCTTCACCCTCTCTGGAAAATGAATGCCTGGTCTCAGCCATGTCTCAGCTTTTGCCCATTCCCCAATGCACATGAAGGCGACAGCAACCAAATGCTCGTTATGTGGTGCTGAGCGGTGTGTTGGGGGGAAATGTGTGCAAAATAGGGTGGGCAGGATTGGGCTGTGGTTCAACCACCCTTCTTTGTGCCGGCTGCTGGACTCAGTAAGCCGTGTCCTCTGCTGAGCCTCTGCCCGGGCTGCAAAAACCTTCTGTTCAAGGACTTTAACAAGCACCATGTGGAAGGACTTTGCTTTATTAAACTAGAGATTTAGGTCAAAAAGAGTCAAATAACTTATTCTCAAAGCCCACTATCCTCTTATTGGACTCCTGCTTTTAATACCATTTGTCTCTCCCTTTCTATTTCAGCCAGCCGGTCATGACGTTTCTGATTACAGGGGGATCTCTGCTAGGAGCCGTCTTTTCAAACATCCCTGGGTAGAGTTTCTAAAATACAAAATGGAACAAAGCCAGCAGTTTTTCAGTGAATGAAAAAAACAGAGGGATTTGGAGAACAATTTGAAAGGTTCTTCGCCTTCTCTCAGACACAAAACAGAGAAACATCCTTTGGAGTAAGACAATGTTTCTGGGCTCTGACAACTTAACTGGGAGCACAGCTACACCAGCACTGGACTTTGGCCTAACTCTTGAGGGGAGCTGCTGCCATGAAGACCTGTGCCTGGCTTCTCAAAGCACTTCATTGCTCCATCATGGGCTTCTTTGGACTTTGCCCTTTAGGTACAGCAGCCTGCAATGCTGTGTCTGTCTGCAGGTCTACAGGTCTGGGTTGGTGAGCCTTTAACATATTTAACCTTCTTGTGTTACATTTAAACCATATGACAGAGGCCATAAAGTCATGTAGAGGACTGTAAGGAGAAAGCAGGGTTGAACATAGTTCTTCATCCCAGCCCAAACCCTGAAACTCTCTGCAGATGCTGAGTGGGTATAGTTTCCTCAAAAACCTTCCAGTGCCATTTCAGGTGGGAAAGAGGCAGCTCTGAGGTGTGTTTGATGAGCAAGAAAATGAAGTATCTTGGTGAATGGACAACTCATGGGAACTAAAATACACAACTGTACCACAGTGAAAGGCCAAGTCAATAAAGACAGCCCAGGCCACTACATCCAAGAAACTAGCATTAAAAACAAAAAAAACCAAACCCAAAGAAAACCCACAAACAAAAAACCAAACCGAAACAAACAAGCCAAAAAACCCAATAAATAAAGAAATCTGACTGCATAAAAGTAACCCAAAGTGTAGATTCGACTGTAGGAGAAAAGGTGTGAGACCCCCTTCAAGGATGAGACACAGAGCATTACTGAGCCAGAGGATGCAGGGGAAGAGGGGAGGTTGAGCCCAAGGCCCAACTTTGGCTCTTTCCACCCAGATATTGTTCAGCCCTGATAACTACTGCAGCCCTGAAGGGGGCTGAAACCTCCTTTGAGGATGAAACCCCTACATCCAGAGCTATCGCTTCTCAGGGATTATTCACATGCAACATCTGTGGCAGACATTTATTCCCCAAGAAGCTGGATGTTTTTCCAGCCCCAGCCTCTCTTTGTTCTCTTCATATTCACCACCACCAAATTCCAACCAAAATAACAACTCCATTAGGAAAAATAAAAAAATCCAGCAAAATGCATCTTCTAATTCTGTTTCTTTATAATGGTTTGCAATGTTGTAAGTAATATTACATTAAAATTCTTGTTCATCTGATCTTATTTTTCTCTTTATTATAACACATTGTCTGCTCATCTGGTTAATGCTGTTTGAAATAAGCCTGATCCCGGGAGCTAATTGGCATAGTGACATGAAGTTTGTGGTTCACACAGCAAAATGTATGATTTCAGTATTTGCAAGAATAATGTAAATCCCCGCACACATTTCATCCTAAAGGCTGCAAAATCTGCTTGCAATGTTCTTATCTGGGTGGATTAGTGAGTTATCGGGGAGCGTCACTATCATCTGAATGGAGATAAGGTGCAGCAAATCCTTCCCTTCTGCTCTCTGACACACAATATCGGCACCAAATAGGAAGCCTTGGAGCAGAGATAAGTCAGCAGCCCTCTGGGGACCCTAAGCTAAATATGAATGCATTAAAGCGATATTCAGCTCCCCGCACAAAGGCAGAACAGGCGTTCCTCTATTGCTCTGTAAGGCAGACATTGTACTGGGTATTAAGATATTAGTTGTCAGGAAGGTGCATGTGTAACGCAACGTATTAGCATCTTACAGGAGCTGCTGTCAAGAAAAGCTGGAGCAGAACAGACCCAGCCTAGGCACCGTAGGCATCTTCCATCCCGTGCACCAGGTTGCTTTGGAGACCGATGCTGGTCTTCAAAACAGAACATACTGGCACAGAAATGAGACAGCCCAGATGGCTGTTAACACCCAGGAGAAGCCCTACTGCTTATCAGTCCTGTGCGTAGAGGCCTTTAAAGTATGCAAATTGTATTCATAATGAATGCAGTAGCTACTGGAGAAAACTAAAAGCTGGCCTGCCCTGTGGAAAGACTTCCAAGAGTGAAGTCTCTTTCTTTTTTATAGCGTTTCACTGTCAAAGCTCAGGGCTCAGTTATTGCCACAGTCACACGTGGAAGCTGTTGACTTGCGTTCCCCAAGATGCAGCCAAGGTGAAGGGGCAGACAGCATCTCTGCCACAGGCAGATGGCTGCCTGCCAGTCCTTGGGTCTAAGAAAAACTAGCGGCAGCTGCCTATAAGGTAGAAGTTGCTGTCATAGGTTTGCTCCCTGGTTCTGGATGTGGCCAAGCCTTCATTGCTGGATGGCTGATGCACACCTATTCATCCTCCCAAATTCCTTTCCTCAGCTTCCACTCATAGAATCATAGTATCATTCAGGTTGGAAGAGACCCTTGGGATCATCGAGTCCAACCATCAACCCTACTCTACAAAGTTCTCCCCTACAC
>JAOXNO010000006.1:3463803-3475005 GCA_028565335.1 Limnodromus scolopaceus
AGAGTGATGAGGTCTCCCCTCAGCCTCCTCTTCCTCAAACTAAACAGTCCCAGCTCCTTCAACCGCTCTTCATAGGATTTGTTTTCCAGGCCCTTCACCAACTTTGCTGCCCTCCTCTGCACCCACTCCAGCACCTCCATATCTCTCTTGTATTGAGGTGCCCAGAACTGGACACAATACTCGAGGTGTGGCCTCCCCAGTGCTGAGTACAGGGGCACAATCACCTCCCTACTTCTGCTGGTCACACTATTTCTAACACAAACCAATACACTCCTTCCGCTCCACTCACTGTTATTAAATCACTTCCCCTCTAAACTTAAAAAGTGCGCAGTACTTGTAGCTTTTCCCTTAATAATATCCCAGTGTTCCCAGTGTTCCCAGTGTTTCCCTCAGCTGTAGGACCCAGGCAGACTGGCAAGCTCAGGTACACTGCATTTCTAGACATGGTCTTACAACGACTCACTGCCATAGTTTTCTACTTAAATCCAACGGTGTATTTCTTTTACTTTTAGTACTACATGATCTATCATTATCTTGATTACTGCTGCAGGATAAAGTTTTTCATAGCCAGTGAAAACACATGGCCCCTGAACTTTCTACCATACCGTATGATTTTAGACACTTCCTCGGTTAAAAATCTAGTCAGACCTTCGACTTTTGGGTTATTACTACCATCTGTATAGGATGGGATCAGGCTAAGGCTGGCTATGCATTCTTATTTTTACAAGAAGTTTATTTTTTGTAGCACTGGGATTTTCTGCAGAGCAGTGGTATGTACACCCACAAATGTCCTCACTGCGTTCTGACATGAATGGTGGAGGTTCATCCTCCAAGCCCTGTATCAAACAGCCCAAAAGCAGTGCCTGCCGCAGCTATCTTATTTATGCCTTGGGCATATGGGTCTCGAGCTGTCCTTATATCATGCTTTTCTGATTATATGTGTAATTGCTGCAGTTCAGGCACAAGATTGCATACGCCTGGTCTGTACTTTATGACTGTTATAACTCAAGCAGCCAACTCTAATTTCACTCCTAAGATTTACACTTCAGGAGTGGAGATGTACTGGTAGCAAAAGCCTGTCCGAAAGTGTCATTGAGTGCTTCTGGGCTCTTCTGTGTTCATATGGGTGCAAGATGCTTCTGGTCTCCCAGCAGTGCACAAGGAGCATTTGGACAACGGGAATTCACAGCAGTCTGCTTTTTCCATGCTCTGCGCTGCAGTGATGAGCAGCTCAGCTACTGCAGACAACCCAGCACGTTCCTGCAGACAGTCTTTGCACTTTCCTGTCTGCCTGCCTGCCGTCTGTGTCTCTGGGGCTACATTGCAAGCCAACGCTGCTGCCCTGATGGGCCACCTCGTACCTCTAGTCTCTCTCCCTTCACCTTGTTCTCCGGCCACCCATCCGCCTTGCTGAGCGATGGAGGTCTGCAACCCCTTCTCCTTGGGCTGTTGCCAGCGTCTCTGTCGCTTGTTCTCTTTATGTTCATTCCATGTACGTTTGGGAAGATAAGAATAGCTACAGTAAAACCTGTCCCCGAACACCCTCACTCGAGAATACCCACAGAATGGTTTTAAACACGGACAATTAATTCAGTCCTTCAGTAATACTGGGAGCCTATGGAGTGGTCCAAGACTGTTCCAATAGGTGATATACAAACACAGAGTAAAAAGATGGCTCCTAACCTGAAGAACAAGCAGAAAGTTTATACAGAGGAATTAGGAGGATTGGAGTAATGCTAGTAGATTTCTATAAAGCTGTTTGCATACTGCTTTGTCAGATGTAGACATTCTCAGATTAAGTTTTTCTAGGTTATACCAAAATGCACTGTCAAGTGAAGAAGGACAGAAGGTCACAGGTGAGTTGTTATAGAAGAATAAGTTTTTCACAGTAAGAACCAGCTACTGGACAAATCAATCCAACTGGTTGTGGGTAACCATAGCTTAGAGCCGCTCGCTGAAGTTCACATCTGATCTGCTCAGAGTGAGGGCAACACATTTCCTATGTGCATTTATCCCTTCCGTACCGATGCAGTTTTGAATTAGTGGTTAAGCGATACGGCTTCAGCTGTTCCTCAGCATCAGCCAGTGGCCAGAGCTTGCTGTCTTCTGTACCTCTTAGCTGACCTTTCCACTGCTCTAGCAGGCAGTAGCTCCTGGTCCACAGCCAATTTCACTGCTTCTCTCTTTTTCTTTTTTTTTTTTTTTAAACAAGTCACCACAGTTACAGCTCATAAACCCAAGCCAGTTTGTTCATGGGCTCTGAGCTTCACTGTAGCTTTCCCCAGTTCCCCTTGAATCTGCCACAGTAATGGCAGCTCCTGTCTAAATACCACTCTCTTTTCTGCGCTGCATCGTCTCTCGCCTCAAAAGCAGCAAGTCCTCAGGCTCAGAGTGATGTGCTGTGGAGTGTATTTCATGCTGACTAGTTATGCTGAGTCCATTAGGACTATTCATAAAACTGCTCACTGGCCTGCAGACAGGTTGCCCAGCCTGGCCTATAATTTGGTCCCACCATAACTCTGCCTGTTTGCTGAAAACAACTGTGAGACCAAGAGAGTGAGCAACTCACCTGCCCAAACGTTCACTGTGCCGTGCACTCAGGGCTTCTATTCAAAGCATCCTTTTTGATATACTTTTTCTTTTTTCATTACACATGTATTTGCTTTGATTTTCTAGTTCTGTTCTATCCTATTCTACTTTGTTCTGCTGTACTCATTTCTAATCTGGACTATTCTTAAACTTCTGATTTCACACTACTTATGATTCAGTACAAGCTGCTAGATTTTCAAGAAATCTTGGGAGACTGTGCAGGTAAAATACTGACAGTCTAAAGTAGATTCATAGTTCATCCAGCTTAGTAGCCTACCTCTGATCATCCAGCAGGTAGATATGAAATAAAATGCCCCATGTGAAGATCTTAATCCTAATCCTAAGAGTTTAAAATGCATTTAAGCCTCAAAGCAAGCAGTTTTATATCCTTCCAAAATGCTCTTAACACCATCTGCGATAACTCTGGCTATTCTTGTTTTTCATATTTATTCCAGTCTCGATTTTGAATGCAGTTTATCTTTTGCCTTCCATAACTTCTTGTGGAAATGAGTTCCGCAGTTTAATATTCCAAGAAAAAGCTCATCTGACTAGGCAGGTGTGTAATCTGTGCTGGCCTTCCTAGTCAGGCGTATTATCAGTGAAGATGTAGTCGATACAGCCAGCAGAGCATGAGGTGTGAGTTATCTCTTCCACAAATGGATATTTGTATTTGGTCAAACGAATTGCTCCCTGAAAGTGCCTGTTTCCCCCTGCTGACTTAAAGAGAACCTGAAATAGCCAGTTCAGGAGCAGATGTCTGTGTTTTAGATGTATCTGGCTGGTGGAGCTGAATCTCATCTCACTGTGCAAAAGAAAATGTGCTTTCATCAATTCTGGATTTGCCATCTCTCAGTTTAATTGAAAAATATGCCTCTGCCTGTGTCATGAGGCAGAGAGGACTTATCTGTGCCTGGCTGTTCTACAGACAGTTAAAACACTCTTTGTTATTCATCTCCTCACCATATGAGTACTTTCTAATCCTTTCCAGCCCCTTTCAGGGAGAGTTTCTGCAGTTCTTGATCACTCTTGGTGCCCTCTGTGGCCCCAGACCCACAGCCTTTTAAAAATCCCGTTATGCTGCTATAATGACAGCAACAAGACCAAAGCCCTTTCAAACATCTGCCCCTTATTTGGGTCTCGAGACAGGAGCTGTGCTCTTGCAATTTGACTCTGAACCTCTGTGTCTAACTCCCAGTATCCTCCTTGGCTGTTGGTGCTTGTGAATTTGATGAGCTCCTTTGGATGTTGCAGCACATCACCAGGTCCTGGATTTAATTGGAGCGCTTTGCATTCCGGGTGCTTTCTCTTCCCCCGTGGTTTTGCTGTGCGGCACTTTTCCTGCATGTAGGCTGCAGGTGGTGGATCTCCCTGGGGACGAGCTCTGGAGGTCCCCGAGGCACAAACCCAGGGGTCGATGGACGTGAAGGGCCTCGCTGGTCCTGGGTCTCCTGTCCTGCTCCCACAGGGCTCTTGCTCCCAGCTCCCAACAAAAACTGGCGCAAGTCGTGCCGGAGCAGCATGCTCCTCTCCCGGCTGCCTGCAGCCCCACGCTCTCCTGCGCCCGCAGTGAGAGTCAACAGGACTGTTTGATCAAACGGGTAGCTTATTTTGCTATTAATATGCAAAAAGCCAGCTTTAATGTACAGCAGCTGAAACAGCAACACTGTCAAGCCCTTTTTTATAGCCCTCCGCCTGTCACAGACAAGCTACTGAAGCTCGGAGAGAGCCTTTCTTTTCTTCCAGTTTCTTCTTATTCCATTTGCCAAGCATTGATTTTCTTTTCTTTACTACCAGCAGAGCTTGAAACTAATAATTTCTATTTTATTTTGTCATTTGTGTGTCATCAATACTAGCAGGGCAGGACAATGGGACACGCAGAAATGTTCAGGGAGATGGGAGTCAGTGAGGGGGCGCGAAAAGGAGCAGCCTGGGATCAGTGAGCAGATCATGGAGCAGATCGTGGAGTATTTCTAGTGAGAGTTTGGACATTCCTCACTCACTGGCTGCCGGGGGAGGTGATTTACTGTAATTCCAGCTCCCTTGCAGTGTGGCAGGTCCCAGTCCCAACATAGCAGGGTGTGACTTCCTCTGTGCTGGTGATTTTAAAAACTGGAAGTGATCCGTTCATGTCCCTAAACTGGACCTTCAGGAAAACCTGCCAAGAATTGTGAAATTTCCACCATGATCTCCCACTGCTGCCTTTTCCTGGCCTGGAATGCTGCATGAGCACCAAGGTGTGTGTCGGCGCTGTTTGCTTCTGAAATGATGCTGGAGAGAACACCAGCCTGGCTGTGGCACCAGCTCCTCACGGTTTCCACATAGAGGCCTTTTCAACCAGATCTTACAGATGCACCTTCTGTCATCTGTGAACAAAATTTAAAGTTTCGCAGCTTATTCTGTAACAAAGAGAGAAGACTGGCAAGCTGTAAGGAACAACCGAGGCTGAGCTGAACTCGAGCCTGTGAGAGATGGAGGTTGGAGGAGCATTTCTGACTCTGCCTGGCTTCTGCTCCCAGCTGGCTCCACAAACACCAGTTCTGTGTTTGCCTTTTTCTGAGGACAGAGGGAAGCCTGTGGCTAGCGGAAGAGCAGTGTAGGAGCCACTGCCACGTCTCTGGTAACAGGGACAAGAAAGAGAGAAGAGAAGATGTTCCACGAGAGGCAATTTGAACGGCACAGGTCAGGTCAGGGTGCAGGATGGCTGCCGTGCAAATTGCCATCTAATACCTGCACCATCTCAACAGAGCCACCGTCTGCAGCCCACAGATTCCCCCAGGTGCCAGTGCCTTTGCTAGACTCACTCTTCTAAAGGCATTTATGTGCATGCTTTACCTGGAGACCAGTGAGCAGTATGTCCGTATGAGCCGTGGGACACGTTAGGTCTTCTCAGTTTCCACTGGAGTCATGCACATAAGAATGGTGTTGAGAAAAAATTTGACTGCTTCCAGCTAATTTTGGCCAAGTGTGTTGGAGTTCGTAGGATCATCAAATTGCCTGGGTTGGAAGGGACCTTTCAGGTCATCGAATCCAACCATCAACCTAACACTGACAAAAAACATCACTAAACCATATCTCTGCCTGGCTTTTAAATGCTGCCAGGGATGGTGACTCCACTTCCTTGGGCAGTTCAGCTTGGTCTGGCTGCTCCTGCTGGGACCACGTGCATGAAGGACATCTGCAGGGAGTGGATGAGCATTAGAGGTCTCACATCTGCCTCCAGCAGTGGTGGGATTCTCCCTCTTATGGGGCATATTAATGCACAAGGCAAAATCAAGCCTGGAGTCCACTGTGCAGCCCCAGGCGAGGAGAAGGAAGGGTTTGGTCTGTGTACTCTGGCCTTTGTGGACAGGCTGGCTGCATCCTCGAGGGCTGAAGAAGGGCTGGAGGCAGGGAGGGGAAGGATGTGGGGCAGGCATAGCAAAGGGCAGGTCTTGGCTGCTCCCAAGCACTGTGTGCTCTCCTTACCTGTGCTTTTTTGTCTCCTACAGCTTCTCAGGGAAGAGGCGTTTTGTAGACAGTCCCCTTGGCAGACACCAGGACAAGAGCAGCCCTGCTTTGCCTGTAACTCAGATGTCTGGATGAACACACCAGGAGCAGTGATGAGCTCTGACACGCAGTGAAAGTTGAATCTCTGCTCAAGGGTGGGCATTGCCCCTACAGCCTGATGCCCAGCAGTGAGTCCAGACCACATCCTCAACACAGGGGAGGAAGCTCCAGCACAGAGGCCGGGAGGGAGCCGGGGTGCGTTTGAACAGCCCAGACAGGCTCACGGGGAGGCTGTGAGCGTGGGGTGTGCCTGAGAGGACTCTTGCCCATGGTAGAGGCTTGGTGAGGGAGAGCTTTCGTTGGGGTTTCACTTCCTGATGACAAAACAATACCTAGGTAAAAGAAAAAAACCCAGCATTTTCTGATCTGATCTTTTCAATAACATCCAAATACTGCAGTGAAGTGGCCTAAAGTTTTCTCATCTTACACTTAAGGGCAGTGTCTTGGTAATAACAACTGACGCTGGCTTTTCCCATTGACTGGTAGAGACAGACCCAGCATCTCCTTTCTTCCCAAGTATGACTTTGACAGATGGAGATGCTCTGGTGCACCTTTTCACCCACAAGTGTATGAGGTGTGGGTGAGATGGAGTCAAACATGGCCTGAGAACCAGTTCCAATGCAGAACTGGGGCCAGTGCAGGACCAGATCTTGAGGCAGCTTTCACTCAGAGAGGAGCAGAGCTTTACATCCTCCTGTGTGGAGTGACTCGTGGACTGAACCCTGCTGTTGGCCTGTTGAGTTCTGCACTCCGCAACTCTGTCATCACTGACTTATTTCTTATTGACTTTTTCATGAGCTGAGACAAGAGTGCCCTTAATTTTACTGAGGCCACGGTTTCGTGATTGTTAGTTGTGGAGCTGAGCACAGATGTTCACCTGGCAGAGCAGACTTCAGACAGCTCAGCTCAGCGACAAGATCACATTTTGAAGGGACAATGCTGAATTAGCTTGAGCAGATAGAATTGACTTGCTGCTGAACCCTGCATCCCCCAGCAGCCCTGGCAGAGAAGCTGTATTTCACTGATGCTCCTCCCCACAACTTTGGTGGCCCCAGCAGTGACGCCTACAACTTGTTCACAAGAAGAGGGCCAAGATTTAGGGAAAACAAAGTGCAAAACTCATATGCCCCCACCATGCCCCATCCAGTGCTGGGCACCCCAAAACTGGCTCCCAGAAACACTGACTGATCAGATCTCTCCCAGGCTGAGACTCAGAAGATGCAAATGATTTCTGTAATTGTCTTGAAATGATTTTCTGTCTGTGTAAGGACCAGTGTAATCACATCAGATGCATTGTGAATACAGAGCCGTTACTCCATCTGCTCTTCTCTGTGCTTACTCACAGGAGTATCAACATCTCGTAACAGCCTTCGGTGCTTCGCTCCACCCCACGCTGTCCTGGCACACCCGTGATCGGGGAGCACAGGTAGGATGAGCCAACGCTTAATTCAGGAAAAGTGTCCCTCTGGGGCCCATTCCTGTCAGATATTAAAGAGCCGCGTATGACTGGGCAGAAGAGCAGTAAAGGTGCCAGAACTCTGTGCCCTGCACACAGCGGCTTCTGTCAGAGCACCGCGGGTGGCTGTAAACAACTTAACTGGCCATTAGAGTTCAGAGGGCAGACAAAAACTGGCACTGTAGCTCCTGCCCTTTGACTTCATGCATTTATATTCAGCAGCCAGCAGTACAGGAGCAAACAGCAACGAGAAGCTGAGACTCCCCATTCAGAGGACTCCTTTCGTTGCAAACATCCCTGATCCTCTGCGCTGTCCTGCTTCAGACCCCAGGAGAGGTGCGTTTTGGCTGCATGATAGCAGGCAGCTGCATTGGTACATCTTTTTCTCTGTTGCCATGGGCATGGTAGTCATGGCTAACTGGGCTGCCCACACGCACAGCTCCGCAGCTCTCCTGGCTTAGCACCTACATCCAAGCACTACTGGGGGCTGGGGTCTGCAAGAACCTCAGCTCTATGGCATTCTGCCATGCAGACACAGTCACAAAAAAAGGGCAGGTCCTTTGGGCACAGAGAATACTGCCGCTGTTAGAAAGAAGCATCAGTTTCTGCCCTGATAAAGCAAGGAGGGTATTTGTTGTGTACTGAACGAGGGGCATGGCACGGGTGATTTCAGAAACCCTAGTGAGACAGAGGGAATATTAAGAACTACCCTAAATCCATGATTTATTGCTTTCACACCATTTCATGGGCTGTGGGTAAACAGAGGAAATCCCAGACCGTTCTGATCCTGCCTGCTAGCCAGTCTGAGGATGCTCAGATGCTGGAAGCCTGGTGGGATCCTGTGCCGGCCAGAGCTGTCTGCGCTCTGTGGGATGGGACCAGGCCAGCACACCCCATACGGCTCCCAGCACAGCTCCTGGGGGCCAGCCTGTCCGGGCTGGTCACTGGTGTGGCTCTGACAGCAGAAGGCACCCTGTGCTGTCACTGCCATAGCACCGTGCAGCTGGGAGGGGGGCAGTAAGAACGGAGTAAAGCCGCAGCCCAAACAAATATGCCAGAAGCAGAAGTGCCCTGGTCTTTTACTGCTGTGTGCTGCCACCAGCACTGGTGACAGCAGCACAAGCCTGCCACGAGCTGGCAGACACCCAAAGCACAATATGTCAGTCTCTGTGTTCCTGTCTGTGCGGGTACTGCCCCTGCTGGGAGGGACACCTTCTGTCCCCAGGCCCTGGATAGCCTTCCCCACCACCCCACTCTCTGTGGACACGGTCAGACACCTGACCAGAAGTGTTTGTCTGTCCCTACACCCTGGTCCCGTGCTGGCAGACACGGGTTTGCTGGAGAGTATCCTACTACGGTCTTCTCATGCTCAGCCTTCTCAAGGAAAGGGAGGCGAGAAGGAATGAGTGACCTCAAAGCAGTTCCATCATGACCAGAGTGGTCACTGCTAATTTGCTGTTGTCACCATGACAGCCAGTGTCACCATCACAGTTACACACCACTCCATCCATCCCTAGATTAATTCTCTTCACCCATCTGTGAAGGTAAAGCAGATACAAGATCTAAGAGCAAAGGACCCAGGTGTACGCCCCAACATATCTGGGCAGCATTGTTCAACCACCACCTGTCAGAAACGTCCCCTGCCCATCCCTGATACACCACCCTGCTACTGGTGCACGCAGATGGGTGCAGGAGAAAGGAGCGATGCAGTGACTTCCTTCCACCCATCACTTGTCTTTCTTACCCCCTTTTCCCTGGACAACAACCTTATTTTTCTCTCCAGCCAAAACAATGGGCACATTTACAAGTTACTTAAAATGAAAGGAGTGGACACAGATAATCACCTGCCTTCCCCATCATCACCCTTACCTGGTCTTGAGGAGGGTGTTTAATATATAGGACCCGTTTGTATGAAAGATTAGATAAATCTTGAAGTTTTGTTTTCCCTTTTTATGACTTTAGTTTATTTTTCAAACAGTTACAGACTTTGTTGTACAAGTCCACGTTACCTGGGAGGTGCCCCAGATGTACCTGCGCAGGAAGAGGAGGCTGGATTGAAAGGAGACCTTTGAGGACTGAATGTGTGAAAAAGCACCGTTAAAGCCTAAAATGTCCGTGTTTAGTCTCTGAGGCATTTCTTTATGTAAAAATTGCAACATCTACAAAGAAAGAGGCATATTTCTAGGAGTAAAGATACAGCAATTATTGTTAGTGCACAGGATCATTTTATCCTCCAGAGGTTTTTTTTTCACATGAAATAAAGATATCCAAGAAAAACCAGCCAGAATTCCCCATGCTGCTTCCTGCAGACAAGGGTGATGTAGTAGAAAGGGTGGGTAAAACTAGTGGAGGTGGAAGTTGAAGGCACAGATTAGAAAGGCAAACATTTAGGTCAAAGCCATGTGCGTCTCCCAAAGGTTCTGTGTCTCAACCAGGTGTGAGACAGGGCAGAAATAAAGGTCTGAACTTTTATTGCTTTGCATGAGTGAGTCCAGTTTTAAACTCCAGGCTGCTCTTCTGGCCTCTTCAGAGATGTTCATCCTCCACATCCATGAAAAATTAAACCCGCTTTCTCTTCCACAGGATCAGGTCGCTTCAGCCGGGAGTTTCTCTTACGAGCAGAGGTGCAGCCCACAGGAGGGGATTCTCTGACTGGGGTACTTGCTGGGTTTGCTGCTCCTCCTGCAAGCCCTTCTGCAGACGGGTGTCATTTCTCATAGATAGAAGCTTAAAGCAAACAGTGCCCGGTAATGGAATTAGCCTTGACAAATCTCCATCTGCAACACACTGCTACAGTATTTAGGGATTAATATAAAAGTGCAAGCTGAACATGGTGCTGTTCAACGAAAACAAACACATCTTCTAAAGAGGCAGACAAAGACCTGTGTTTCCTAATTAGCCGGCGTAATCCAAGACAAAGTGAGCAGTGTTCTCAACAAGGTCTCTGGAGCTGCTGAGCACAAATGTGTCATTAAGAAAACATGTGCTGAAACACAGGACCACATTCTCAGACCACTTGGCCCACTAAGAGGGTCTGCTCTGGTTCAAACCTCAAAATGCCCCGGCTCAGCACCTTCTCCACTGCTAATTCATCAGCCTAATTGCTGCTACTCCTAGAGCTGGCCCAGGCCATGGTGGACTGCATGACCAGACCTGCAGATGGGAAGGATGGACAAATCCCACCCTGGGGACAGGCAAGAGGGTATTACCTAAATGGGGGACCAGAGGCAGAAAAAATAAGAGTCAGATTAATTGTTGTTGGAAGGAACTTCAGAAGGTCTCTGGTCCAAACCCCTGTGAAGAGCAGGTTAATCAGACTTTGTCCAGCTGTCTTTTTCAGCTGTCTCCAGAGATGAGATTGTAAAGCCTCTTTTCACTGAATTTCACTGAATTTTTAGAGTTGGAAGGGACCATAGAGATCATCTAGTCCAACTCCCCTGCTGAAAGCAGGATTGCCTAGAGCATGGTAGAGCATGTTACTCAGGACAGCATCCAGGCAGGTCTTGAAGATCTTCAAAGAAGGGAACTCCACGCCCTCCCTGGGCAGCCTGTTCCAGGGCTCTGTCACCCTCACCGTGAAGAAGTTTTTCCTCATATTTGAGTGGAACCTC
>JAOXNO010000006.1:3507505-3561284 GCA_028565335.1 Limnodromus scolopaceus
TCCTGAGTAACATGTTCTAACATGCTCTAGGCAATCCTGCTTCGGCAGGGGAGTTGGACTAGATGTTCTCTATGGTCCCTTCCAACTCTAAAAATTCAGTGAAAATTCAGTGAAAAAACTCTGGTTTTCTTCTTAATCCTTCCCTCCCGTCCGCATCTCAGCAGACAATACCCCTTTTTCAGCTTCATCTTTTCCCAGCAGAGAAGGCAGTGAGGGAGAGGAGCTTCCCCTGGCAGAGCAGCCAGAGGCAGGCAAAGGAGAGGGATGTATTTTTGTATTGCTTGTTAGAAGGTGAAGGTCAGGAGAGCCCTTTGTAAGGGCTGAGTGAAGTTCCCACCAGTAGCAGAGGCTAAATTCTATAGAAAAGGCTTAAAGCACTTGCTAAAGAGCGTGGGAGTCTCCCACAGCAACAGTGACCACTGTCCTTGGATTTAGGTGTGCAAATGGGCATGCAAAAATATTTACTCTGTGTAAGAAATGTAGCAAATAATATCTATCTATCTCCAACGTTTTCATGGCAACCTCCTCAGCTCCCAGGACCCCTCTTGCCACAAGCCAAATGCTGAGCTCTGGCTGCACCTCCAGGCATTGGCACCCTCAGATCAACCACTCCTGCATCTCGGGACAAAAAGAGCCAAAAAAAAGTGATCCCAGCCCAGGAGTGTTGGAGGCTGCGCACACACAAAACCCCAGATTGTCAGCAGTGTTTGGAAGTCCTTTCCTTCAACACATTCTCCAATGGTCTTGGCTACATTGGGATTTTTTTTTCCAGCTTGCCAGCATTTCCAAGAAAACTTAAACCCAACATTTGCGAGAAGAAGAAGGAGGAGCGTTTGCCACTGGATCAATTTGTTTTCCAAGTTTCAAACCATTTTTGTCAAAACAGACTGCATTTTTTCACAAGAAGAGCATAAAAATGGAATTTATAAGTGATCAGCATTCATCTTAGCTTCTGACAAAGGTCAGACAAACTGCTTTCCTGGGCAGAGCTGTGACGGGAGGAGGAATTGCACCTCTCCTGCTCATTCTGCTTGTATGGTCGTCAAAATTAAAGCCCTCACTTCCACCTGACCTGACCCCACCTGGGAACATCTCCCAACACCAAGGAAAGAAGCAGGATTTGCCCTCAGCCCGTCATTCAGAACTGGTCAGGAGAGGAGAAAGTGCCAGTGTTTCACTGTATTTTTTCACAAATAAGAATGGAGGTGGAGGGGGAAACATCTACTTTTCAGTTTTTAGGGATATTTAGACAACAGCTAAGTACATTTTGATTCTTAGGTGAAGTATTTGAGTTTTCTGTCATTCACTTTTCATCAGAAAAGGCTTTTTTTTTTTTTCTGTGGAATATTATATTTTCATGAGAAATTAAATTGTGCTGAAAAGCCACCAAAGGAGAATTTTGATAAGAAAAATACAGCCTGGAACTTGTTGACATTCAGAAAATCTCCAGGTGCCAGCATCAGGACAGGGCCTGTGGGCAAATGGGAGTACAGTGGGACTGCCAAAACCTTGCCATGGGTGTTTTCTGCAAGGATGGATGGGAACCATCCTGGCCAGTGCTCCTGGGGTGAAGGGCACAAACCTGTTTGGTTTCCTCACATTTATTTCATCCACATTTGGAATCACTGGAGAAGAGAACTGTGGATTAGACAGGTTTCCCCTGATACCCATCTCCTGTATCAGGGTGTGTGTCCAACATCTTGGGGTGCCACTCTGGGCAATGCCCAACCTTCAGCTCTTTAGCACATCACAGGGAAGCATGGAAGCAGAGACCAGCTTCTGAACCCCAAGATGCAGCCACAATGAAAGGTCACACCTGTCCCAGCAAGAAGATCTATGTTGAGCTTGGAGGCAAGTGCCCCTTCATCACTCAAGTCTCCCAGTGACCTCTGTCCACAAGGATCATACTATTTGTAAAGTGAGAACATCAGAGAGATTATTCACTGTGCTTCAGCCCTGTCCAGGCTGGCTCCATTCATTCTGTCCATGAGGACCTCCATTTAACAAGACTCCTGGATCATGGAGGACCCACGGTTCCTTGTCGATTCACCTTGCAGCTAGTCCAGGGATGTTACCAAAGCAAACAAGACTGAAGCTAATGCAGTGCAGAATCACTGGGATGTCTCTGTTCTGCTCCCCTTTTCCTTTCTTCTGGAAAGGAGCTGCGGAGACACACAGTGTGGAAGTATTAGAGTCCAGATGGGCCTATTATTTGAAGCCCCATACTATGCTTCACTATTTTCTGGTTGGTGTTATTCCTACATGCAACACGGGTGCCAGTGCTTTGGGAGCAGCCAGAGGCACTGCATCCTGAGCTGGTTTGCAGCTGTGTACGATGTGAGCAGTCCAACAGGCATACTCGAGAATTGCCCTTATTTAATGACTGTCACCATACAGGTCACGGGAAGCATCCATTGAGGAACTGTGCATTTTTCCTGCTGCTGTGTATTTTCCCAAATGCTTTTTCTGTGTTTTTTACAGAATATTCTAGTATTGAATGTGAAACAAAGTGCAGCACGGGTCATTCCCACCAAGGGCTATTTTGTTTCGCAGGAGCAGTAAACTTGCATATACATGGAAGCTCTTGCTCTGTGTGAATGCTGCTGACGGTGCCAGAAGAGAGCAGAGGGGCTCTGCATGCACAGTTACGGATCTGGCAGTCAGAGGAGGAGAGTGGGGATGAGCAAAAAAAGGGAAAAAGTCTCTGTATGGTGCATGCCAACATTGTGCTCTTAATACCGAGCAGGGAAGGGAAGGGCTTTTCACAGAAAAGGAGTGTGCCTGATCTAAAGCCCAGCAAAGACATCAGGAATCCATCCCGGCAAGGTAGAAGACTGTCAACAAGAGAAGTTCATAACCCTGGAGCGGAAGAAAGAGCCCATTAGTTCTCTCTGCAACTGATGAGGCCATAGCTGACCCAGGGGGATCCTTGAGAAATCAATAGTACTTTGGTAGACTTTTCTGCAGCACTGTGCACCCGCCTGGCCCAGAAGGACTCCAGAATCTTTCATCAGTTTTTTCTCCATAGCTCATGACACATGTCTGAGTGGCAAAGGTCAGACATAAATATTACAGATGAGGAAATAAAAAGATCTATAACTGAGATTAGGAAGCAGGATCCCTGAGGGACACAGGGTTTGTAAGAGATTTCTACACCACGCCTGCAGCACGGCAGCCTCTCAGCTCCCACGCTGTGCGGAGATGTGTGGTGCTGTGTCAGCTGGGTACCGGGGAGATTCAGGGTGCTGCCCATGCTGTGGGGCTGCAGCCAGAGCTGCTGGGGTCTGGGGCAGTTCTGCTCCTCTGGGGTTCGAGAGCAGAAACTCTTACAAGTTGTGTTCATGGGAATATCCCTCTCCTCCTCCACAGCCCCTGCAAAGGGAATATGGGGCTCGGGGAGATCAGGCACACGTGTCCTACTCCACACAAACAAATTCAGGTTGATCCTGGCAACCCTCCACAATTTGGACATGTCTTGTAATGCCACAGAAAGGACTCAGGAACGCAAAGAGAGGACCAGAGTGTTCCAGAGCCCAGGATTTCACAAGGGACACCTCAGCCCAGGGTTATCAGGCGGGGATGCTGCCCAGCCCAGGCATTGAGCCCGACAGCTCTGTACGATGAGACCATGAGGACCACTGCGAGATAATGCTCCAGGACCACAAAGCAGGTGAGACTCACATAGATCTCTTCCCAGGTGCATGAACCCAATCCACACCCAGTGAACCCCTAAAAGGAGCAGCCACCAGTGTTGCTGCCTCTGGTTAATCTCACCCTGGATTAATTAGGAATCATGAAAAGCTGATGGCTCTGCAAGAGCTCTGAATCTCTCTGTTTAATGTTTTACTCTTGTAATTTATGTACAGGAGCCCTGAGTGAATAACCATCTTTAATGACCACATCATCATCATGAAGTCATTAAGAGGGGATAGAACACAGGGGAATCTCAGATATGAATAACAAAGGGATGTACAATATGTGTTCTTTCATTACCGTGATTAGCCCGTGCCAAGGCTGGCGTTTCCCACTGCCTCCTGGTTGCCCCCAGGGTGCTCAGCCTGCAAAGTGTCATTTGTCTGCATATTGACATGTCCTATCACGGCCAGGCTGCCCTAAAGGATGTGACAGAGGAGAAAGCAGAAATACAGGCTCGAATGGCAGGCCAACATATGGCCTTAAAACTGAATGATCATTTTAGAACTAATTGATGTAATGGTCCTATCAAAGTGCCATTATTTAATAGTCTGGGATTGATTGCTCCTGTTTCCTATTATTCCATCCCCTACCCTGCCAGGAACAGAAGTGGTCAATGACTTTTAAAACCACAGCAAATGCCACGTTTTGTCCTCTTTGCTGGGAGTGCTGCAGAGACGGCAAAAGCGGCTCTGGACTGCAGTGGCACTAGTGTGACAAGTGCTCTTAATCTCTGCCATCAGAGTCAGGAAGGTGGGGATGAGCTCCAAAGATAGCCACAAACATGACAGCCTGTCTGGAAGCACAAGCCGCTCCAGCCCAGCCTGTGACAGAGTACAACTTAGAGGGACCAATAAATAATTGACTAAGGTGGTGATTAATAGAAGTGGCGCAGAGCACAGAAACCTTGTGCAGAGCTGGATCCCAAGGTCTCTGCGAGGATGACAAAGCATCACATCCCCGGTAAGCTCATAAAGCCCTGGAGCCAGGGAGCAGCCAGCAGGGGCCGGGGAGACCTCACCTGCCCCACACAGTGCATAGTGCCCTGCCATCACCTGCGTGTGAAAACATTGCCTTAGTTTAACTCTGTTTTTAGAATCAAGTCAAGTCTGTGGAGGATCCTTCTGGCTTATTGTCAAATTAACTAGTGTGTCTTTAGCCCATGACTGTCACCATTTCTAGTTATGAAAATGAGGGCATTTATCTTGGGACTGGCATCGCTTTACCTGCACTGGGTTAAACTGCTGTTCATAGCAGTATAGTTTTCACATGTGGATCAGGCTTCATACAGACCAAGGTGCTGGACCCTGTTCATGTGCATTCTCTAGGTGAGCACAAAACTAGCCCCAGGTATGATGTGAATGGAACCGGCCCAAGTCAATGCTGAAGAAATGTGCTGTCTCCGCAGCAGGGGGCTCAGGACCTTAGGAGAAAGGGGTTTTGCTCAGTTTGTATCCCATGGGAGATAGAGAGCTGAGTTCTGGGTACAGTCACATTCCCAGTTTGGAGTTGAGAGTCAGATAGAGCAATGAGATGAGACACCCAGGAAGAATAAAGTATTGATGGGGTCACAGCTTCCACTTGGACTTTGTCTCCTTTTCCTTGAGTCCATTGCACTTGTGCGTTTACAAGGCAGAGGGAGTCAAGGGTGAGGCTGCTCTGATGTCCTCAGGCTGTGACCTTCGGTCAGATTGCTAAGAGCAGATACAAAGGAGAAATAGGAGAGGAATCAAAGTAGGGAGGGGAGGAATCAAAATAACAAGGGCACAAAAGGAAATACAACTAGTGAGGGACATAAAGACTAATGAGGAAAACTTTCTATAATGAAATAAGTAATGGGAAAAACACAAAAGAGACTCTCCTGGCCCACTGCTACTCCAAGGGGATGAAGAAGTCTTGACTGATAGTGCCCCAGGCAAAAGAATTTGTCCTGCTGTTGTTTCAGCCTTCACTAAAAGAATTGATGACAATGATACAGTTAACACAAACTCTCCGGTGACAAAGGGGCCAAGAATTTACTCTGCAACAGAGGAAGAAGGGGTGTGCATTAGAAGGATCTCAAACTGCCTGGGCCTGCCCCCATTCACGGTATGGTGCTTAAAGGAGGCTTTTATCTTTGAAAGTGTGTGGAGAATGGATAAAATTTTGAGATCTGGGAAAAATAAATGCAAAAGCCCATCTTTTAAAAAGGAAGGATGAAATGGGGATCTATCGACCAGCCAGCTGCCTGAAATACTGGGAAAAGAATGGGAACATATTATCAGGCAAACCACTTGTGAGCACCTGGGAGATAACGAGCCAGGGAATTGCAGCCAAGTTTGATTTGTCAAGAACAAATCACATAAAATCAATTTAATATCCTTTCATGGCAGCAAAACAGGCCTTATGCTCAGGTGAGCAGTGATGGATGTCATGTACCATGGTTTCAACGAAGAGGAAAAATCAGCTGCCTGGAGACAGGGACATTGCAGGAAACCATGCGAGGGTCGCAGGTCATCGGGAGCTCAGCAAAGAGGAGTCCACAATGTCATGGGGAAAGACAGACACTGTTTTGGATGCGGGACAGGAGCGTGGTCCCCAGCACTGGCGACTGCTCCGCTCAGCACGTGTGAAAGATGTGGCTGTTTCAGCTCAAGAGGGAGGTGGAAGAGTCTGGAGGTGCAGACGTGGGAGTGATAATCCGTCTAGAAAACAAGATCTTTGAAGAAAATAAGAAGTGTCTGAAGTAAAGAGGTGACTGAAGGGAGACATGATGCCAGTTGTACTAAAGGTAGTTGCAGAGGTGAAAAAGTATCTTGCCATTTATGTTTAGAATAAAGAATGCTGTGGCAATTGATGTATTTAGGGTAGATACAAGGGAAAATTTCCAGTGATGAAAGAGAGTGGAGCATTTTGCTTTGGGAAGTGATGAGATCTCTTTCACGGAGCTTTCTGATGCAAAGGTTTGAGCTGAACATGATGGGATTATCTTGGCTTGTGACAGGGGATGAGCTAAATGCCACCAGGCAGTTCCCTCCAGCCCTATTTACTGTGATTCTGTGACTCCCGTTGCACCACTGTGGCAGGACAGGAGGGTCCACCTCTTCCACACATTACAATTGAGCACAGTAAAGCCTGGCAGGCTTGTGCTTCTGACACCACAGGCTTCTCGTAACGATCTGTGAATCATTCAGAAGTCTGGGAATGGTATTTTCTCCTGCACCACTCTGCTGGGTGCTTCACTTGTAGATTTTTTTCTCTTTCCATTTCTTGCTCAGAAATGTCCCTGTTTGGCACGGTACATGCTGGCAGGTCTGGGGCTCTGCCTACAGCCAATTCCTTGGGTCTGTGCCCCAAAAATCGGTGTTTCAGCTAACGTGTCCTTGATTTTTCATAAATTGTTCAAAGGATAAAAGATAAAAAAGAAATTTCTATTTGAAAACTCCCAAAGTTGCAAATTTGTGTAAAGAAATAAGTCAAAATTTCACTGGAGTATGAAGGTGATCACTTGGTCTGAACAAACAGCTCCGCACACGGGGTTCGTAGCATCGGGCATGGCCATGGATGTGTCTGTGGATGCCGCAGGCGTATGCTGCACCTGTCCCCTCTCTGTCCAGTACCTCTCCTACTGCCCATCCTTGCCTCTGCATAATTGTCGATACTTGGATCGTGGACCAGAGTCCATGGGAACAGCCAAATTATTTTTAGTCATTTTTTTAACTTATAATTTTTATTTATAATGTTATTAATGGAGTTGTTTTTACAGCATGGCTATGAAAGAAGGCGTTCCCTCTTAAAGCACCAGAACAGAAAGTAAGGTTAACAAGGAGATCAGTGGCAGAGGAGTGGGCTGTGAGCGCATGGAGATGGATGAGTCACTAGGTGTGACTTGCTGCTGTGTGACACCATGGTGATGCTGTTTGAACTCCAAAGATGTCAGCAGTGTGAAGTCAGAATAACATAGCGCTGAACTCAGATGTCCTCTACCACGGGACAGAAAAGGGAGAGGGAAGGAGGGGGATGAATGTGCGACAAACACAGCTCATGGTCCAGTGCCGTCTCATACGATGGTAAATAACAAAGTGATTATGAAGCACACAAAGCAAATAGTGCAAACCTGGTGTCACTGGAGACAATTCCTGTGAATTAAATTGGTGTCGAATTGGCTTTGTCTTTCCGTGAGTTAGAGAAGTGATGCAGGGCTGTGTGAGGCCATAGCGTGTGTCCCCGGGCCCGCAGATGCTGGGATCGGAGGCTCTCATTGCTCTGGGGTTTGGTAAAACAAATCCAGAGTGGGCAGGTGGGGGTGACAATGAAATTATAATTTTGCTGTGTGTGTCCATCAGACTATGAGTACCCTCCCCAAAAATACTGCAGTATCTTCAGTTTAAAAGACCTGTCACGTCGTGGACCCAAACATGGTCCCAACTCACTTTCTGAAAGTGTCCAGAAATGAAAGAGGAGGGTGATGCCTCTGCCTACCCTGAGAGAGGAAGGCAGTGGTGTGCCCAAGGCAGTCCCCAAGGCTCATTCCCTCCCTAATGCCCTGAGCATTGGGCTGCACAACTCTGCCTTCTGTTCTTGCCCTTCTTTATGCTGCTATCATTTCCTATTTATGTTCCAATGAAATCATCGTGGGTAGTCAGGCTGAGCATCAGCAAGAGGGTACAATCCAGACCTCGTTTTTTGAAGCAAGGCTCTAATTTGTTCTTCATCCTGTGTTGTAATTTACTTTAGTAGCTAGAAGGTTAATTGCGTGCTACATAGAGCTTTGAGCTCTCTGATTGAAGGCGCTGTTGAGAACTAAGTGTTGCTGTAGCTCTGATTTAGCCCAGCATACCAGGGTGATAAATTATGGGGAGATATGAGAGAAGACTGTTGAAGTTTGCGGGCTGGTGAACTTGTGCTCGCTCTGCAGCAGGGAAGGGTCGGTGCTTCCCTGGTGCTGCACCTCCCACGTTGTGTCAGTGTTTCTCTGGGACTCTGCTTGTCATCCTCTGGTTTTTTTTGCGCTATCCCTGAACATCGCATTCCTTTAGATCCGATCCCCAGATTTTACCAGTGTCAGTGATAATAGCTTTGTCATGGGCAGGCTACTTCAGAAATAAATAGACAATAAAATACCTCCACCTCAGAGTTGTCTGCCTAGGAGACAGGCTCACGTGGCTGAGGTTGGCAGGCACCTGTGGAGGTCATCTTGTCCAACCCCCCTGCTCAGGCAGGGCCACCTACAACCAGTTGCCTGGGACTGTGATAGAGGGGAGAGAGATCCTTGATGGACATGACCACCATTGGCTCAGGGTCTCCAGTCCACTAGACCAAATCCAAGGACACGACCGGCAGAAGCGATTCAGACACCAAGGCTCCCTCTCCTGGTTGTTGGTTCATCCTGGGCAGAAGAGTCTCAAGACAGAAGGACCACCTGAGCTGAAAAGTTGGGATCCTGCCCAAGTAATCAAATCAAAGAGCAGCAGGTTCCTTGTATCCGTTCTCTCCTGACACTGGAACATGTCCAGAAGATGGACTGCAGCCTAATGGTTCCCTACAGATTCATTTCTTACCATGCCAAAGGAAGGGTGGGAGAGCATTATCTCACTGCTACCCAGGGTTTTTTTAATGACCATGCAGGAGGCAAATGTCAGACTGCTGTGAATCACCATGGGGACACTCTGGCACTGTGAACTTACCTCAAACCAAGAGTCTTCCACAGCTGGAGTCTTCAGTTTACAGATGGCTTCTCTCCTCGTCCTTCTCATTCAGCCCTTATGCTTGTCCTATAGATATTCATGGCTGTTGTGCGGTGGATGGTGTCCGGGACTGTCTGAGAGTGTAAGACTCTGGGTCGAGTTTGTGACATGAGAGGAAAACGAGCTTCATACCATCCGCACTGAGGGCTACAGACGAATCCAACCACTCCCTCCTCAGGGATACAGCTCCAGGGCATGGGAAGGACTCCTGTGGATGACCTGCCTGAGCAACACAGGGTCAGGAGGAAGGGTCAGGAGGAAGGGCCAGGATGGCTCAGCATGATTGAGAGGGACAGAATAAGGCAGCAGTCAGTGTGAGGAGATATTAAAAATCAGCATACAGTGGAAGTAGCCCTGGGGAGCTCCCATGCAAGGTTCCACTGCCCTGGACCTTCACTGCCTACCTACCTGTAGCCACGATGAGGGTGGACAGGGGTGTCTCAGTGGGGCAAGGAAGGTGGTGGGGTCTTGTGGATGGCACGGTGTCTCCTGGGCAGTGGGATGGGTTTTTTGCTGGTGCCTGGGTCATTGCTCCGGGGGATGCGCTGGAAGGAGGGAGCTGGGCTGGGATGAGACATTGCCATAGTTACGGCAGGCTCCGATGGTCCCTCTCACTGTGACAAATGTGAATATCGAGGGCAGCAGCTTGATCAAAAGGATGGCTTTGTGTTATTGTGCTGTCGATGTTCCACATCACGTGTGCTGGAAACAAGGTTGTGGTGCCGTGATTGCAGCCAGAGGCTCTGGGTGCAGTCTGGGCGATCCAATATTGGTTTTCCGTCTTCATTTTGTGCTGGTCCTGTACGTCTCAGTGCTGCACTAGCCACGGAGGGGATAATGCCATCGTCTCCAACAATGCTATTACGGGCCCTGCTGTGAGCTAGACGATGGGCTGGCTGCAGCAGAGGCTGGTGTGGACCTGGTGACCGTGGGGCTGCATGGCCAAGCCAGCATCCTTGGACAACCACTGCCTTATCTTCCTCGGTCTTTGCCACTGTCCCTGCTCTGGCCCATCTCCCCACATCAGGCTGAAGGGGACCCCCCCAAGTCCTTCCCCGTGCATGAAGCAGGGAGGGGGAGATGCAGAGTCGGGCCAGGAGCAGGAGACACTCAGCAGCTCTGCCCGAGACAATTTTCAAGCCCGGGCCTTTAGTGACAGTCAGAGATATTCCTGTGGCTCGAGAGAGGTGAGGGATCCTGGCCTGCTCCAGTCAGCTTAGAGACAAAATTAAGTGGAAAAAATGGAGGGCTGTAGTTAAAAGTGACTCCTTTTATTTAGCAAAGAGGAGCAGAGATGAGGCTGGTGGTGGGAGGAAGTGAGCAGTACCACGAGGCTGGTGAAAACTCATGTTTCGGGGCAAATCCTCCCATTTGTGCCCTGGTGAATCTGAGAGGATGGTGTCTGAGGTGAGGCAGTGGATGCTCAAAGCCTGGTGACAGGGTAAGACTCCCCAGAAACACCGGGCACCTCCCAAGGGCCACACCAGGACCCAGGGCCAGCAGCTGCCCTGAAGGTACCTGCTTTGTAGCTCCCAAGGTGTGGGGGACCAGGAGTCTCTCCTCCATCCCTGCCAGCCGGGAGGGCACCAAGGCAGCGACTGATGCTCACTTTTTCCCTGCAAATGCACCTTCCCTCGTAGCCGCTGCTCCCTAGGGAGCAGCTGCCTCTTCCTCTAAACGAGCACAGCTAAGTTAGACTCAGAAGAATTGCTCCATCTTCCTACACGTTGCTTGAAAGCCACCATCACAATTTTTCAGCCCCATCTGCTCACAGACAGCAGAGCTGGCGGAGGGGGGGGGGATGGCTCTCTCAGCACAGAGCGAGGTGGGCACATCGCGGCTGAGGGCAGGGCTGCACCCTCAGCTTGTCATCTCATCCTGTAAAACCTGCTTCCCCTTGCCCTGCACAGAACGGGCAGGGATTTTAGAGATCTCCGCAAAGCCGCCTAGCCCTCCCTTCCTTACACGGGCGTTATAAACAGCAGCAACAGCAAAATTCCTGCAACGAGCCTTACAGGCTCCCGGCATCACCGGGGAAAGGCTTAAAACCTTTTGTCGGAAGGCAGCTGAGCCTGGGTTTGAAGAGCGGGGCTAGGCGGCTGAGTGACCCCGGGGCAGCAAGATCCTCCCCAAGTGTAAGGTGGATCTCGTTTACTCTCTGACTTTCCCAGGAAATTGCTCCCCTCTCCCTCCCTTTGCATCTGAAAAAGACTCCAGCATCTTGTTAAGCCCTGCTTAGCACCTAGAGAAACCATCTGGATACACAAAAGACACTTGATAAAAGCCTTCCTCTTTAGTACAGAGCAGAACTATGTAGGAAAATGTGCCCTGAATTGGTTAGAGACATATAGAAAAGTCCTTTAACAGCTACCACTTTCTGTGGAAAACCCAAGAGAAAAAGCACTGCTGCATGCCTTCCTGAGAAAGGTATTTTTTATTTAAGATACAAAGCATTATTGTGTTTGTGTGCTGCCCTTCATCTGCATTACTCCACTTAAAATCCCATTTAAGAAATATGAAATAATTCTGTTTTCTTTAAAGATATATAAGCCCTGTTCCCAGAGGGATAAAAGAGCAAAATAAAAAAAGGGACAGCTTTAGTAAAACAGCACTGCCAGGGGGCATAATAAATACATAAATTACTCACAACCATACTCACAAACTGCAGAACCAGCTCCTGGAGTGAAAAGAAATATATTTGCACGGTAAAGGAAACCTGCAGAGTAATGCAGTGCCCTGCTGCTTGGAGCTGCAGCCCCTCCACTGGTCATAGGCAATGTTCTCCAGAAGATATCATAGCAGTGTCTGTACCGCCGGGCTAGTGGTACCTGTGGGTCTCTAGCCCCCAGACATTCAAACCGCTGACTCAAAAGAAGCTGTGATGCTTCTGGAGCACAACGTCTGGGGCCCAGTGAGCTCCCATCCAAACAGGATGGCTCACACCATTTGCTGCCCTCCAGGACAGGAGCAGAGAGGGTGAGCCAGCAGCACCCCAGGTCCATGAAAAGATGGGTTTGTAGAGCAGTGGGTGCTCAGGGAAGCCTCAGGAGCCCCAAATGCCTTGTACTGCTCTCTCAGTTGTGTGCTGCTGGACCTGGGGACCACAGGCTGTCAACACCCCCATCAGCACTTGGCCCTTTTTTGTTGTGTCTCCATCTATTCCTGCCTTTTTTTTTAACACTTGTTGGTTACTGTTCCCATCACTTCTGTTCGTTATTGTGCTATGCTCCTTCTCCAAGTTGGACAGTCTCAGTCCTTATCCTCAAGCTGCTCATAGAGAGCCAGAGGAGATGCTGTTCTTGCTGGCCAGACTGGGGCAGAGAAGGTAAGAGGTTTTCTGCTCGTGGGATCTCCTGCAATCAGCACCAGGAGGTGGCAGGAGCAGGAGCCGGGAGGTTGATGGATACATGTCCACTAGCCACTTAGGTGTCTCACCCAGAGATGCGGAGCAGAGCCTGTTTGAGTTCAGATGATGGAACTAACCAGCAGCTCCTCAGCAGCATTCACACAGTTAGGACCTGCTCCAGGTCTCAGCTGGGGGCAGCTCTTCTGCCACTCGCAGCCCATGGGCCACCTAGACTTGGGGTTAGTGACAATGATCCTGACAAAAGCTTCAAACCTTGAGGCAAGAACATCAACCAACTTTCCTCAGCCAATGTTCCCAGCAACATCTCTAGGACAGCTGGCTTCATTATAAATATCTTGCTCTGGTGAGTGTCTTACTCTATTTATTCAAGTTTCAAATCAGGATGAGGTGGGGAGGAAAAGGAAGGAGCAGATGAGGACTCTCTGGGATTCCATAATCCCCTGCATTCCTTGTCTTCCATTGCACATATAGGTAGTAGCAGAGTTGATTTACATATATTATGTGATGTATTTCTGCCTAATCATTCTTACATATTCTAACCTTCTAACTTTGCAGAAATGGTTGCAATAAAAATTATCCTGTATATGGGAGGCTGGGGTCCACCAGCTGCTAGAGTTGTAGAAACTTATATTGGAAAGGTCACTGGATGTGGCTACAGGCAGATCATTAGTGTGTTTGATGTGGCTACAGGCAGATCATTAGTGTGTTTGATACAGAGAATCCATTAATTTGGTTTTGAAAGAAGATAGCCAAGACACCCCACCCTTGCCAAGAGTTTAAGAAATAAAGAGCTTTCCTACCCTATCAAATATGTTGATGGCTATTACCCCTTGCTGCAACATCAGGGTCCACTGAGAAGAGTTTGTCTGTAGCTCTCTTTTGTATATAGTTAGTAGATGATACACCTGTGCCTCCTCTTCATTAGATGAAACCATCCCAGCTCATCAGTGTCTCCTTGTAGGACACGTGCTGCAAACTTTGGGCCAGCTTGTTAGATCTCCAGTGAATCCCTTCCAGTTTCTCAATATCTCTTTTGAACTGAGGGAGCTCAAAACTGGACATGGTATTGGAGGCATACTCTGCCCCGTGCTGAGTAAAGGATCATAACACTTTCCCTCAGCGTGCCAGTCACTCTCCTCCCAAACAGAGCCCAAGATACAGTTTGTTTTAATTGCAATAAAAAACACTCTGTTGATTCACACTCACTCTGCCATGCGTTATAACCCCCAGGTCCTTTTCAGCAGGACCAGTGTATCAGTGAGCAAGCAGAGCATAGTGTGGTCCAGCTTCCCAGCAGTCTAAATCCAATGGAACTGACCTAAGGTTTCTCATTAGAGATACTGAATTGGTCCCTTATATACTGAATTATGCATTCATAATGGCTATTATCGTCCATCATGGGTTGTTATGCTCTTTTTAATTGGTTAATGATTTTATCCATACTCTGAACACGCACTAACATTGTCGTTATTGTCAGTGCAGTTCATCCCCCATACGTCTAGAAGCTGTATTTAGATATTTTCTGTCCTGCATTTCTTTCACTGTGCAATACCTCAGGTGTCTTTTGTACCTCTTCATTGTCCTTTGAAGGATTACCATCCTCACTCCTGCTGATTATTACCTGTGTGCTTATCAGTTGAACTCCTGAGTTTCCCATTAATTCAGTCGCAGTTAAAATAATCAGGCATTTTTTTCAGGCATATGCAGCACTTTAGCCTGCCGTATTCACTACTGGAAGTACTGGCTTCTTTGGACTTGTCTTGTGCATTTGCAGAAAAGACTGGAGATATGTTATACCCCTCTATTGCACTAATTATGAAAAATAAAACACAGAGATAGGGCCCAAGGAGTGCCCACGTTGGCCAGCAATGGTAGGAAGAAGAATATGGAGATGACAGAGCAGATGTGGGGGCACTGATGCCTCTGAAGTGCCTACAGAGAATCAAGAGGAAGATACACAATGCACTAGGGGACGAGGTCATCGCAGCTGGCAGCCTCCACTCTGTTTTCTTTGCTCCAGCAGTCACCCTGGATTCTCCTGCCCACTTCAGGCAGGGTTATTTTTCTCAGGTAGGTTCCACAGCAACTCTATCTGGTGTCTGACAAGGGACGGTGCTATGGCAGGAGCAAAGTTAGCAGACAAGCTGGAAAACTGACTCTCCACCCTACGGGAGTTTGAGGCTTTCTATGTCTTTGGTTCCTTGTCACCTCGTGCCTGTCCTTTCCATTGTGTCCTTATTTATGGCTAAGCAGCAGGTCTCCTCATACAGTGGTGTAGCATCCATCGTAATGGGATCTCTGCTGCTTTTGCAGCATTGCCAGGATCACGGCACCTGTGGGAGTGAGGAGAGAGCTGCGCTTCCCTCTGCATTCATGGAACCCTATGCCAGGAGAAAGGTAACAGCAGGGAGAGTGCCTCCTCCCACCTCATCAGACAGGACTCGGCAGGACAGCACGGATGGGCTGGATGAGGAGATCACGAGGCTGGAAGAGTCTTGGGGAACAGAAGAGTTAGTACCTGTAGAGGGAGATGTGCAGAGCTGTTTCTCTCACCTCTTCCCACCTGCTTTCTGCTCTCAATGTTCTCCCCAGTGAAGTTTGGGATATCCTCTTAGTGTGTTTGTTGGAGCTTGTTCTGACATTTTCAAAGCAGCATTTTGGTTGGATTACTATATTATATCCTTAGTGCAGCAATTGAAGAGTCAGCAACTTCAAATGTTACCTTTCAGGGAGCATGCTTTATTATTATAAATTCCTAACTGCCTTCATTCATTTTTCTTTGCTGTCATCTCCATTGTTCTCTTCTCTTTCCACCTCTGTATTTAAGGTGTTCTCTTTTTAGCAGATCCACCTTTCTGGGCTGTTGGACTGTACAGCAGTTGTAGCTGTACATAGCTGGTCTGAGAGATCTTGCAGACAAAAACAGCAGCAGAGAAAAAGTCCTCCCTAAAAGCTCCACAAAAAGTGAAGAATTTGAGGTTCAAAGGCTTGATGGATCAGTCTTGGGTTATATGTCAACTGCTGAACCTGATCAATTCTTCTTTCAGAACTTGTCTTGCTGCTGTGGTGATAGTCTCCAACAATTGGTGGATGGGAAGCTCAACATGAGTCGACAATGTGGGCTGGCAACCCAGAAAGCCAACCACATCCTAGGCTGCATCAAAAGAATTGTGGCCAACAGGTCCAGGGAGGTGACTGTGCCCCTCTACTGTGCTCTCATGAGACCCCACCTGCAGTATTGGGTCCAGCTTTGGAGTCCTCAGCACATGGACATGGACCATTGGAATGAGTTCAGCAGAGGGCCAAAGACGCTCAGAGGGCTGGAGAACCTCTCCTATGAGGAAAGGCTGAGAGAGCTGGGGTTGTTCAGCCTGGAGAAGAGAAGGCTCCAGGGAGACCTTATGGCAGCCTTCTAATACCTAAAAGGGGCAGACAGGAGAGATGGGGAGGGACCCTTGATCAGGGAGGGGAGCCATAGGATGAGGGGTAATGGTTTTAAACTGAAAGAGGGGAGATTTAGATTAGATACTAGAAAGAAATTCTTTACTCTGAGGGTGGTGAGTCCCTGGCCCAGGTTGCCCCGAGAAGCTGTGGCTGCCCCATCCCTGGAGGGGTTCAAGACCAGGTTGGATGGGGCTTGGAGCAACCTGGTGTGGTGGGAGGTGTCCCTGCCCAGGGCAGGGTATTTGGAACTGGATAATCTTTAAGGTCCCTTCCAACCCAAACCATTCTATGATTCTATGAATTGCTTTGATAAACTGTGCAAAGTCTTCTTTTGAAGGTATTTGGGGGTTATTTATTCTAACAGAGGACTCCAGACAGAGTCTTTAAAAACGGTTTGCTGCAAGGGACTCTGTCAGATACCTGAGCTGAGAAGAAGTCCATGTTCACGTGTACAATCCTTGCATGGTTCATTTTTATCATCCTCTGCACAATGCACAGCACCTTCTTGTCCAGAAATCTGCAGAGTATGTTTTCTCCATCATTCCCCGTGGCATTATGGTTTTAAACTGGAGGGGAGCAGATTTAGATTGAGATTAGGAGAAAGTTCTTTACTGTGAGGGTGGTGGAGTACTGGAACAGGTTGCCAAGGGAGGTGGTTGAGGCCCCTTCCCTGGAGACATTCAAGGTGAGGCTCGACGAGGCCCTGGGCAACCTGGTCTAGTTGGGGGTGTCCCTGCTGACTGCGGGGAGGTCGGACTAGATGACCTTAGGAGGTCCCCTCCAGCCTGGATGATTCCATGATTCTATGATTCTATGGCAGACACGTGAATGTCTTGACTGTTGTCTGAAGGATCAATTCTGACCTCAGGCCTCAGAGCATACCCCCAGACTTGCAAGGACTGAAACCTCAAAGGGTTTGTCCGCAGTTTGGGAGGAAAGGGCAAAAGTCACCTGGACTAATTGAGGACTCATCAAAGGGTTTAGATTTAGAAGACAAAGTGGGAGATATTCTCAAGGGACTAGTTGTAACATGCACAAAATCTTTTGGCTCTAACACCACCTTGGCTGACCCATTGCAGAAATATCACCATGAAGGAACCCCTTCATTTCCCCATAAGGAAAGGTTAGGGAGATCTTACCATTTCAACAGAAGCACCTCCCTCTGAGTAGGAATATTTGGGCAGGCTGGGTCACATCTGGTGGCATAAGGTACACAGTGGCCCCAGGGCAGGGCCAGGGGCTGTTGTGCATGGAACAGGACAACCAGGTCACCTCATCTTCTTATGAGATAAGGGGGGAATTGAATTCACATATGAAATAGGAGGAAAATAAAGGAGACAAATGATTCAGAGCATCATTCAGTGCTGCTAAAGGGCAGTTCAATTTCTCCGTTAGCAAGACATGGTTCTACTTGGCTCCACTGTATCTCCAAAATGTTTTGACACTTGCTGTGGCTGGAGCCCATGGTGAGCCAGGCCTGTGGATTTGAAGACAGGGTCTATTGCAATTCAGCTGCTTGTGCCAAGGAAACTTCTATTCTGATCCATAGTTTTAGAAGATTTTGGGCTTTTTTTAGCATTAGTAAGCAGTTCCTAGAGAGCAAATGAAACAGTCCAATTACTTTTGGCTTCTCCCAGGAGGGCTCTGAGTTAGTAAAGTTAATTAATAAAAGAAGGCAGCAAACAAGCTAACACAAGAGGAATATATTACCATCCTTAACTCTGACATTGCAGTTGCATTTGTTCATCCTGAACCTCCTGATATTGAAACTGGGCAGCAGGGGCTGAAGGAGGGAGATCCAAGTAGTAGAAGGATAAGAAAACTTGAGGTGGGGAGGAGAGGAGCATAAGGCAAGAGGAGTTTACTCATCCAAAACACTGGAGAGTCTTTCCTGTGCTTGGCTGGCAGGCTACGAGCTCACGGGGTGGTACAAGCGTTGCATGAGAAAGACAGATGCAGTAAGGCTGCTTCCCTGTACTCAGCCATATTCACCAACACCACAGGATGAAGCTCTCCCTGCTGGCTTCTGGGTGATGTAAATGGAAAATGACATCTTACACCTCCCATTGCTGCTGCAGTTTCCTATTGCCTCTGATGGTGCTGAGCCTTTGACCCATGCTCTTTCTTCTTGCTCTCTCCCTGCCCAGACATCTTTGCCCACCCCCCCCATGCCTTCATCCATCACCCCATGGCCCAGTGGGGGATGTGCCCATGAAACACACTGTCACCAGGTGGCCACTGGCTTTGCCCAGTTCCACAACCTCAGCCCCACGAGCTCTGTGAGCTCCCAGTCTTCACTTGCTGCAGCACTAGTGCATTTTTGAGCATTTCCCTCTTCATCACTCATTTCCTCATCCCATTCTTTAATTCCCTGCGGCTTGGTCTGTTTAGATTTTTTCTTTAAATGCTTCATGAATTAACCCTTCTGTCACTATGTCCTATTAAACCCCATCACCCACTCTCAGAAGAGATTATGAACCCTCCTCCAAAGCCACCCGTGTTGTAACAGTCACAAAACCACTGACCATATCCAGCCTGCTGCCTGCTACATTAGTGCTCATTTGCATTCTCAAAGCATACAGTTGGGTAGCAAGTTTTTTGGAGCAGAAACTCTCCATTCATCAGAGAGATACGTGGACTCCATAGTGGTAGTCAGGTATTTATGAATCTCCACATAATATTAAATTAATACAATGGCAATTTATCAGCTTGGCATCTCTTAATCTAACAGGATGAAGAGGCAAAGGGAAGAAAATGGATGCTGAGTTTTTTCCTACGCTAAAATATTTGTGTCTGGTCCTGGTGAATCATAAGATGCAGCACCATAAAGGTTTCATGGGCTCTTTCACAGCCTGGCTGCACCGTCCTGACAGATTCCTAGCGCAGGGTGTTGCAAGCCCTGAACTTTGAGTCGGTGTAATTTTCAGGCCCTGAACCTCTGATTTTACTGCATCGAAGTTGTACAGAACAGAAAGTGTTTCTGCTGGAGCCTGGCACAGGAGGTCTGGCCCGGCATTTTGATACCTGCAGTAGGATGCACTTTGCTAATCAACTGCAAAGGGCAAGGAGGATTTGAAGAGACCCTGTGTTGTCTTAGAATAAATAAGCCCCTCAGCTGGATCTATTTATCAGAGGCTGTAACTTAAACTGAAATGCAAGCAGGAAGGCTACAGAACAAAATGATAAAATGGTAGGAACCCTCCTCAGAATCAGACAGCCTTCACACACGAGTCTTAAGGGAACTCAAGGACACAATAGCTGTTATAGGCAACCTCTGGTTTAAAACCATCACGGGATTTGAGAATTTTTTTCAAGTTTTCTGGTTTAGCTAACAAGTCTAAAAGAACAGAGCCTTCAGGCACTTGTGAGGAAATGGCTGAAGATAATGTCTTGGGAAAGAGTCAGTGTGGCTATTCTCAGGGGAATTCGATCCCCTACTGATCACCACCACAAAGGAGCCCACAGTCACATCCCAGCAGAGACCTGGTCGATTTGGTCTGCTCATAGGCTGAAGAGCATGCAGTAAGGTGCCTCACAAGGGGCTTTTAGAGAAATTACATTGCCATAGGGAGAAAGGCAAAGGTCCTTGTGCAGATGAATATGTTGCTAAAAGAAAGGAAAGGGGTTAGAAGTAAATTAGCAGTGTCACAGTGGAGGCAGAAACCCCAGCAGGGAACTGCCTGGGTTTCTGTGCAAGGGTCTGTGCTGCTCGGCTTTCCCATCAACAATCTGGAGGAGAGAGCGAGTGCTTAGGGAGCGGATCGCTGCTGCGGCACCATCACTCGGGGGACCAAGGAGAAAGAATTATGGAAGCACAATGTGATAAAATGGAAGGTGAAGTTTAATGTAAATAAATGCAAAGTCAAGTGCATGGGGGAAAATGCTAATTATGCATCTACAGCGATGGGGTCCGAGTTGATTACTGTTGTTGAGGAGTGAGGTAGTGAGATTATAACAGCTAGTTCCATGAATACATCAGCTCAGTACATAAAAAAGCAAATCCAATTACAGAATTAATGGGACAAGAGAAGACAGATACATAAAAATACGTATGTGACACTGGTAAATCCATGATAAACCTCTGCCTGAATACAGTGTGCAGTTCTCGCCCCTCCCACCTGAGACAGGAGACACAGGAGAGCTGAAAAGGGTAGAGAAAAGCACAACAAGGTGAACAAGGGCATGGAAGGATTTCTATGTGAAGAGCAATTGGATAGTTCAGGAGATTTCAGAGAGAAATAGAGGTAACTATAAGAAAAAAGAAAAATAGGAAAGGTGACGGAGATAGACAAGTGAAACACAGCAGAGCTTGGTAGGGCAGCTCCCTCAGAAAGCATCAGGGGAGCTCTGGACACGCTCCAGAGCACCTTGCTTAGAGACATGTGCAGAGAAGAGAGAGGAAGCTGGTCCCACAGTCACTGCAACACTCCTCATTCAACCCAGTCACACAGTATCCAGCTAAACACGGTCTTATAATTCAGTGAGACCTCAAATGAAGAGGGGGACAAAGCCTGAAAATTCTGCGTCTGGGACTGAAACACAGGAGAAGAAGCCAGCGCAGGTGAAGGAGGGTGGTGTAGGATATGAAAAAGGGCTTGGACATTGGAGGAAATAGAGGAGATAGCCTCCTTACAAACAAGAGAAATGGGGTCAGTGCTTCTCCCAGTATGCATTATAGGAGAGGCAAGGAGGAAGGTATGGCTGTTGTGTGGGTCAGAGAGGGAAGGAGGTGGCAGACGCAAGGAGCAAGAAGCATTTGCTGTCTTCTCTCAAATTTCTTCTCAAACCACCTGATGGGAGACTGCAGAGGGCAGAAGCAGCAGCAGGACTTGGCTCTCATCGCAGTCTGGGTGGTGGTTGTTATTGTTGGGAGGCAGGATGGACTTCCTATGACCTTCTACAGCCATCCTCTCTCTGTGCTCTTCTCTCCCTTCCTGTTGATGCAGCAACAAGGCGCCCAGTGATCGATGGGGAAGTGAAAGCACAAGTGGCCAGAAAACACACTCCTGGCGACACTGACAGCACTTCATTAGAGAAGTCAGTTAGCATTAGTGTGTATACTCACTTTACTGTACAAAATGAAGCTCTTTTGCATGTGTTAAAAAGGCAGGGCTGCATGGCTAGAGAATCACAGAATCATAGAATTAGAATCATAGAATTGGCAAGGTTGGAAGGGACCTTTCAGATCATCGAGTCTCACTGTCAACCGAACACCAGCAAAATCCACCACTAACCCATGTCCCTCAGCACTACGTCTGCCAGGCTTTTAAATACCTTCAGGGATGGTGATTCCACCACTGCCCTGGGCAGCCTGTTCCAAGGCTTGATAACCCTTTCAGTGAAGCAATTTTTCCTAATATCCATCCTAAACCTCCCTTAGTGCAACTTGAGGCCGTTTCCTCTTGTCTTATTGCCTGTGACTTGGGAGAAGAGACTGACCCCCCCTGGCTACACCCTCCTTTCAGGGAGTTGTAGAGAGCAAGAAGGTCTCCCCTCAGCCTCCTTTTCTCCAGGCTGAAGAGCCTGGAGCCTGAGCCCCCCCAGCCGCTCCTCACAAGACTTGTGCTCCAGACCCCTCACCAGCTCCGTTGCCCTTTTCTGGACACGCTCCAGCACCTCAAGGTCATTTTTGTGGTAAGGGGCCCAAAACTGGACACAGCACTCACGGTGCTCTGATCCCAAGCTCTTGTGGCCATAGTTTTGGAGTGATGCAGCTCTGCTGTTGGCAGATGTCCCATTTGCATGCCTAAATGCAGCTGTAGCTCTACACAGGTGGAGTGGGTGACATGCTGGGCCAAGCTGAGCTCTGTAAAACACACAATGGCCTTTTGAGCAAAGGACTGCACTGAGCACTGGCTGTATTTGTTGATGCAAAGTATTGTGCAACGGTGCTGGAAGAACTCTCAGTTGCAATTCCTGTCTACAGAGTTGGGACAACTGGAGTATGGGACAGAAGACGACTGTGTCTCCTTGGGATCTTGAACCGTGGAAGCCACACAGTGGCCCTGTGTGGGTGTTGGGTCATTAGGCGCTCCTGCCACAGTTGTAACATGGGCTTGATCAAAACAAGATGTGTTCTTTTTTTTGACATTGATTGTTTTACAGCAATGACAGACTTAATTCCCTGGACCCTGGTCCTTGGTGAAAAAGGCGTGAGAGACACTAATAAAGATGGGCACTGTCTGTTATCCATGTTCAAAGCCTGCTGGAAGATGACAGGCACTAAAGAAGGGACCACATTTTTAAACCACACACAATCCAGGCATGCTGGCAGCCTTCCAGGGAGAAACAATGATTAAATAGCAAACCAAAGTAGTTTTATACATTTTTTTTCTCTTGCAACAGTTGTCAGAGGCCCATACTATCAGAGGGACATCTCAGGGAAAGGACAAATAGCAGCTGAGCTACTCATCCAAACAGAAAGTGAAATCGTTATCAGTCTCCGATATCCCTGGCTGCTCTGAGCCAATGACCTTCTCATCATGTTCCTCTCCACCCTGATGGTGAACGAGTGTACGCCTGCCATAACACACATGGCTTCACACTTCTCTGGTTTAACAACCTCTGGCCATGTCCCTGGGTGATGCATCCCTGACTTTATGGCTGCAGGGTCCTCTTTGCCCCATTGACCAATATTTGGCCTGATACTTCAACTGGGCAGAGCTCATGGGTCTCCTCAGACCCTACCTCAGAGAAGAAGGTAGGATGAGAGGTCAGAAGGGATGTGTGTGGGTGTCTGGTTCAACCTCTGGTCAAAGCAGCGGCAACATCAGGTTGTTCAGGGTTTTGTGCCGTTTTTGTCTGAATATCCCCAAAGATGGAGAGCCCACAGTCCCTCTGTGTGTCTGTCCCAGTGTTTGAGGACCCTCATCACCATTTATTTTCATTATAGCCCTTCCATCCACCAAGGGTGGAGCTGCCCCTCCCACTCCTGTTATGCACGGACTGCTGGAGAGTCCCACGTACCCTCCATCTGCACCTGCTTCCCGCTTGCCCCACTAGCCCACGAAGAGATGGAGCGGTTTGGCTGTGGGCTCACCAAGCTGTGGCATTCGCTGGATGTCCATGGCTCTACAGAACTGCCCCCCTTGGTGCTCACAGTCTGGGCTGGTTTCAGTGCTGGGAGGAAAACCCTCTCCTGTTTCTCCTGGCAATGACAGGAATGTGATCTCAACTATTTCATTTGGAACGAAACATAAAGCTAATGTCTTGCTTTCTGTACAAATTAGCTTTCTTGCCCTCAAAGAAAGTTCTGGTCAAATTCCAGTGAAGGTAATTACACTGAGCTCAGCTAAATTCCTCTAAAGCCTCAACTGAAGACATTATTAAGGAATAATTATTTCTTAATTTGCTTCCCACAGCACAGCTTTGTACAGTGTCAAATAGTTGTACTCCAAGGGTGTGTGAATTTCAGCCGTGGTCACAATGCGGCTGATGGCTCTGTAATATTTCCTGGCTGTTGCCATGATGTAGTGCTTATACAACAGATTTGGAGCTAAAATTTAATCCATTATGGCTGTAAACAATACACTCCAATGTGAAGCAGGTGTAACCTATGCTGTCTGCTGAAAATATGAAGTAATAACTCTGAGAAAATGGTGAAAACCTAACCGTCTGTCTAGCTATTTGTCACTGTGTAATGTCCCCAGCATCCCACTATTACTGGGGGGTGGGATTCATCTGGCTACATACGTGTCCCTCTGCAGTCGCTGGAGCTCTCATCAGTATAAGCAGCAGAGCCCAAGCCACCATCAATCTTGTCCTAAAGTATAAAATAGGTCAGCAAACAGCACCTGAAAGTGCCACTTTCTCTCCAGATACTATAAAAAGAGCCCACAGAGATGTGATCAGACAGAAGCATTAAAAATTAGGAGGAATAAATCCCTCAGTGAATATCTTACCATGTGTCTGAGCATCCTCATTGACCCCTGCATAAGTTTACTCCAAAAACTAATGGAAGAAGACAGAGACACTGCTAATTCTGTCCCTACAGCTGTTCATCTCTTACATGTCCTGTTCTGGCATGGTCATGCATGACTTGCACGTTCATTCAAGTCAACTATGAACCGACCTGGTGACACCACCATTGGCTCGTCTTCAGATGGAAAAAAGGTAAGTGGACAACTCCCCATGGCCTTGGGAGAGTTGTCCATTTATCTTTTTCCCATCTGAATATAGATCTGTGCCAATCCTTGTACATAACTCCTTCAGTCCATACTTCTATCTCAGGGCAACTGGGGATGCTCTTGAGTGATCAGCTTGTATTCATTGGGGCATGATGAGTCCTGGCAAGTGGGAAAATGTGGCCCAGGGAACCCTGAGTGGGGAAAAACTGAAGGTCAAAGTTTGCATTGCCTGAATCCAGAGTGTAGAAGCAAGTCCTTTTTACCCCAGGAGAAGGTGGTGAGCAAAAGAGTGCCATCCCCACAGATATTCCTAGGCCTGGAGACCCCTGCCTGGAACCCTGGGGCAGTCATCTGCTATCCCTAGTGACTCCACTGCCTATTTGTGATCAGAAAAGGCTGCAGAGCTCATTTTTCTCTCCTTACCTCCCTCTGCAGTAACATGTCAAGGGAGTCACGCTCTTGCAGGAGCTTTTCTATCCTGTAACGTACTGCATTCAGCATAAAAGCAGTTTTACACAAGGAACAAACTGCAGGGCATATTTCTTCTCAGACCCTAATGTCTCTGAGAACAGAAGCAGGCAGCAGTTCAGGTGGCCGGGGTGGACAGGGAGGAGTTCAATTTATTGCCTGGAACGTAACCCAGCATAAACAGAGCCATGATGGAAACGGGGAATCTGTTCCGGCAAGGCAGGGAGAAAGGCTGTTAGGAAAATAAGTTGGACCTTTCTGATAAGCTGCTACATTTATTACACGTTGAGCATAATTCACAGCCCCTCTGTGAACCTAAATTCATTTGCTTTCCCTTCCATATCTTCTTCTATGCTGTCCAGGGTTTCTGGGCCATCTGTGAACTGTTGCCACTGTCCTCAAACTGGCCAACACAAGTGTCCAGAGGCTACCCGGTTCCAGATTCACAGATAAGACAGTGGAGAAAAGTTCAGAGAAAGCAATCAAGTTCAATGGGAAGTTGGTGAGCAGGGGAGGAGTGGGGCAGTGCAGTTGAAAGAGGAGACTGCTGTAGACGTGTACCAGAATGCAGAGCAGTGAATGATCTGGAGAAGAATGAAATGGGTAATCAGCGTCATCCCCTCTCCCACCACAAAGGAGCAAGAGCAAGAAGCAACTGCACTGAGAAATGAAAAAGCAGAAATACGTTTTGTTTAGTGGCAGCACGTTATAAACCATAGGAGCTCACTGCGGAGAGATGTGGGACAGAACGATTCTTGAAATCCTACTTTTCAGTAGGAATCAGACAATAAGAAATTCATCTGAAAACATATCAAATGAAATCATTGGCTTTCATGTTCCAGCTTTTGTCCTGACAGTAGGAAGCCGCTTTCTCGCCTGGCCTGGTGTTCTCTTGTGGTGCATGGCAGAGGGGTATGTCGGGTCGGGGTGGTGAGCTGGATGCTGGACTAAGTGGGAGATTCAACCCATGAGACTGGTGTTTAAGGGTAGCATGGGTTGGCTCCTTGCACCAGCTTTGACTCGTGGTCATCTTATTGGGTCATCCATCACCAGTAAGACAGACTTCATGGCAAGGTGGCTGCCCAGACAGGTAGCCAGCATTCCTAGCAACCCTGTCATCAGTCTATGTGTTACTACCCACACTAGTTAGGTGAGCGCCAGCTCTGACCAAGCTGGACTGCTGCAGCCATGTATCTCTCCCACCACTTTTCTTTGTTGGGATGAACCCGTCAAAGCTACTTCTTTCAAATTTTCTGGGGCTGGAGGTGAGTCCAGGTAACACCACATGTTTTGGTTCTCCTAAAGGAGAAGCCAGAAGGAGTTGGAGTGGCAGGAAGGCTGCATATTGTGGCTGGACTGACCCCGGAGACAGCCCTTTTGCACCCACACTGCAGGTGGCCAGGTCACCTGCGACCACCCCAGCATTCACAGAATGACAGAATCACCTAGGTTGGAAGGAACCTTTTAAGATCATCTAGTCCAACCAAATTGCCCATATGGTGGCTGGAAAGCAGTTATCCCTGATACTGTGTCACTTACCAGTACTCCAAAAACTGCCTGCCCCAACTGGGAGAGAGGGGAGCGGAAGACATGTCCACAAAGGCCAGCCCTCCTCAGGGGAACCACCAGGCACCGTGTTCAAGCAACAGCCAGAGTTACACTGGCTTCTTGTCCCTTATTTTAAAGGCCGATCCCTGATGGCTTTGATTTGTTCCTTGAGGTGATTGTTTATTCCTTCTCACAAGACATGACCCTTGCTTCATTTGTTACATGAGTTATAGGAAGGCCGTATCAATCAATCAAAGCTTTGAGAGCGAGCAGTCCCACCACTGATTAAACCTTGCTCTCGGTGTGGAATTCAGCCCGGAGGAACCTTGTCTTTTCACAGAAACTAATCATAAAGTTAGGAGGAAAAAGAGGCTCTCCTTCTGTGTTGCTGAAGACCGTGTTCCTTGTGCACTTGCACTAAAAACTATAGGTATGGTGTTGTGTTTGAGACTTTGCCTCTCAGTCGTTATTATGCTCAGACTTTGCTTCTGCACTTGTCAATCAAGGGAGAAAACTCTCCCAGACAGATCCATGGAGACAAACCAGCAAATGTTCAGCCTACCTGGACACTTTGACATTTTATTTCAAGGATTTAGCGAGTTTAATGGGTAGGACAGGGCTTTGAGACATCGTACAAGGTCCTCTTTTTCTGGTGGGACCTGAATGTCAGAGCCTGGTGCTCTGAAAATCTCCATCTCTGGCTGGTGGGGAGAGCTCCGGAGCTTCCTTGAAAGCTACCTTGTTTCCCAAAACTTTGGGATCAAGTTCAGCACACTTCATCTCAAATAGTTAGAAAACACGTCTACACAACATCTTGACAACCATGTTACTCAGAGGGCAGATTCTAGAAATTATTCCCATTTCCACTGATATATAATGACCTGTGTGAAATGTGTGTTTAGATAGTCTACAGCTGACACACTATGTAGTCAAGCTTTTCCAGATAAGGTTGGATGGGGCTTTGAGCAACCTGGTCTGGTGGGAGGTGTCCCTGCCCAGGGCAGGGGATTGGAACTAAATGATCTTTAAGGTCCCTTTCAACTCTAACAACTCTGTGATTCTATGATTCTGTAATCCTATGATGTTTGAATCCATGAATGTGTCACAGTTAAGTACTGGCTGGCCAAGGCAGGTCTCTGTGGTCCATTGGCCCAGTGTATTCAGAGCTGGAGGGCAAGCAGGGTGGCCAAGAGCAGTGACTCAGTCACGATGTAATTTCTGTGTCACACGAGTAACCGCAGCAGGACAAAATATGCCCCTAAAAAGAAAGAAGCTTCCTGTTTTCCCAGCTGAGAAGCTCTCCCATGTATCACTAAATATAACAGTAATTGCCATAAGTCTTTCTGGAGTTTATATGGAAGTAAATTCTCAATTACTTGAGGTGGCTAATCAGATGTAAGGCAGTATGCAAATGGAGCAAGTGCAAATGCTAAAATTATGGCATTAGAATTTTATAGAATATAATTATAAATTATTTTTGTATATAATTATTTTTATACAATTATCATGGAACTTCTAAGAGACAAACTCTTGAACCTTTTGCGTGATGAAAATGAAAATATAAAAAATGACAAGGTAATTGCTGCAGAAAATAGAGTGTATCACAGCATTATCAATAATCATTAATATAGGGTTTGTGATTGTGATAACAAATTAAACACTTCTTTGTCAGGCTTCACTTACTGGTAAAATGGCAAATCCTGGTAGGGCAAAAGAAGTGTGTATATTTCCAACAGCATATTAGTTCTTCGTGTGAGGAAAATTATTAATAAAGGCTGGACATGGTTTTCTTCACTGCTGATGCTTCATGCTGTGGAAATAACAAAACCTGTTCTTATGCATTCCAACATTGTTATCATCAGCTTGATTATTTTCAAAATAAGAAAGGTGACAGAGTGCTTATTTCAGAATGTTAAAAAAAATCAAACATTTTGGTATTTTGATTATTTATAATCATTTGTAGATTCTATGCTAATACTAATTTGGTAGATACCATTGACTCCACATTAACAGGAAATGAGAATGAATATGTGCCTGCCACTAGCTACCATCTTATATACAATACAAAATAACACAGTATGCCATAACTATATCATAATTCTATCTTTAAAATCATCAATAAACAATTTCAATCACTCCCCTTAATTTACAAAAGGTGTTCCAGCTCTGCAGAGATCTCTCATTTTGGCAACCTTGAGCACGTAGAAATATTGAGGTGTATCCCCAAAAGCCTCTTTTTTTCTCTGCACTGTGCAGCTAAAAGGATCATTAAATGATTTCCAGTTATTAGAGGTTACTTTTGCACACTGAGGGAGGACTTTCCATACTGAATTTTTTTATGTTATTAAACAGTAATAAAGCTGGTGATGCAGCGACCCTCTTTTTGATACAGCACTATATACATATTTATTTATTTATTTCCCAAGACACTAAAAGCTTTTCTTTTTAGGACACAACTAATTAAAACAGTCTCATCTCATGTTCTGCTTATGAAGTATTGCAGATATTGAAGTGTGAGCTAAGAAATGGGTAACAGATTATTTGGCCACAAGTACAGCTCCTATTAAAAAGACACTGGCAAAGTAGGAAAGAATCAAAGAAGTTTAGTTTCATTGCATCTTGGGATGAGAAGGAGGGATTTTTTTATCAGGAAATGTTTGGGAGGTTTTAAGTTGATTTTGCTGCTTGTATGAGGGCTGTTGTGTGCAGAAGGACTCAGCAGAGTAAGTGTTTGTCAAAGTCCGGGAGCCCTGTATGTGGAAATGTCTGAAATTCAAGCTTCAAATAGTTCTTTCAAATTCTCACAACACCAGGGAAGTGTGTTGTTCAGATATCAATGGGAAAATTTTTTCCTTGAATAACTAAATATGAATAGACTGCAGAAATATTGATTCTGTTAAGACTGGCCTGCGACTTAAAGTTAATCCTGTTCGTACATGTAAAGAGTGTTTTACAAATTCATTAAAAATAGCATAGGAGCTCCAGAATGCACTAAAGGTGATTAATATGTACCATTTTAAATAATATACTACAGTTTACAGAATCTGAATTATTTATGAGAGCAGCAGTAACATCTAGTGGAAAGAAAAATAAATGAATGACTTAGGTAAAGACTATTTTTCTAAATGTCACTTAGCATACAACATTATTTCCTCATTTCCAGTTGGTTGTTCCTCATACTCATAGAACCACAGAACTGCTGAGGTTGAAGGCATCTCTGGAGATCACCTACTCTAACCACCTGGAGCAGACTGTCCAGGATCATGTCCAGTAGGGCTTTGAATATTATCAAGGATGGAGACTTCACAGCAGCTCTGAAAAACCTGTTCTACTGCCTGACCACCTTCAAAACAAAAAGCTTTTTTCTTAGGTGTAAGTGGAATTTCCTGTATTTCCGTTTTTGGTCATTGCCTCTGGTCCTGCCACTGGGCACCACTGCGAAGAGCCTGGCTCCATCTTCTTCACACCTTCCCACCAGGTATCTATAGACATTGATAAGATCCCCCTGAGCCTTGTCTTCTCCAGGATGAATGGTCCTGCCTCTTGCTTCATGTGAAAGATGCTTCCTTTCTGTAACCATCCTCTTGGCCCTTTGCTGGGCTCCTGCCCCCATGACAGTGGGAAGACGTGCAGGAGGAGCTGCAACCACGGGAGGCAACACAGCAGAGGCTGTGGCACTGAACACCTCCCCAGCCAGGGCAGATTCACTCTTCCTGGCAAGGGTTTCAAATCCAGTTTGAGGTCCTGAGGCATCAACTAAAACCTCAACAGGATGCAATAAGAAGTGAGAGCTCCCCTCTGCTGTCCCCAGTGCATCCCGGTCCCCACCCCAGTTAGTGTCCTTTGGCCACGCTCGGCCACCTGAGCCACATGGTAATTCCTCACCCTGCCAGTGCTGCAGCAGCACAGCCAGGAATTACCACTAGCACAGCCACCTCCAGCAGCTGTTAGAAGAAAATGGAAAAAGCAGCCCTCTGTCATCCCCTGGGGACTCACTGAGACAGAAACTCCAGCATCCATTGTGAAGATGGACAGTTTCAATACCGTACACCAGCCCACAGACACTCGCCCTGACTGTAGTGTGTTCGACAGTGCTTACTTTGCTGGCACATGCCTGCTCTCACCTCTTGATATTTTTATTATTTTGCTGTCAGTTTTTCTTTCCAGCTGCTTTATGAGCCAGACTTTTCATTTTGGTTAAAGCCCAGGAAGCGTCAAGCAGGGACAGGGTTAAAGGAGGCCAAAGGAGGAGGCAGCAATTGCAGTCTCCAGCTCGGATGCTTTATGTTCTCCTTATACCTGGCTGCCAGCTCCTCCTACTATCACCGCATGACAGATTTGCTCTTGGCTCCTCACTGGACACCTTGCACAGCAAAAGCTTTAGAAGAGAGATTATGTCCACATCTGGGCAGGTAGTTTTAGCACAAACTGGCCACCGCTCGTAACTCAGCAGCACCAATCGATGCTGACGGCTGTGGTGGGAGTAGAGCAGAGAAGGTGGGAGCACACATCTTGTTGGGCCACTGGCTGTGGTCAGGTGGCCCAGGCAGCTTACTTGCTTCGGAGTGTGAAGATGGTGGGACATCAGACCATGAGACACCTCCTTCACTAGCCTGCATAAGGCAGAGCTGCCCTAGCCAGCACTAACTCTCCTTCTTAACTAAGAGTGGGGCATCAGTGATGTCCCTGTAGGAAAGTCATCCCCAGGTGAACAGGACCCACTCGACCTTGCCCGTGCAGGCTAGCCTCCTGGACACAGAAGAATTACGCCAACCTTTCCCTCCGGTGTAGATGGTCTCCAGGATTCATCCAGGGATTCAGTGCTAGAGAGAGACTTTGACAAAGATTCAGAGACGTGGCCTGGCCTGTGTCTGTCTCTCACATAGTTCTTCCTGCTCCAGATCAGCATTACATGCAGGGAAGGGCACTGAGGCATAGTCTTCTTCTGCCTTTCATGTGCCGTACATCCAACAGGGAAGAAGATAGTGTGGAGGACACTCAGTCATCTGCTACACATCATCTACTACCTACTACTACTACTACATCATCACAGAAGTGGAACGAGGAGCTCCCATGGAATTTGGTGATCCAGATCACCTGCTTGTTACAGAGCACCCAGAGGACAGTAAATAGGCTCCAACACCGTCAAGGTCGGGTCTCCTCTGGACCCTCTGCACTTCGCATTTCCCCTCAAGAGAAAAAAAGAAATGGGTGAGAATTATGCTTTTTGCCAGAGTTCTCCACTGCTGCTGTGTGCCAGTGGTACTGTAGCAAAATCCACAACCATGGTAATGACATGACATAGGCACCTAGAGGTTTAAGAGCAGATATCATTTCCTAGACAGCCAGATGTTTAGCATCATGACAGCGGTGAAACAAATGCCTGGATATTTCCACCACTGATGGTACACAAGAGAGACAGCAGAATTAGGAATGCCTGAAACATGCAAAAAGGGTATTTCTTTCCAGCGGAGCTGTTTATTTGGAAATGTGCCATTGATGAAGTTGTTTTTCTGTTCGGTTTCTTATTATGCCACAGCATTACAGCCATTAGCCCTTCACATTTAGTGACAATCTCCTTCCTTTGGAGACTGCTATGATATGAGATTATGAGGCAGGAATGATCTGAGTGTTTCTCAAAGGGACCTCGTTATCTTGTCCAAAAAACTTATGTTAATGTTAAAACGTAGACTAGAAAACCAACAACAGCAGCCATCAGGTTCAAAACTAAGACCCTGTTTTGTTTTTCTGGCCAGATTGGCTCAGTAGGCAGAGCCATGGCACAACATCAAGGAAATGGAAGACTTTGGGGTCTTTCCCTGCAGCACTGGCTGGGTTTCAGAAGGTGAGACAGGAAGAGTCAGGTAAGGCAGCAGAACAGCCTGTTGCCCCAGCATTCATTTGCTCCAATTGCTGAGCACCTGCTATTGAATAAAAACAGCAGTTTCTGCTCCTGGACATGTGTTGGGAGTAAGGCTGGGTGAATAATTGATTTTTCAGTTCAACTACCCAGTTAAAAAGTGAAAAAAAAATCAATTCGATCCAAACTAAGGCAGATTTTTTTTTCAAGTTTCCTTGCCAAAAAGAAAAATGAAACAATTCCACTTTAGTGATTAAAAACATAAAAAGTTTTATTCCAGTTTGGGCCATTTTGAGGAAAGTGCACCTGCAGCTTGGAAACCAAAGTTATAGCATGTTTTTGTACTCAACAACACATTCCATTCAGCATCAGCATAGCCTGGAGCCATGTCTCAGCACTCAGCCTCCACCCAGGGGACAATGTCACCATGCTTCGTGCTGAATCTGTTCCATTTGTGTTTTATTCAGTGCAACAAAAAGGAAAGTAGGTGTCTCCTCTACTACCACATCCCTCTAAGATGCAGAGTCATCCTAGTACCCAAATGAAGTATTTTGACTTAAGTGGGACAGTCAGACTATGATACCAAAATCCATCTTCAGGTAGAGGAGTTCAACAGGGATGTGGATCACCCCAGCAACTTAGAGGTCTGCTTTCAATTAAGCAGAAAGTAGATTTCAATTGGAGAGAGCAATTTAACTTGCTAACTGAAGAAAATAAAGAGGTTTATCTTCTTTAAACTATTTGTTTCTTGGTTCACTCTTAACAGACTGGACATTCTACAAAATAGCTACTTTGAAATGCAGATCAGAGCAAGACATTTTAGATTTGTTCATTCCAACACTGAAGTTCCCTTACCTGAGTTGCCACTGATCCGCATGAAGACAGTCTGTCAGGTCGCTTTGCCTTTTTCATTTCGAAACTTGTCCACAGCTCAAATTTCTTGTGATTAGGTTTTAATCCCCATTAGTAGCAGATACCACTAAGGGTGCTGTTGGGAAAGGCAAAGCTGTTTCATTGGTCCACCTCGTACCAGAAGACAGGACTCAAGCATGTCTCTTGTTTCATCGTAAGATAGTTGAATTGTATTATCTGCAAAGAAAGTCCTTCCTGAACATCTCTAAAAGAAAGGGATGTGGGGGCACAGCAGAAACAGCCTTGTGAAAATACACAATATCAAGTGGTAACACTAACCAGCCATTTATCTTAAATCAGAAACACACATCCATGCTGCAAGAAACCTAAGAAACCTAGGTATTTATTTGCTCTTCTGCTTCAGAATATCCCAAGGCACATCTCCTCCTTCCCACAGAGGACTCTCACTTCTTCTCAAGTGGCTACTTGGAAAAAGGTATCTGAGAGAGAGACAAGAGGGACTTTCCTCCTACTTTGTGGAAGACGGCCCCTAAAATAACTCAGAATTCAGGCTGGGAGATGAAAGTGAGTTTACTTGTGTAGTTGAATGTTTGGGGTACATCCTTACTGCAGTCAGGCACTTTTGTGCTAGCAACAGGCACTTAATTATCTGAAGTATCACAGGACATGGGGCCAGGACCCTCCCATCTCACTGGGACTGAACTAACTGGAGGTATGCTCCAGCTTTTGGAAGACCAAATATTGATAGTTCTTCTACAAAAGAACCAGGCTGGCAATTGGAAGTTGCCCCACACTGAAGAACAGCATCCAGTTAGTAGCTGGGTCACCCTTCAAGGGAAATGGAAGAGAACATTGTTCAAGGAGAACTTTGAGCAAATAAAGAACTTCAAGGTAGAAAACAAACAAACCAACCCAGCATACTTCAAGCAGCTGAAAAGGATCAGAACACTGTTAAGATTTTTGCTATAAGTAGGTTTGCAGATTTGGATTTTGCACCTACGTTTCGTGCCTCTATCCAAGTCTTCAGGCAAAAAGACTCTCAAAACATCTGAGGCAGCAAATACACCTACACTGAGGTCTCTGGGATTGCAGTGCTGACATTACACGCATACTAACAGCAGGCAACGGCAGCTGGTGAAAATACTGACGTTCTCCGAAGTGAGAAAGAGGTGCCTCTCCTTCCCCTCTGAGGGACCATGTTACAGAGTCACAGAAGCATTTCCCGGCTGTTACTTGACCCAGCAGCCTTCCTCCCCCATGACTTGTGGTCTCCTTGTCCGTGACTCCCTCCTACCTTCATCCCAAATAAACCAAGGGTGTGATAGCTCAATCCATAGCACAACTGCCCGGAGACAGCAGAAAGACGAGCAGTCGGGGGACTCACACCAAACTGGTATGAGCATCAGTCAAAGCTCTTCTTCTCGCCAGAGCTGCTGGGTATGGACTGTGTGAGTATGTCCACACAATTGGACATACACAGTGACAGTGTGGCAGGAGCTCTGCCTTAGTGTGCATCAGCACTTACTCAGCAGGGCTTTGACTTCTTTGCATGGCAACGTCTGTCTCAGGCTCATCCCACTCCCCACCTGAGCAACGCTCATTTCAGTCCCACTGACATTCCTCTATTAAATTGTTGCCCGGTTCTACTAATTAAGGCCCTTGGAAAATTTTACACGTGCCAAGTGCAGGGAGGGATGCTGGGCTCAAAGGGGATGTGCTATGGATTGATACAGACAGCCTGCCTTACAGGAAAAGGTGGGGCAGAGCAGAGGCACACGGAAAACTTCTGAAAACACAAAGAGCACTTCTGGGGAAAATTACCAGGAGTGATTTTTTTTCAGAATTAATCCTAAGGGAGGCAGCCATCTCTACGTTTCCCTCACTGCTAAAATGGAGAAACTTTGCTTGCATTTCAGACCATGCTTGACTGGGGACGTGTTTTGCTCTTTCGAGTACGGGAGCTGTGGATCAAGCCTTTTCGAAATATCACATTGTTATTCTCACTGCAGCCCCGGTTCTGCCTCAGATTTTCTGGCCAGTGATACGTGTACATACATGTCTCAGTGCAGGCGCAGAAAAGCCAGCTGCTGTGGGAAGAGTCTCACTTCCCACATCAAAAAAACCTCCTAAATTCACAAATGGTACATCTAGCGCTTCTGGAAGGTATGGGACCTCAGGCTGACGTGCTCTGCAACTGGTATGGACCCATGCGGTGGATGCAGATGGGCTTTCTGCGTCCAAACAGTCCAGTTAGTGCTAGTCCACAGAAACTGCAACTGAGCTGCTCTCAGAATCGGGAAAGGATTCTTGGATGTAATTATTGGGTGGAACAGAGGGTATCTCCCAGCAAATCCAGCCAGATAGCAGCCTAGGCCAGGCAGAAGTTTCAAGGAGGGCAGTTTGGAGAACTTGTCTTTAGGGGATGAGAAATCAAGCCCCATGGTAGAGGGAAAAACACTGCGCTGGATAAAACAGAAAATGGAGAAATGGAGTTTTCCCCCAGCCCAGTCTGCAGGAGGGCACAGTAAAGCAGAAGAAATTAGGGAGAGCTGGTGCTTGGAGGAATGGCTGAGGTGCATCACCGAGGCCACCTCTTACCAAGGCCGTCTGTGTCCCTGAATGCTGGTGAGCAACCACGCAGCTGCGTCTCGAAAAGCGAGAGAGGGAGCAGAGGCTGCCTGTCTGCTCTCTCGCTGTGCAGAGAGAAGACGCTGATTTCCAAGGCTGCTAGTCTATCACCTTTCATCAGCGCAAAGGATGTTTTGATAAAGAAATGAAACACGCAAGCTGAGGATAATTGCAGGTTGTAGATGGCGATAATGCCTGTAATTTGGATTGTGGAAGCAATAAACCCAGGCTCAATCACTGGCTGCTTTATTTGGGAAAGAGCCCAAGCTGCAAACACTGAAAATGAAATTTATGAAAAATATATATTTCAAGAGAAACGATTAGCATATGTCTGTTGCTGTGGTTGCAGGGGGCTGAGCGCTTCCAACTTTCTGCAGGCTAAACCAAGATGTTTGCTTTAAGACAGGGAGGCTGGGTGGGAGACGGTTCATCGCAGGGTACCCAGCGCAGCGGGGATGAATCAGCCGTCAAGGGTGTGAATCCTTCCTTATCAATTAGTTTCGTAGATTAGACGTTGAGTTTTTAGGCAGCTAAAGGCAGGTGGGCTAAATTTTGCTGTCGTTTGACTGACACAGGGTCATCAAAGAGACACTGTAAAAAAAAAATAAAATATCATTCCCACGGCAGTTTTCGCGTTGGTGCCAATGGACTGTAAAACATTTCCAATTGTGCCGGCTGCTGATGGCTGACTCATCTCACGCTGCTCCAGTTTATGACATGTGCTCAGCAGGTCATGTGATGTGAGGAAGATAAGGAAAATCCCATCTCAGCTTTCTGATCCTGTCTTCCTTTTTTCTTTTTCTTTAGCAGTCTGGAGCTTTCTGTTAGCACCACTGTCCTGCTCAGCTATGTCTAGGCTCATTTTAAGTGTCTTAAGTAAAACAAGACCAAAAAAATAAAGAACGCAATTAATAAGCAAACAGTTTCACAAATGGGATTCAGAGTGAATGGAACTACATTTTATTGTTGAGCAAATTCAGTTAGTGTTCTGGACATAAAGAAAAGGAGGAAATTGAAAATACACAAGTGTTCCATCTAAATACTTTCAAAACAAAAATAATGTGCTATGGAAATGCAAGATGAGTTTAATTTTATTTTTTTTTAAATCGAATTACATCTTTTTAATGCAAAAGTGGCCAGCATCAAAAGATCAAGACTTACCTAAGTCAGGCAAATAGCCCGAAAGTAAAGCACAGTATTTATCTGCCTCTCAATGGAAACACTCCAGACTGCCCCAAAATGTTTGGTTGTGGGTTTTTTTTTTTTTAAATCCTGTGTTTTCAACAAGAACAACAAAAAATCCTTCCAAAACAAACTTCACTGGATTTTTAAGCTTGGTCACTGACATGAAAACTCTATTACCCAGATGATATCTGAAGAACTGAAGTTTCAATCATCTCACTCCCAGAACTTCTTCCCCTGTAAAATTGATCTCCAGGGAGAGTTTTCCTGACAGTCAGCTTAACCATCCTTTCTCTCATTTTCATCCCATTACTCCTAGCAAATTATTTTGTTAGGGTTATTGTGATGAGCGATGGGTATTCATGAGACTGTTCTTACTCTGATCTGTGTATTATGGGATGGGAATATGGTTGGGAAACCTCTTACTGCTGATGGAGCGGTAATTGTTTTACCTTTAAATATCTCCTCAGCAAAGTATCTCTGCTCTGTCCATTTTTTGTGGCTATGGGACAGCACCCTCATGAAATGGAAACTGCACAATTAATTGCCCGTGTAACTCACTCTGGAGGTGGAAAATCTGTCAAGGAACAGAAGAAGGACAGAAAGAAGAAGAACAGAACAGAAGAAGAAGAAATTGTAAATCCCATGAGCTGCTATAGAATCCTAGCAAAACAAAACAAAAATGGTTTTCATCTTATTTACCTATGGGAACAGGGGTCCTCTTTTTGTTTCAAGGGTGTTAAGCAGAACCCACCCCTGTGGCTTCCAAACCAGACATGGTTTATACGAACACAAACTTGTTCTGATCCAAATATGGCATTTCCTGAAGAACGAGCACAGACACAGCGACAGCTTCACGCTCATGCTGTACACTAGAGCAGACCCAGCTGCAGTGTCACTCTCTGGACACGAATAAGCCATGCTGGAAAACTAGTTGCCAGCATTTGCTGTGGCCAGACAGCTGATGACCCCTTGTAGACTGTTTCTGCCCACACACCCCTAGGAGATGGCGTCTCGTGTCTGCAGAGCAGCAGGTACATGGCATGAGGAGGGGATGTGCAGAGCACGGGCTTGCAGAGAAACCCCAGAGACCTCGTGCGGCCCTGCCACGGGTTTTCCAGCCACTGGAACATTCAGAAAGCTCCCGCCTCACATAAACGCTCTGTGCAGGGTCAACAGAGGATGCTTCTGCTCTTCCTTCATTCATGGCAACAGTGAATGTCCACTCCTGTCTCTTCCTGACACAGCCGTATGGAGGTCATTGTCTTCACCACATGTGCCCACCACCTTGGCTCTGCAACGTCAACCCTGGGCACCAACACTACTTAAGATAAAAGCTGAAAATTATCTTTTTTCAGTTCTTAGGCAAACAGATCAGTAATCCCTTTTCACAGCTGTTTAAGGGTTCACATCACCAGCTTCTCTCCTGTGTCTGGACTAGCACTTGCATCAGATCATTTTTCCATATTCCCTGAAAGACAGGGAATGGGAAGAGCCTGAAAGTCCCTGGCTGAGGGTCTGGGCCTGGCTCTGCAGAATGCTGTGCCCCAAGGGATAGAATGATGCCAAAGCTTGCCAGGTGAAGACACTCAGCACTGAAAGACATTTGATGTGAAGAAGGCAAACTGAGGCAAAGTCTCAGCCTCAGGGCAGAGCAGCCCCATAATATTGGGTGTCTGGTCCATCAGCTCAGAGAGATGTCAGTGCAAAGGTGTTGAAAGCACAGGGGCCCAGCTCCACTTCGAAGGGAACTGGGTGATACCCTGAGAGAGGAATCACAGGGATCAACAAGAAAGGAGGAGTAAAGAAAAGGCTGGAATCTCTAGGGCAGTTGTGGTGCACATAATGAACTCCAGCGTGGAACATAATCCTTGATTTTCCATAAAGTCTGCACAAAGTTACATCTGCCTGTGAATCTTTAGCACCTGGGAAGTGATATAATGAGCTAATAAATACTTGTCTTTGCATGTCAGTCAGACACAATGTCCTTGGCTTCAGCTTACCAGCAGGTAGCAGTGGCCTTTGGGCACTCCAATTCACACAGCCGTAAGTGCCTGGACGTGTTTCTCTCCTCTAAAAACTCTGACCCTTTCTCAACATTTTGGCCAAGAGACTTCTGACACCGTCTGAAACCAGTGAGCCCGTGTGCTCTTCACCAGCAGTTCCCAACTGAGATCATTGCTTTCCAGAGGAGAGAGGAAGATGTATGATCTGGTGGGTCCAGTTGACGTTTGCTCTGGTCAGTTGCTACTGATCACTTTCTCGGGTTTTATTGCAGTTTTAGTCAGAGATCACTGCAGGGAGCAACACAAACGCAATTTGTGACTGACTCAACAGAAGAGATGAGTGGCTTGGCAGCTATCAGAAAGTCGCTGTGGTCAAAATATCACAGGCTATTTTTGTCATTCTCACCTTACTAATTCCACAAAACCATCCATGCCTGGAGCACCTCACAGGATCTCATTTGGCTCTAAGACACTCCATTCTCAATGCAGGCTAAGTACCCTTCACACAGCAACACAAAGGCTCACCAGGAGAGGGGCAGAGCTGTCCTGCAAAAGCGGATGCTCAGCCCCAAACTGTGCTGATCTAAGACAGGGTACAGAGCTGAGAGATTCAGATTTTAGCTAAGTAATCACAGGGGTTTTATTCACATCTATTTTTGGGGCCACAGACTCCCAGCCTTAACAAAATTTTATGGGTAAATCTGACCGGGGCACATCAAATAGGAGATAGTTAGATTTAGAAGTCCATGTCTGAAATTGTGCTATTCATCAAGACCCTTTTTCAACTTCTCTCCAATCCTGGAAATGCTGCTCCAGCTTTCAGCGTTCAGCCCCACTGACCTGGCTTCCAGGTTGGGCAGTTTGGGCTTAGGTTGACAGATGACCTCACAGATGATGACATCCTACTCACCTCTGTAGACCTCGATCACATTGTAACACAAAAACTATCTATTCTTCTTCACGTCTCCCTGTCCATCTACCAGGTCAGCCTCTTCATAAAATGCAGCTGCTCTTTTTCCTTTTAAAACTGAGCTGAAGTAGGATGGGTTTTGTGAGGACAAGTCATGGATATACACCTTCAAGAAAGGCCTGAGGCCGAGGAGCTGCGAGGAAGGAGCTCTATGAGAAAGGTCTCCCATCAGACCCCAGTAGGTGCTCTGGCCACACAGTCATTGTGCAGCCCTATAACCTGCAACACGGAGAGCTCAGAGCCATTGTCCCCTTCTGCAGATCCAGAGAAACACAGCCCACAGCTACCCAGAGCTTCTAGGGTAAGAGAGGCAGAAGCTCCTGGGGAAAAGTGTTTTTCTGTTGGAGAGGGCAGGAGGGGGCATGCACATTGGACCAGATTCTCCGTGTGTGTCAACTAGAAGACAGCTTACATTGGAAAGAGCTTGGCATTTCTATTCCCTTTGGAAATATTTGGGTTTAATGTGCTCAGCACAAGGGATACCTGGACATCTCCGGAACAAACCTGGGGAAAAGCAGACAGGAAAGAGTAGGCATGAAAATGACACCCAGGAGCAGGTTTTCTTCAGTGGTATGGTCTTTGTGGTATGGTCTTTCCATTGGTACGGTCCTACAGGCCATGAATGCCAGTCTGGAGGATGAAACACAGGAAGGTTAACTTGGGCAGCCAGAAGTGCGGTTCCAGGTGTCTGGAGCTGGCTGCTCAGTCTGGTTATCAGTGCCACTAGTGAAAATGAGAACCAGAAGGAGAAGGTGCCCACAGCAAGCCAAGGGCAGGCACAGAGGACTGCATGGATTATTACTTTTTACTGTGTCCAAGCTCTTCCGATTTTTTGTTGGATTCATGATTCAAAGGAATGTTTATACTACCAGATTGACTTAGTTGTTGGAGTTTCTAGGTAGGAAAGCCCAGTTTTTATTATTCTGCAGCCCCTGACAAAACAGCGAGGGCCAAACAACCTCATTCTGTCCAGAGGAAACGTTGGGACTTGGTAACTCACTTCTGCATTCAAATCTGAATGATTCCCAAGGAGGGATGCAGCCTTTGGGTGCGAGATGGGGCTGCTCATCACTGCCTTGGGGAGACTTGCCCCCACGAGGGGGCCCCCACTGTCCGTTGGTGTTCCCCATCCTGCTCCACTCAAGGCAGCAGAAAAGCAGCAACGCTGCTGCAACCGCCTCTTCCTCTGCCCTGCCTGCTGTGGCATTGCCTCTCCAGCACAAATATATCATACACCAGCTCAGTCCTCAATAGAGCTTTATACGGTGCTGGTCCTCCATCGTCTGCACTGGGGAGGTCTTGTGTTGTTATACACAGTGTAGGAGGAGGTCAGTCCCCGGCAGTTCTCCACAGGAAGCTCTGTTGGTAGCTCTGGATAAAAAGTTGTGCTGAGGTCTACCTGAAATTTAAATTCCTGCAGCCACAAGAGCAACCTCAGCCCATTCCAGTAGTAAATTGAAGTTTTTCCTGCCCACTCTCAAGTTTGAGCTCTCAGACAAGGGGCACTTTTCACAGTTGTTGACAAAGCAATTCTCACCAGCAGAAGCATCTGCGTGGGATGCTGTGTCACCAGTCCGTCATCTGCCAGCTCTTATCTGTGGACTCAGGAGGTGACAGGGAGCCACTGTTTGCCTCCACACTGCAAAGCCAAACAAGAAATAAATATCTTCCCTCTGAAGGTTGGGCTTTAGCTGGTCTAATGTGTTTGCAAGGTCCATAGTCACACAGTCCCGCAGGAGGGAGCACGCGGTGCAGAAATCCCATGCAGATACCATCATTTATTGTTAATACTAGGACCGAGTGCTAATGCAGAGGGTCGTTGTCATTCATGCACTGTGCTGGTTGTGTACAGATACACCCAGAATGCCAAACAAACACAAAGCAAGAATAAGAACCTAACACACAGCCAAACACAAAAAGCAGCAAAAGAAGTATCCATCTTCCTTAAAAAATGCGTTTGTTCTTCACCTTCCCCTGAAAAACAGAGTCAAAGAAACAGGATGATGAAAGAGAGAACAGGAGTTAATCAACAAAGAAGTTCTGGCAAGAAACCAAGTCACCTTTGGAGCTTCTTGTGTTGAATGAGAAACCATCAATGATAAGGTGTAGCCGTAAATGATTTCCACAATGGACTGGCCCAAACACTGAAATTATTCTGCAGGGAACAGCTCTTCACAAGCTAATTGGGCTTGTTCGGTCTTGAACGCCAAGGATACACCAGGGGCTAGTTTCATTTATTGGGTTTAGAAGAAGTATTTACAAATCTAAAACCGTAAATCTCAGGCTTTGTAGCCTTAGCTAAAGAGCAGAAATGAAGCTAAGACTGATGTCAGCCAGGACTTTGCCTTCATCCTTGAGCTTAAGTGATTGATTAAGTTACATGTACATCATTAAAAAACATATATTAAAAGAAAACTCCCATCCTCCAGGGAGACCAACCCCGAATGCTTTAATGCTAGCGAAAAACAACCACCAGAATTCAGCAACAAAACCAAGAAAGAAACCTGCAGCAGCATAGCACCAAGCAGGTAGAAATAATTCCAGTCAGAAGCCAAAAATCCCAGTCTGCTTATTTTCTTTTCATGTTGGGTAGGTGCCATTTGCTTACTGAACTTCCACACCTGGGCTATGGTGGACGAAGATGGTGACAGGTTCAATCATGAGTGAAGTGGACTTTGAAGAAGGCTGATGTCCAGTTCAACAGCCCTTATAGGTCTCAACAAACACTCTGTTTGCAGAGCTGCAGGGTTTCCCCCAGACCAGGGACTAGCTAGATCAGGACAAACATTCATTAATTCATAAATGGATGATCTCAGAGGAAGTAAGGTAAGTCATGAATGTCAGTGAAATTTGGCATATGGTTCCAACTGAAAAAAAAATTAGGAAAATTTCTGGAATCTGAAAAAATCATCAAATAATTTAGGTTGGAAGGGATCTTAGGAGGTTTCTAGTCCAACTTCTTGCTCAAAGCATGGTCAACTGTGAGATGATGAGATGAGATGAGATGAGATGAGATGAGATGAGATGAGATGAGATGAGATGAGATGAGATGAGATGAGATGAGATGAAATGTGAGCTTTGTCCAGGTTTGTCTTAAAAACCTGCAAGTGTGGAGACTCCACATCCTCCATGGACAACCTCTTCCAATACTTGGCTGTCCTGATGGTGAAAAAGAAATGCATTTGGGCTTTTCATTTTTGAGTAGTTCTCTTCAAAAGAGCAGGAGACAGGGAGAAAGAAACTTATGTGAAGTAGTGGATCTAGAAGGAGCAGAGCTCAATTTCACCTGTTTTTTACATCACTGTTGACCTGACCGTTCCGAGTTCCTCATTGCCGTCAGACAACTAACACACTTAGGATATTATTCAGTCCATCTTAAAGGAAACGCTTACATCAATGCTTCTTGGGACCTCTCTCTCTGGTGACTGTGAGGAGACAATAGGCTTCTCATGCAGGAAAAGACACTTCCGCCGGGATGTAAAAAGCTGGGGCTGATGCTTCCTGCTGTGCCTGCCTCTTTCACACTACCTCTTGGTTTTGTTTCTCCCAGAAAGAGATGAAAACTTGCTGTCTGAGAGGAAGACGGATCCGCAATATCAGCTCAACCTCCAAGCAAAACTTTTAGCATCTTTCTTATAGATGCACATCATAACCAAGGAAGATCTGCTTGTAGAACAGCTTGGGAGAACACATTTCCCTCCCAATTATGAGCAAAAAAAAAGGTACTCTGGCCCTTTTTTTTTGGATCAGAGGGGATGATCCATGCTCTTTTGCTTGCTTTCCCTCAATCTCCAGTTTTCTTCTTCAGAGGCAGGCCCAGGTCCAGACAATTGGCTTGTGTGGGTCCCCAAGGCCCCCTGCGAGCTCTACGTGAGCTTGGAAAGCCAACACATTTGCTTGCACATGCAAGATACCGTTGGCATCCAAATCACAGCTGCACGAGGCAGTCCAGCTTGCTCAGGATGCCACATCCGATGTCCTTGCATATCAACCCAAGCACATATGCGGAGCTGATTCCCCATGAGCTTGGTATGGACAATAAAATACAATTTGTCATCTAATTACTTAGTGGCTTGTATACTTTAAAGGGCTCATTAATTTAAACTAGTCTCCTATTTAGCTGTTACTTTTATGCAGCCTCACTCATCACTCAGTCAGGCCTCAGTGTACCCTGTTAACTCTTCCACCCCCATTGTCCTCCATCCCACAGGGGCCAGGCAGCAGCACCTTTTCCAGCCACACGGACCCACGGCCACGGCAGCAACGGCCCATGAGGACTGAACATTAGGTGCCAGCCAGTTGCAAAAGTCACTCCGCTGCTGTGGCTCCCGCAAGGAGAGATCAATCCAAGCTGCTTTGGGAGCAGTAAGCCTGGTTTGCAAATGCAACTGCTCTGATGACACCCTTTCTGCATTGTGCACAGAAATGATCAAAATGGTAAGAGCCAATGAAACACAAAAATCATTTGATGGAGTCCTCTTTATTTTCCAACTCATCTGTAGGAGGGATTGTTTGGGCACGGAGCAGTAGAGAAATTAGCATCGTTAATTTGATGCAAGCCAGGGTAGCTATATGTGTTCAAGAAATGCAACACAATTAATTAGCCTCTAAAAAAAGCATTTGAAGTGTTTATTGCAGGATCAAGCTCCTGGTTTTATAAGCAGATGGGGAAATAAAGTGCTAGGAATGACATGGAGAAAACAGCTGCACTGGGACCAGAAGCCTAATTCATAATTCAACAGACTAATCAGTGAACATCTTCCGCAGTTCCTCAGCTGTAATGGAAGAACGTGAGGAGGCAAACAATTAGGCTGCTTTATTTCTTAAAGAAGCTGCTACCAATTAGCTTCCTTTCTCTGTTGCCCATGTACAAATCTAATGATGTGGCCCATGTTATTAAAGAGACAGAGAAAAGTAGGTCAGCCTAAAATAATTGTCTTAACGATAAACACTCTGAGGCACAATTTCAATACAGTTTGCTGAGAATTAATTAAAAGAGTAAAGACCTGTTCACACTCACTTTTCTGATCTTTCCCATTCGCCTGTGTGAAGAGAAAGGGCTGATGTTTTGTTGCTGCTGCTGTTTACTCTGTCATTGCCTTTTAATAGTCGCTGCAGAGTCAGCCATGGTGGTGGCTCATCTCCATGCAGATACAACCGGCACAACACAGTTTTGCGTTAAGGATGTAGCTTTCCCCTGCCCTGGCTTTGCAGTCTGGATACCCAGAGCTCATTGTAGGCACCTGGGAAGATTAATCTCTTCACCAAAGGGGACAGTTTTCAGGCACCTGCCTCTCTGCAGAGACAGAAGCTGTGACCAGCCCAGACTGCAACAGCAACTAGACATGTAGATGCTGTAGGGAGCTGACTGCTTTCAAGTGAATCCTAGCTTGAATCTGTCTCTGAATCCAACAGAAGAGCTTGTTCTGGGGAAGACACTGCTGGAGGGTCAGTCTCCTACATTGTCTGACCTCCTGGGAATAAGGACTTTGCCTTGGCATAGTCTTAGCTCTTCATCAAGAGCTTGGCTTGGACTACACCTGGCATGGACTGTGCCCCAGGCAGAAACTTCATGCTTTTCTTTCAATTAAAAACCATTTGTCTGAGCTGGGATCCATCAGGGTGACCCTGGCATCTGCATTTCAACTTTTTTCCTGGAATCTTTCTTTCTGTTCTAGCCTGGAGATCATTTCACTGGTAGCCTTGTCGCCTGCTGGCTCGCTTTTGCTACACTGGCATGAGGGCGTTGAGTATTGATTGGTTTTCTGTGTCACAGGAGAATGACGGCCTGGCCCTGGTTGCCTCTGGGCATCTCTGTGCAGGTCTGTGCAGCTGGATGAGTCCAAGGCCCAAGATAAACTCACTGGTCTTGCAGGCCCTGTGCTGGCAGTAATCTCAGTTGAGATGTAATTTTTCCTTTTCATGGATGCCCCAACTAAAATCTTCAGGTACAATCGACGGGGTCAACACACTGTATACCTCTGCTGTGAGAGTCCAGGTACCATAAAAATGCAGCTGGAGGACATCGGTCCAGCAGCTCTGGACGAAAAGTGCTTCCCTTGGTGTAGCAGCAAATCCTCTGAGCAGAGAGGAGCTTGTATCTTTCGGTTTGTCTGCTGAAACCTTTTGCAAAACCAGACCAAAATGCACAGGTATCTTTAGCTGAAGTTTTAATCAACTTTAAGAAGTGGAACATTTCCCAACAAAATATCTTGTCAGCCTTTGCATTTTCAAATAACAAATGTGCAAAATTCAACGAGGCATCCTGTCAGTTCTTCCTTTTTACACCAAACCCAAAAAACATTTTCAAGTTCTTCCAGAATTATTTTAAAAGGCTTTTTAAAATTTCATGTGATGCAAAAGTCCGATCTCTTTTCCCAAATCTGAGAGGGATAAAAATTATTGTTCAGAGCCCATTGATATGATTAGGCTGCACCTGGCTGTTCTGACATTTGTCTAGAGACAAGGCCAGAGCCTCAGATCAGAGTCTCTGCCTGAAGAACAAATGGCTGAGTCCTCCCTGCCAGGCACTTTGAAAGCTCCAAACCTCCTACTTAGATCTCTCTGCCTCAGAACATCCCTTGCCAGCTTCTCCCTCTAGACCTTCTCTTGTGCCCTGTCTGAGCTACCCTGCCTCACACCAACCTGCAGTTTGTCATCTCCTGCATTTCCAGGGCGGTATGGGGCACAAAAATATTGCCTACATGGGAGCTGCAAAGCTCCCTCCCTACAAAATGTGTGCCTCCTCCTATGGAGGCAAAACCAGCCCTTCTCATGCCATCGCTTTCTAAAAAGCCCTCACGGAGCACAAGGCTCTGATTAAAATAAAAGAAAGTCATTTTCCATGTCTCCATTCAAGAACTGTATTACTGAGCTTTTCAATAATTACTGAGATAATCTGACATTCATGATCCTCTCTAGCAGATAGATTTGATTTCAGACATTCATTCAGTGCCATACAGAATCTGATTAATAAGATGTTACTTAGTGGAACGCAGTTTCTCTTATTCCCCAAGGACATTGTATTTTTAGAAATAATTTAAATATTACAAAGGATAGCAGGTAGTTGGCAGGAGCACTGATCATGCTGCTCGGTAATTCATGGGCTTCCTCGCCACAAGGAGAGGTCTTTCCCAAAAGATCACTTGATATGGTAGTTGGGAGGGGACAGCTCGGAAGGAGATGGAATTCCTCCATGGAATTCCTCCAGTTGCTCACCTTTGATCAAACAGCCTGTGCAGGACCATACCCTTTTAACAACCTATTTCTCTTGGGGTCTGCTGACCCCATGGGTGCTGTAGTGGGACAGGGCATGTCCACTCTCTTCTATCCACTCCAGTCCAAACCTTTGAGTTTTCCAAGATGTTGGGTAAAATTTGAAGTGCCAACCAAATCTGATAAATAAAACAACAGCAACTTTATTTTGGGGGGGGGGGGGGTTGGTTTGGTTTTTTTTTACGCCCAACTCTAGTGAAGAGCAGATGATACAAGTTGGATGAAAATGTCGGCAAGACCAACTTACCTCTTTGTTATAATTGTGCTGTCCTTGTGAAGTTCAGTCCTGTGTCTCAGTGCTGACAGCCTGGCAGAGTATCTCACCTAAGCCTCAAGCCCCTGCTGTCTTTTACAAAGAGAATATTAATGTTCCTCCTGCCACACGAGATCCAGGGCTATAGACCTCATGCAGTTCGGTGTAATTCTCCTAATAGAACTGAAATTAATTTGATAGCTGCATGTCTGTTTTTTCTCATGGACATCATTGGGTTAATTAATATCTAGTTGACTTTCTCAGAGCCCTGGGTGCAATACGTTTGAATATAATCATTACAGGAAAAATGTCATCACATAAAAAATGCATGTTAAGTGTACCTCATATTACCCTACTTCTGAAAGCAGCTTAGGCTCCTCACACAGCTTGCGCGGAGCTCTTTGCCCAGCCTTACTCCTGTCTCCACACAAAGCCTCGACTTTGCATCTCATTTCTAAAGTGAATCTTTCAGAAACAGCCTACATCATCCCCTTGTGTACAGCCAGTCTAGACCGGGCGGGCTGAATGCTCTTTGGGGACGAATTCATATGTCTGGATATTTGCAGAATATGGTGTGCAGAATAGGCCCTGCATGAGCCTCTCTGTGAAGTGCTTAGCACATCTCCAGCATTTGTGCTTATCCATAACACATTCTTGGCATGTTTTGTGAGCATTACCAATGCTCCTGAAGATCAGGAGTGTGTCAGCTCTCAGGGCTCAGAGGGGTCGGTGTCTCTGCAGGCGTTCTCCTACAGCTCCCCCTCAACTGAAACAGTGCTTTGCCTCCCAAGCTCCCATAAAGAGCTGGATGTGACAGCAAAGCCAGCCCAGGGCTGTCCAGGATGCTCCTTCCCAGTCCCTTCTGCAGTTCAGTTCCCCGGTTGAGTCCATGCAATATGTGGACATCCTGGGTACAAACTCGGTTAGTAACAAAAGTCTATTTTAAAGGCAATTCACCTAAAACAGTGACAGGAAGATCTGCTGAGGATCCTGTGGAACGACGACATCACTGAATTCAGACCCCAGCCTTGACCCTGCCGTAGCCTACCTGTGCTGTACATGTCCGGGAGCTCACAGGAGGCTCTGGGTGTTTGCCATCATCTCAGAGCCCATGGTGTCTTTCAGGACAGGGATGGTGTTCACCCCCTCCAAGCCCTCCCCACACATCCCTTCAGCAGTCTCCTGCCTTCCTGAGCTCACCCCGAATAGGCTTTCCTTGCCTGTAACTTCTCATCCTAAACCCCATGGGGCTGAAATAATGTGTTCTATTGTCAAAAGAAGGAGGAGAGTTCAATTAAAGAAATTAAATCAAAACTTCAGAAATTTGGGGAGTTTAGAACCTGAGAACTTTGTTATATAAAATACTTTTATGACTCAAAACAACAAACAAGTGAAGAAAAAGCAAGTGAAATTAAGCTATGAAAACCTAAATAACTGAGAAAAGAATTCTCCATAAATGCTGGGTTGTGGTGGTTTTTTCCTCTCAAATGTCAGATCTTTTTCCTTCTAAGTTTTCACCCACAGCTTTTGTTCCCTTTACCACCCACTCCCCAGAGCTCGCTGCAGCCTTACTGCGCTGTTCGGAGTGGTCCCTGTGCATTTCTTGGTTTAGTCCTCAGCTTAGAAAGTCTGTTAAATATTTTTAAAAGTAACCGATGACATCTGTCTTCTCAGTCATCCTCCTTAAAAATTATTTCTAGTAAAGGGCAAGCCAAGTAGGCTGTCCCAGACCTTCTTTGTTTCTTTGCACCTTAAAATTTTTATTTTGCAGTAGTGAGCCTGTGCTTCCCACAGTAGCATCCTCAGTGACATGTGGCAAAGCTGAAGTGGGAGAAGTGGAATCGGTGAAGTGGAAGAAGGGTTATTGTCACATCTTTCTTTTCCTAGTGGAATTGGAGTGGTTAGGAAAAACCAGCTCACTCCCATACTGGAGACATCACAGGCCACCACAGCTTTAGAGGAGGATGAATTGTTTGTTTTCCCTCTGAATGAGCAGATGGAACCCTTACTTCCATAGGTTGTTTGGAACTTTTGCAGTTTGGAGGCTACCAATTCTTGCCATTTCATCATAATAAGAAATACTTTATTAAAAAAAAAAATCAAACAAACCACACCACAACACAGCCATTTCACAATTTCAGATGGATTTTTTCGGTTAACTCTTATCCTTCTCATTATCAAGGAGGATTAGGAAACATGTCTTCAAAGCCTTAAAGCAAATACACAGAGGTCATGGCTAAATGTCTATGTATTTAATGGACATTTAAGAGCCTAGGGGGACTCATCTGCTAATTTGTGAATGTGCAGGGTTGGTAACAGTCCTGCATTGCATGAAGGATCCCATGTCACTATTCATGAGGGCTTTGTGCCAAACAGGGACAAATCAGAGCAAGCTTTTGCAAGGGGTCCCGGACCAAGCAGTCCTCCAAACTGAAAGCGGGAGCCATGTGAGCCCCCCTTTACCATTACAAACCGTGACAGCACTCCCACAAGGACCGCATGGGTCTTAGAAAGGTTGCACGTGCTTTGGTTTGTTCATTTGGTCTAACTGGTGCCCACTCCTGCGGCATCTCACCATGCAATCCTGTCCCCACACACCGACTGGTCTGAGACACCCACCGCAGTGCATCATTCAGGATATTGATTTTTCTGCATGTGCTGATGCTTTTCCAGTCTACCAATGAATATCAGGGACCAAGTGCGGTGCTGCTTCAGAAAGAAATCATCCTCCGTCATCATTACCATCCATGAGCGTGGATTGTAATGGCACCCTGCTGTCTCCATCACTGCATTAATCAGTTCTTTACTGGCTGCAATAGTTTCTTTAGAAAATGGAGCCATTTCACACACATGCTAGTTTCATATGCCTTTCATCTGTTTTAGATAAGAATGTGTAATTCTTACATGTTACTTATAAATTTAGATGTGTAATTCCTTCCACAACAAATGGAAAGCACTTCCTGGAGAGAGCACACGCTACTTTGAAAGTCCTGGCTGTGATCCCTGGCTGCTTCACCTCTTATGGGACAGCACCATGCTTTTCAGTGAGGTTTTCCCAGTCTGATTTTCAGAAATGAAAAGAGCAGCAGAAGGACATGGATTCTGACGTTATGCCTGCCATGATCTGCATAGCAAATGTCAACACAACATATGTGGAACACTGTCCATACCGTCCTTACCGACCCTGGATAAGCCAGATGGGTGTGCACTGCTGTTTCCCCTGGCTGCCATGGACATAATTAGGGAGTCCTGGGCCATGACTGAACTCAGGTGATGTTTGTCTGCTCGTACTCCAAAGAGTTTCCATTATCATTATTTTTGTTATGGCCCAGCTGATGTTACGGCATTTGGACCTGCCAACAAGTGCTATAGATCTTGTTTGGTGGCAAGGACCTCTCTGACATTTGCAGATATATTTGCCTGCCCCACTGAGCAGTCTTTTCCACGGTGCCAATGACCTGCCCAGACCAACATTTTTTTTCCACTAGAATAGCAGGTGTTTTGCAGAATTTGCAGATGCTCTGAGCCTGGCAGGGGCTCTAAGAGGGATGCTCCTACCCTGGCCTGATGATGGTACAGAAATGTAAGGATCTGAACCAAAAAGGGAGGAAAGAGATTAAAACACTGACAAGCCACCTGGTATGTATAACTATAAATGATAATGACAAGTAGGGAAAGCTGTCGTTGGTGTGTGATGTAAGCAACATCTTAATTAATGTAACAGGTACTGACAGCCTTGGCATACTGGAGGTTGTACTTGCTTCATTCTTCACTAAGAAACATCCAACTGTTGGGTTAATAATTAATTAATATCATCATCGTTGTGCCAGGATAAGGGAAGATACCCGTCCCTTGTCAGGTTGTTAGTTCTCTGCATCTTTCGGAATTAAATAAAGGAATAGTTTCAAGAAAATAAAAAGAGGAAGGCTCATTTCACAGAATCACAGAATATTTGAGGGTAGGAGAGACCTCCAGAGATCATCAATCCTCCTGGTCAAGCAGGGTCAGTAGACCAGGTAATCCAGGGCTGTGACGAGTTGAGTTGTGAATATCTTCAATATTTCCTATTAGTCAATCCATGATGCTTTTTCCAGTTGCTTCAAGTCGGCTTGTTGTGCTGGAAGCAGCAGAGCAGGTCCAAAATGATCAAAAGCGATTAGGGATTCCTGGGAATGATCTCACAGGAAGCTGCAACAAACTGTAGGTAATTATGTTGTTACAGTTTATTGTGTACGTATTAGTTTAAAACTAATTATTAAACCCCACAGAAGATACTTGAAATAATTATTCTCATTTGGAGAGACATGCTTGAAATAACGACTCTGATTTGCAGAATCCCATTAGCTCCGAGGAAAACGCTAACCAGCCCTGGGATCAAAGGCATAGACACTCCTGCTTTTCGAGCAGGATTGTGGAGTCTGAACTCCAAAAGCACAAGAAACTGGGCCCAGCAAAGGGCAAAGTCAGTGGATGATGGCGGGACCAGTCCAAGTGCAGCCCTTGGACCCACTCTGCAGTGCCAACAGAGGCAGCCTGGTGCGTGTGATGGGGGGCTCTTCCCCGCACACCCAGGGATCCCTCTCTTGGGATTTTTAGTGCTTATGTAGAGCACGCACGTGGGAAAACAAACATGTTTCTGGCCTGAATTTCAATTCAGGGAAGAATCATTTTTACTAGAAACGGTGACGCATTGAGAACAGAGACTCCAGCAAAACCTTTCCCTCTGCTACTTATTTATCATCTTCTTTTCACACATGCAAATAAAAACCCCGTACTCAGCCTTCCCCACAGCACTCGGTGCAGGCAGAATGGGAAGGAGGTCACACTGACTGCACCAGACTGGTTTATGTATCTTGCTAAATCAGATTATAGGCACCAGAAAGGAGATTTAAAATAAATTGAATATCAAAAATTTAAATACATTTTATGAACCTTCCAGCTTCTATAAAAGTACAGCATTCAAAATAATCAAGGAATGTAAAATATGCATCCTGGGATGTTTCTGCTGTCTATAACATTTAACAGCATTGCCCATTGTGTTGAGAAGCTGAACTCACGCATATTGGCTAAGTAGATTCTGGCCACCCAAGCAGCCGTCTGAGCATCATCAGCGAGTGCTGCTGAGTTGCGCTCAGCCCATAGCCACGTTTCTTCAATCCTAACTCCCAGGCTTTCACAGGGGGTTGACCCACTGCAAAAAGTTCATCAAATTGCCACAGAATCATAGAATCATAGAATGGTTTGGGTTGGAAGGGACCTTAAAGACCATCCAGTCCCACCCCCTGCCCTGGGCTGGGACACCTCCCACCAGAACCAGGTTGCTACAAGCCCCTATCCAACCTGGCCTTGAAACCCTCCAGTTTCAGGCAGCCACAGCTTCTCTGGGCAACCTGGTCCAGGGTCTCACCACCCTCACAGCAAAGATTTTCTTCCCCAGATCTCACCTAAATCTCCCCTCTTTCAGTGTCAAACCCTTCCCCCTCATCCAATCACTCCATTCCCTGATAAAGAGTCCTTCCCCGTCTCTCCTGTAGGCCCCCTTCAGGTACTGGAAGGCCACTATAAGGTCTTCCCGGATCCTTCTCTTCTCCAGGCTGAACCCCCCCAACTCTCTCAGCCTGTCCTCCCAGCAGAGGGGCTCCAGCCCTCCCAGCATCTTGGTGGTCTCCTCTGGACCCCTTCCAACAGATCCATGTCCTTCCTGTGTTGAGGACTCCAAAGCTGGACACAGTGCTCCAGGTTGGGTCTCACAAGAGCAGAGCAGAGGGGCAGAATCACCTCCCTCACCCCACTGGCCACGCTTCTTTTGATGCAGTTCAGGATGTGGGGGGTTTCTGGGCTGCCAGCACGCACTGCCAGCTCATGTAGAGCTTCTCATCCATTAACACTCCCAAGTCCTTCTCCTCAGGGCTGCCCTCCAGCCATTCTCTGCCCAACCTGTATATGTGCCTGGGATTGCCATGACCCAGGTGCAAGACCTTGCATTTGGTGTAGTTGAACTTCATGAAGTTTGCACAAAATAACTGAAGGTTTAAAAATCTCTGCATAAGGATCTCCAAACAGTCGGTATTTCCCTGGGTGATGCAAGTTCCCCAGTGGCTGCTGTGGTCTGGGACAGTGGGCACTCAGAGAAGGAGACCAGACCGGACAGCCCTGGCTGGACGCAGACACCCAAACCCAGGGGGACGTCCTGCCAAAAGTACTTAGAGCTGGTGACTTTCCTTCCATCTCAGTGCAACTCCCAAAACTATTTCGAACAAGGAGGGTGTAGAGAGGCGGGGGCCGGTCTCTTCTCCCAAGTTACAGATGATAGGACAAGGGGTAATGGCTTCAAGTTACGCCAGGGGAGGTTCAGGTTAG